>CM032892.1:12817500-13379337 GCA_019176425.1 Megalops atlanticus | reverse complement strand
CAGTTGGTTCTGGATTCCAGTGCCAGTGTGAGGACCCCTTTGTCTGGTCTTTGGATACCTGCAGAACCTTTCAGAACTGTAGCGCCATCGTTGAAGACACATGCCAATGCATCGATGCCATTCCACCAGGCGGACCATTTTGCCAACCAAAGAGTAATGAATTGATGCTTTGTATCACATGAGTAGAGAGAAGAGAAATACTTGTCCACTGGTTAATTGGTGCTATTTAATGTTGAAATTCAATAGAAAGAATATTCTACCTGAATGATGCAGAGCCAGATTGTTTTGACCCAGGAAATCTTCAAACATTTAATGGCGAACTCTTTGATCAGCACATGCTGTTTTATTACACAATGACACAGCTACTTTTAGCAGCTGATTTTTTCAGCGTATTGTCTAAAAATGTCAACAATCACAAGTGTGATATTTTTCATTGTTTTCAATTTGTGTTTGTTTCACAGAACGTTCCCCTATGTAATTTGTGGCTTTACATCTCCTGTGAAACCATATTTTTCTAAACAGTTGACTTGTAATCCCAGTTTGAATGTTTTCATTCCTCATTTTCAGATTTCACATCAACCACTCCAAGTCCTACAACACCAGGTATGACAGCAAAAGCAAATAAATAGTGTGAACGGTTCACTGGTTTCACTTTGAGCGGATGTTTTTGCACACATGAATATATCATGAATTCTTTCAATCATTAGAGAGTTGCTGGAAGACATTGATATACTTTTCAGAGAGGGATATTTGTATGAAATCAAATAATGAGATGAATATATGTCTTTTCATTCTTTGTCATCTCGTGTGTGTCCTGTTTCCTTTTCTCTGCAGCACCACCTATTCCTGTTGAGTATGTCATTGACATCGAGGTGAACGTTTCAGACATCACAGTGATCAGTCAGCTGAAAGCCCTTCTGGACAGTGTCAGTTTTCCCTATGCGCTCAACAATATGATTAGCATCACTGGTGCAAACCTCACTACAGGTATGATCATTTTAACGTTAATTTATGAATTTCTTAATCGTGTTGAATGAAAGTGGGATCTTTATTGATGGACTGTTATATGTCGACAGTGAATTGACGTTTTTTCTACCTTTCAAATTTTTCACTTGACGATGGCCTGAATTTTGACATTATAGAAGAAACCAAGGGCAGAGGTTTTCATTGATATTTTTTTCCACAGTGTGCTCCCCAGTTGGTTCTGGATTCCAGTGCCAGTGTGAGGACCCCTTTGTCTGGTCTTTGGATACCTGCAGAACCTTTCAGAACTGTAGCGCCATCGTTGAAGACACATGCCAATGCATCGATGCCATTCCACCAGGCGGACCATTTTGCCAACCAAAGAGTAATGAACTGATGCTTTGTATCACATGAGTAGAGAGAAGACAAATACTTGTCCACTGGTTAATTGGTGCTATTTAATGTTGAAATTCAATAGAAAGAATATTCTACCTGAATGATGCAGAGCCAGATTGTTTTGACCCAGGAAATCTTCAAACATTTAATGGCGAACTCTTTGATCAGCACATGCTGTTTTATTACACAATGACACAGCTACTTTTAGCAGCTGATTTTTTCAGCGTATTGTCTAAAAATGTCAACAATCACAAGTGTGATATTTTTCATTGTTTTCAATTTGTGTTTGTTTCACAGAATGTTCACCTATGTAATTTGTGGCTTTACATCTCCTGTGAAACCATATTTTTCTAAACAGTTGACTTGTAATCCCAGTTTGAATGTTTTCATTCCTCATTTTCAGATTTCACATCAACCACTCCAAGTCCTACAACACCAGGTATGACAGCAAAAGCAAATAAATAGTGTGAACGGTTCACTGGTTTCACCTTGAGCGGATGTTTTTTGCACACATGAATATATCATGAATTCTTTCAATCATTAGAGAGTTGCTGGAAGACATTGATATACTTTTCAGAGAGGGATATTTGTATGAAATCAAATAATGAGATGAATATATGTCTTTTCATTCTTTGTCATCTCGTTTGTGTCCTGTTTCCTTTTCTCTGCAGCACCACCTATTCCTGTTGAGTATGTCATTGACATCGAGGTGAACGTTTCAGACATCACAGTGATCAGTCAGCTGAAAGCCCTTCTGGACAGTGTCAGTTTTCCCTATGCGCTCAACAATATGATTAGCATCACTGGTGCAAACCTCACTACAGGTATGATCATTTTAACGTTAATTTATGAATTTCTTAATCGTGTTGAATGAAAGTGGGATCTTTATTGATGATATGTCGACAGTGAATTGACGTCTTTTCTACCTTTCAAATTTTTCACTTGACGATGGCCTGAATTTTGACATTATAGAAGAAACCAAGGGCAGAGGTTTTCATTGATATTTTTTCCACAGTGTGCTCCCCAGTTGGTTCTGGATTCCAGTGCCAGTGTGAGGACCCCTTTGTCTGGTCTTTGGATACCTGCAGAACCTTTCAGAACTGTAGCGCCATCGTTGAAGACACATGCCAATGCATCGATGCCATTCCACCAGGCGGACCATTTTGCCAACCAAAGAGTAATGAACTGATGCTTTGTATCACATGAGTAGAGAGAAGACAAATACTTGTCCACTGGTTAATTGGTGCTATTTAATGTTGAAATTCAATAGAAAGAATATTCTACCTGAATGATGCAGAGCCAGATTGTTTTGACCCAGGAAATCTTCAAACATTTAATGGCGAACTCTTTGATCAGCACATGCTGTTTTATTACACAATGACACAGCTACTTTTAGCAGCTGATTTTTTCAGCGTATTGTCTAAAAATGTCAACAATCACAAGTGTGATATTTTTCATTGTTTTCAATTTCTGTTTGTTTCACAGAATGTTCACCTGTGTAATTTGTGGCTTTACATCTCCTGTGAAACCATATTTTTCTAAACAGTTGACTTGTAATCCCAGTTTGAATGTTTTCATTCCTCATTTTCAGATTTCACATCAACCACTCCAAGTCCTACAACACCAGGTATGACAGCAAAAGCAAATAAATAGTGTGAACGGTTCACTGGTTTCACCTTGAGCGGATGTTTTTTGCACACATGAATATATCATGAATTCTTTCAATCATTAGAGAGTTGCTGGAAGACATTGATATACTTTTCAGAGAGGGATATTTGTATGAAATCAAATAATGAGATGAATATATGTCTTTTCATTCTTTGTCATCTCGTGTGTGTCCTGTTTCCTTTTCTCTGCAGCACCACCTATTCCTGTTGAGTATGTCATTGACATCGAGGTGAACGTTTCAGACATCACAGTGATCAGTCAGCTGAAAGCCCTTCTGGACAGTGTCAGTTTTCCCTATGCGCTCAACAATATGATTAGCATCACTGGTGCAAACCTCACTACAGGTATGATCATTTTAACGTTAATTTATGAATTTCTTAATCGTGTTGAATGAAAGTGGGATCTTTATTGATGGACTGTTATATGGCGACAGTGAATTGACGTTTTTTCTACCTTTCAAATTTTTCACTTGACGATGGCCTGAATTTTGACATTATAGAAGAAACCAAGGGCAGAGATTTTCATTGATATTTTTTCCACAGTGTGCTCCCCAGTTGGTTCTGGATTCCAGTGCCAGTGTGAGGACCCCTTTGTCTGGTCTTTGGATACCTGCAGAACCTTTCAGAACTGTAGCGCCATCGTTGAAGACACATGCCAATGCATCGATGCCATTCCACCAGGCGGACCATTTTGCCAACCAAAGAGTAATGAACTGATGCTTTGTATCACATGAGTAGAGAGAAGACAAATACTTGTCCACTGGTTAATTGGTGCTATTTAATGTTGAAATTCAATAGAAAGAATATTCTACCTGAATGATGCAGAGCCAGATTGTTTTGACCCAGGAAATCTTCAAACATTTAATGGCGAACTCTTTGATCAGCACATGCTGTTTTATTACACAATGACACAGCTACTTTTAGCAGCTGATTTTTTCAGCGTATTGTCTAAAAATGTCAACAATCACAAGTGTGATATTTTTCATTGTTTTCAATTTGTGGTCGTTTCACAGAATGTTCACCTGTGTAATTTGTGGCTTTACATCTCCTGTGAAACCATATTTTTCTAAACAGTTGACTTGTAATCCCAGTTTGAATGTTTTCATTCCTCATTTTCAGATTTCACATCAACCACTCCAAGTCCTACAACACCAGGTATGACAGCAAAAGCAAATAAATAGTGTGAACGGTTCACTGGTTTCACCTTGAGCGGATGTTTTTTGCAGACATGAATATATCATGAATTCTTTCAATCATTAGAGAGTTGCTGGAAGACATTGATATACTTTTCAGAGAGGGATATTTGTATGAAATCAAATAATGAGATGAATATATTTCTTTTCATTCTTTGTCATCTCGTGTGTGTCCTGTTTCCTTTTCTGTGCAGCACCACCTATTCCTGTTGAGTATGTCATTGACATCGAGGTGAACGTTTCAGACATCACAGTGATCAGTCAGCTGAAAGCCCTTCTGGACAGTGTCAGTTTTCCCTATGCGCTCAACAATATGATTAGCATCACTGGTGCAAACCTCACTACAGGTATGATCATTTTAACGTTAATTTATGAATTTCTTAATCGTGTTGAATGAAAGTGGGATCTTTATTGATGGACTGTTATATGTCGACAGTGAATTGACGTTTTTTCTACCTTTCAAATTTTTCACTTGACGATGGCCTGAATTTTGACATTATAGAAGAAACCAAGGGCAGAGATTTTCATTGATATTTTTCCACAGTGTGCTCCCCAGTTGGTTCTGGATTCCAGTGCCAGTGTGAGGACCCCTTTGTCTGGTCTTTGGATACCTGCAGAACCTTTCAGAACTGTAGCGCCATCGTTGAAGACACATGCCAATGCATCGATGCCATTCCACCAGGCGGACCATTTTGCCAACCAAAGAGTAATGAACTGATGCTTTGTATCACATGAGTAGAGAGAAGAGAAATACTTGTCCACTGGTTAATTGGTGCTATTTAATGTTGAAATTCAATAGAAAGAATATTCTACCTGAATGATGCAGAGCCAGATTGTTTTGACCCAGGAAATCTTCAAACATTTAATGGCGAACTCTTTGATCAGCACATGCTGTTTTATTACACAATGACACAGCTACTTTTAGCAGCTGATTTTTTCAGCGTATTGTCTAAAAATGTCAACAATCACAAGTGTGATATTTTTCATTGTTTTCAATTTGTGGTCGTTTCACAGAATGTTCACCTGTGTAATTTGTGGCTTTACATCTCCTGTGAAACCATATTTTTCTAAACAGTTGACTTGTAATCCCAGTTTGAATGTTTTCATTCCTCATTTTCAGATTTCACATCAACCACTCCAAGTCCTACAACACCAGGTATGACAGCAAAAGCAAATAAATAGTGTGAAAGGTTCACTGGTTTCACCTTGAGCGGATGTTTTTTGCACACATGAATATATCATGAATTCTTTCAATCATTAGAGAGTTGCTGGAAGACATTGATATACTTTTCAGAGAGGGATATTTGTATGAAATCAAATAATGAGATGAATATATTTCTTTTCATTCTTTGTCATCTCGTGTGTGTCCTGTTTCCTTTTCTCTGCAGCACCACCTATTCCTGTTGAGTATGTCATTGACATCGAGGTGAACGTTTCAGACATCACAGTGATCAGTCAGCTGAAAGCCCTTCTGGACAGTGTCAGTTTTCCCTATGCGCTCAACAATATGATTAGCATCACTGGTGCAAACCTCACTACAGGTATGATCATTTTAACGTTAATTTATGAATTTCTTAATCGTGTTGAATGAAAGTGGGATCTTTATTGATGGACTGTTATATGTCGACAGTGAATTGACGTCTTTCTACCTTTCAAATTTTTCACTTGACGATGGCCTGAATTTTGACATTATAGAAGAAACCAAGGGCAGAGGTTTTCATTGATATTTTTTCCACAGTGTGCTCCCCAGTTGGTTCTGGATTCCAGTGCCAGTGTGAGGACCCCTTTGTCTGGTCTTTGGATACCTGCAGAACCTTTCAGAACTGTAGCGCCATCGTTGAAGACACATGCCAATGCATCGATGCCATTCCACCAGGCGGACCATTTTGCCAACCAAAGAGTAATGAACTGATGCTTTGTATCACATGAGTAGAGAGAAGACAAATACTTGTCCACTGGTTAATTGGTGCTATTTAATGTTGAAATTCAATAGAAAGAATATTCTACCTGAATGATGCAGAGCCAGATTGTTTTGACCCAGGAAATCTTCAAACATTTAATGGCGAACTCTTTGATCAGCACATGCTGTTTTATTACACAATGACACAGCTACTTTTAGCAGCTGATTTTTTCAGCGTATTGTCTAAAAATGTCAACAATCACAAGTGTGATATTTTTCATTGTTTTCAATTTGTGGTCGTTTCACAGAATGTTCACCTGTGTAATTTGTGGCTTTACATCTCCTGTGAAACCATATTTTTCTAAACAGTTGACTTGTAATCCCAGTTTGAATGTTTTCATTCCTCATTTTCAGATTTCACATCAACCACTCCAAGTCCTACAACACCAGGTATGACAGCAAAAGCAAATAAATAGTGTGAACGGTTCACTGGTTTCACCTTGAGCGGATGTTTTTTGCAGACATGAATATATCATGAATTCTTTCAATCATTAGAGAGTTGCTGGAAGACATTGATATACTTTTCAGAGAGGGATATTTGTATGAAATCAAATAATGAGATGAATATATGTCTTTTCATTCTTTGTCATCTCGTGTGTGTCCTGTTTCCTTTTCTCTGCAGCACCACCTATTCCTGTTGAGTATGTCATTGACATCGAGGTGAACGTTTCAGACATCACAGTGATCAGTCAGCTGAAAGCCCTTCTGGACAGTGTCAGTTTTCCCTATGCGCTCAACAATATGATTAGCATCACTGGTGCAAACCTCACTACAGGTATGATCATTTTAACGTTAATTTATGAATTTCTTAATCGTGTTGAATGAAAGTGGGATCTTTATTGATGGACTGTTATATGTCGACAGTGAATTGACGTTTTTTCTACCTTTCAAATTTTTCACTTGACGATGGCCTGAATTTTGACATTATAGAAGAAACCAAGGGCAGAGGTTTTCATTGATATTTTTTCCACAGTGTGCTCCCCAGTTGGTTCTGGATTCCAGTGCCAGTGTGAGGACCCCTTTGTCTGGTCTTTGGATACCTGCAGAACCTTTCAGAACTGTAGCGCCATCGTTGAAGACACATGCCAATGCATCGATGCCATTCCACCAGGCGGACCATTTTGCCAACCAAAGAGTAATGAACTGATGCTTTGTATCACATGAGTAGAGAGAAGACAAATACTTGTCCACTGGTTAATTGGTGCTATTTAATGTTGAAATTCAATAGAAAGAATATTCTACCTGAATGATGCAGAGCCAGATTGTTTTGACCCAGGAAATCTTCAAACATTTAATGGCGAACTCTTTGATCAGCACATGCTGTTTTATTACACAATGACACAGCTACTTTTAGCAGCTGATTTTTTCAGCGTATTGTCTAAAAATGTCAACAATCACAAGTGTGATATTTTTCATTGTTTTCAATTTGTGGTCGTTTCACAGAATGTTCACCTGTGTAATTTGTGGCTTTACATCTCCTGTGAAACCATATTTTTCTAAACAGTTGACTTGTAATCCCAGTTTGAATGTTTTCATTCCTCATTTTCAGATTTCACATCAACCACTCCAAGTCCTACAACACCAGGTATGACAGCAAAAGCAAATAAATAGTGTGAACGGTTCACTGGTTTCACCTTGAGCGGATGTTTTTTGCACACATGAATATATCATGAATTCTTTCAATCATTAGAGAGTTGCTGGAAGACATTGATATACTTTTCAGAGAGGATATTTGTATGAAATCAAATAATGAGATGAATATATTTCTTTTCATTCTTTGTCATCTCGTGTGTGTCCTGTTTCCTTTTCTCTGCAGCACCACCTATTCCTGTTGAGTATGTCATTGACATCGAGGTGAACGTTTCAGACATCACAGTGATCAGTCAGCTGAAAGCCCTTCTGGACAGTGTCAGTTTTCCCTATGCGCTCAACAATATGATTAGCATCACTGGTGCAAACCTCACTACAGGTATGATCATTTTAACGTTAATTTATGAATTTCTTAATCGTGTTGAATGAAAGTGGGATCTTTATTGATGGACTGTTATATGTCGACAGTGAATTGACGTTTTTTCTACCTTTCAAATTTTTCACTTGACGATGGCCTGAATTTTGACATTATAGAAGAAACCAAGGGCAGAGGTTTTCATTGATATTTTTCCACAGTGTGCTCCCCAGTTGGTTCTGGATTCCAGTGCCAGTGTGAGGACCCCTTTGTCTGGTCTTTGGATACCTGCAGAACCTTTCAGAACTGTAGCGCCATCGTTGAAGACACATGCCAATGCATCGATGCCATTCCACCAGGCGGACCATTTTGCCAACCAAAGAGTAATGAACTGATGCTTTGTATCACATGAGTAGAGAGAAGACAGATACTTGTCCACTGGTTAATTGGTGCTATTTAATGTTGAAATTCAATAGAAAGAATATTCTACCTGAATGATGCAGAGCCAGATTGTTTTGACCCAGGAAATCTTCAAACATTTAATGGCGAACTCTTTGATCAGCACATGCTGTTTTATTACACAATGACACAGCTACTTTTAGCAGCTGATTTTTTCAGCGTATTGTCTAAAAATGTCAACAATCACAAGTGTGATATTTTTCATTGTTTTCAATTTGTTGTCGTTTCATTTGTTCACCTGTTAATTTGTGGCTTTACAGAATGTTTTTCAAACAGTTGACTGTAATTTGTGGCTTTTTCATCTCCTGTGAAACCATATTTTTCTAAACAGTTGACTTGTAATCCCAGTTTGAAGAAATATGATTAGCATGAACTGGCATTCTTGGTTTCACCTCTTTAATATTTAAGAAGATTGGTTAACTCAATTTCTTATAATCCTATTTTGTATGTCAGTAGACCACATTACTTAATCAGCTGATTCCATTTGGTCAATGACTTTTTTATTTGAAAAACATACATTTTTGTTAAGAAAAACCAAGGGCAGTACATCTTCCTATTTTTCAGCCACCACTATGTTCACCTCACCAGCATCCACAACATCTGAAGCAAGTAAGTTCTTATAACACGCATTTTACTTATTACTAGTAGAGTAATTAGGTGATTGGAATCAAATTAAATTTATAATTTGGTGTTATCATTTATAATTATAGTTTTATTCATTCTTTGATGCAATATAAAACAAAAACTAATAAAGCCAAGCCATCACTGTGTGAAACCACACAACTAATCTTGTTAACTTTTGAAAAAAAAAATTAAATTGTGATCAATATCAAATTTACTTAAATCTCTTCATTTTTAAAAATCCTTGAATATTATTTTAATTTTAAAGATAGTATTGCAAATCTCCTATCATGAGTCTTCATTCGTAAAGAAACGGTAGTTAACTTTTAAAACTTTTTCTTTAGGAACAAAAAATGAGATTAGTACCAAGAATACTTCAGATAGAACCATGTTTTCCAAAAGCCCAATTTCAGATGTCAAAACTGCCCTTCCACAAATTCCTTCATCGAATTCACTTCCTTTTCAAATGATCTAAATGCTCTCCTTTATTTCTTTCTGTAGGCAGCACTCCTCCACACACTGCACCAACCACAGAAGAAACTAGTATGAACTGTCACTTTTTAGTTATAATTGTTTATTATTTCTGAAGAGAGATTTATTTCTGCTTCCATCTGTCAGTACATATAATCTAACAGCAGAGAGAATAATCTAGCAGCAGATTCATTTTGGTTAATGACCTTTTTCATTTGAAAGAAAAGGTGTTGCAAGTAAAATATAATAATCTATCATCTCTCATAACCTCACTAGTGTTCACATCTGAAGCTAGTAAGTTCCACATTGTAATCACTAAAATTATTAGTAGAAGAAGAAGCATTTTTAGTCAGGCAGACTACCTATATTTGGTTTACTTTTCTGCTGCCCTGTTTATTTGATTATGTCATTAAAAAAGGCTGACCAAAGTCCAGTGTTAGCATAACAATAAATTGTTACACACACCTAACATTTTCAAAAGAGTTAAATGTTTTCGTGAACAAAATTGGTTCATTTAAAAGTCTTTGAATTTTAAATCTGCCAGTCTTGCAACAAAGAAGTACCAATTACAGTGCAGACGGAAAAAAATTTAATAAGGAAACAATTTCAGATGGCAGGGCTTCCCTACTATGACCTTCTGCACTGATGTTACTTTCATTTCATACGATGTGAAGAGTCTCACCTCTTCCTTTCTACAGGCACCACTCCTCCACGCACTACACCAACAACACAAGAACCTAGTATGAACTGGCATTCTTGATTTCTAACAGTTTGTTATGTCAGAAGAAAGCTTAACTCACTGCTTTAGAGACATGATCATGTTTTTCTCAATCGCTACAGTACAGCAGTGTAGCAGCAGACTCATTTTGGTGAATGATCTTTTCATTTTAAAACAAGGTATTATTCTGAGTAAAATAGTTATACTTTCTTCTCAATTTCCACAGCTACCTTTTCTCTCACCTCACCACCATCCACATCATTTGAAGCCAGTAAGTTCTGAAAAAAAATAGTGATTACTAGAGAGAACTTTTCATACTGTCAACTTTTCAACTTTTCACGAATACTCTCTCCTTTTCCTTTCCACAGGCACCATTCCTCCACTCATTGCATCAACAACACAAGAACCTAGTATGAACTGGCATTCTTTTTTTCAACTCTTTAATATTTAAGAAGATCCGTTACCATTGTTGTATTTTGTCTGTCAAATCGAAATAAAATAAAGGTTCAGCAGATTCATTTTGGTTATTAACCTTTTCATTTACATTTTACATTTATTCGTTTAGCAGACGCTTTTATCAAAAGTGACGTACAAAAGTGCAAAAGTGCTTTTCCTTTGAATAGCATGTCTTTTTGCTAGCAAAATATCATACATCTTCCCTTTTACCTCAGTCTCCACTATGTTCACCTCACCAGCATCCACCACAACTGAAGCCAGTAAGTTCTGATCACACTCGTTACACTTATTAGCAGTGGATTAAGTAGGTAATTGAAGTCAGAACGAATTAGTAATTTGGTGCGCTTATCATTTAAAATAATTGTTTTACTCGTTCTTTGATATAACATCAAACTCATGCCATCACTTTGTGATATCAAATGACTAATCTTGTTAACTTCATGTAAAACTTCACTTGTGATCAATATCAAATTTACTTTTTAAATGGATCTGTTCATTTAAAAAAAGTTAAATGCCCTTTTAATTATGAAGACAGTATTGTAAATCTGCTATCAATGCTCTTCATCCATAAATAAATAAATAGGTTATAAAACTTCCTCCTTAGGAATAATAAATGAGATTAGCATGTAGCAATAACAATGCAGATAGAACCATGTTTCCCAAAAACCCAATTTCAGATGTCAGTACTGCCCTTCCACAAATTCCTTTACTTAATTTACTTTCTTTTCAAATTATCTGAACGCTCTCCTCTATTTCTTTCAATAGGCGAATATTCTACGCCTGCAAACAACAGAAGAGCCTAGTATGAACTGGAAAATTTTATTTTTAGCTGTTTATTATTTCAAAAGAATGCTTCGCTCAAATTTTATAGAAATAGACATTCTTTTCTCTGTCAGTAGAATACAACAGTCTAGCAATATATACGTTTTTTAAATTGCCTTTTTATTTGTAATATAGAATATTATCGTAAGTAAAATACAATCTTTGATAAACCCTCTTTAGCCACCAACAGTTGACTTGTAAACATCTGAAGCTAGTAAGTTCCTGATTGTAAGCACTACATTTATTCATAGTAGAGAAGGTGCTCTGAGCCATACACCTTGTGCATTTCAGATTTTCTTATTTGTTTCTGTGTATGTTTGGCTGTAGCATTAAAAAAACTAAACAAAGTCAAATGTTAGTATAAAATCAAGCTACTACAGTTTCAGAAAAAAAATTGGTCTTCAACAACATTAAATGTTGTCTGATTACAACGGTTAAAAATATTAGTATTAGAAGTGACGTTTTAAGTCAGCCAGACTACGTATTTTAGGTTTACTTTTCTGTTACTCTGTTTGTTTGATTACATCATTAAAATAGCTAATGAAAGTCAAGTGTTAGCATTGCATTCAGATGTCAGTACTGCCCTTCCACAAATTCCTTTAATTAATTTTCTTTCTTTTCAAATTATCTGAATGCTCTCCTCTATTTCTTTCTATAACTAAAGTCCACGCACTGCACCATCAACAGAAGAGCCTAGTATGAACTGACATTTTTGATTTATAAGTTTGTCATTTCAGAAGAATGCCTAATTTGGTATTTCATAGAAATGTTCAGGCCTTTCTGTCACTAGAGTACAACAGACGAGCAGCAGACTCATTTTGGTGAATGATCTTTTCATTTTAAAACAGGGTAATATTCTGAGTAAAAAACCAGTAATCCTTTCTTTCTCACTTTCCACAGCCACCTCTTTCAGATGTCATCTACAACATTTGCCACCATTTCTTTCAATGAAAAAAATAGTGATTAGTGTTTTCATACCGTATGAATACTCTCTCCTTTTCCTTTCCAAAGGCACCATTCCTCCACTCATTGCATCAACAACACAAGAACCCAGTATGAACTGGCATTCTTTGTTTCACCTCTTTAATATTTAAGAAGATTGGTTAACTCAATTTCTTATAATCCTATTTTGTCTGTCAGAGGACTGCATTACTTAATCAGCTGATTCCATTTGGTCAATGACTTTTTTATTTGAAAAACATACATTTTTGTTAAGAAAATGTAACAGTACATCTTCCCTCTCACCTCAGCCACCACTATGTTCACCTCACCAGCATCCACAACATCTGAAGCAAGTAAGTTCTTATAACACGCATTTTACTTATTACTAGTAGAGTAATTAGGTGATTGGAATCAAAAAGAATTTATAATTTGGCTTTATTATTTTTAATTATAGTTTTATTCATTCTTTGATTTCAATATAAAAAAAAAAAAAATAAAGCCGTGTCATCACTGTGTAAAATCAAACAACTAATCTTGTTAACTTTTGATAAAAAAATTAAATTGTGATCAATATCAAATTTACTTTTAAAATCAATTCATTTTTTAAAAATTCCTTGAATATTTTTTTAAGTTTAAAGATAGTATTGCAAATCTCCTATCATTCTCTTCATCCATAAAGAAACAAAAGTTAACTTTCAAAACTTTTTCTTTATTAACAAAAATGAGATTAGGTACCAAGAATACAGCAGATAGAAGCATGATTTCCCAAAAACCCAATTTCAGATGTCAAAACTGCCCTTCCACAAATTTCTTCATCGAATTTACTTTCTTTTCAAATTATCTAAATGCTCTCCTTTATTTCTTTCTGTAGGCAGCACTCCTCCACACACTGCACCAACCACAGAAGAAACTAGTATGAACTGTCACTTTTTAGTTATAATTGTTTATTATTTCTGAAGATTGATTTAAGTCTCTTGCTTTCCATCTGTCAGTACATATAATCTAACAGCAGAGAGAATAATCAATAACAGATTTTTTTGTTAATAAACAGTATCATTGTGAAAGAAATATAATCATTGATCGTAAAATCTAACCCTATCTATCATCTCTCTAACCTCACTAACATCCACAACATCTGAAGCTAGTAAGTTCCACATTGTAATCACTAAAATTATTATCATAGAAGAAGAAGCTTTTTAGCCAGACAGAAATTTACTTTTCTGTTACTGTGTTTATTTTGATCCTTAAAAAAAAAAATTAAAAACAAAAAAAAAAAGTCCAGTTGTTAGCATAACAATAAATTGTTACACATTCAGAAAACATGTTTCTTCAAAAGAGTTAAATATTTTCATTAAACAAATTGATTAATTTAAAATATTTGAATTCCTTTTTTGAATCTGCCAGTCTTGCAACAAAGAGGTACCAATTACACTGCAGACAGAAAAAAATTTTAATAAGGAAACAATATCAGATGGCAGACTGCTTCCTTTACTATGACTTACTGCACTGATGTTACTTTCATTTCATACGATGTGAAGAGTCTCTCCTCTTCCTTTCTACAGGCACCACTCCTCCACGCACTACACCAACAACACAAGAACCTAGTATGAACTGACATTCTTGATTTCTAACAGTTTATTATGTCAGAAGAAAGCCCAACTCAATGCTTTATAGAAATAATCATTCTTTTCCTCCATCGCTACAGTACAGCAGTCTAGCAGCAGACTCATTTTGGTGAATGATCTTTTCATTTTAAAACAAGGTATTATTCTGAGTAAAATCCAGTAATCCTTTCTTCTCACTTTCCACAGCCACCTTTCCTCTCACCTCACCACCATCCACAACATTTGAAGCCAGTAAGTTCTGAAAACAATGAAAAAATGAACTTTTTAGTAGAGAGAACTTTTCAACTTTTCACGAATACTCTGTCCTTTTCCTTTCCACAGGCACCATTCCTCCACTCATTGCATCAACAACACAAGAACCTAGTATGAACTGGCATTCTTTTTTCAACTCTTTAATATTTAAGAAGATTGGTTATTGTTGAATTTCATATAATCCTATTTTGTCTGTCAGAGGACTTTTGGTAATTAACCAGCATTTACATTTTACATTTTTGTCAATGACCTTTTCATCTGACAAAAATACAAATTGCTTTCAGCAAAATGTAACAAAATATCATCCTTCCCTTTCACCTCAGCCACCACTATGTTCACCTTACCTGCATCCACAACAACTGAAGCCAGTAAGTTCTTATAACCCTTGTTACACTCATTAGTAAGTAATTAGGTGATTGGAGTCAGAAAGAATTGGTAATTTGGCTTTGCTTATTTTTTATTAGTATTATTTCATTTGATTTCTCAATTTCACAAAAAACAAAAACAAAGCCGTGTCATCACTGCATAAAATCAAATGACTTCTTGTGAACTTCATAAATGCTTCAACCGTGATCAATATCAAATTTACTTTTTTAAAATCAATCCGTTCATTAAAAAATGCCTTGAATACCTTTTCAGTGGTGAAGGAATTATTAGTAAATCTGCCATTATTATTCTTCATCCATAACGAAACAAAAGTTAGCTTTCAAAATTTCCTCCTTATTAATAAAAAATGAGATTAGTAGGTGCCAATAAACCAGCAGATAGAAGCATGATTTCCCAAAAACCCAATTTCAGATGTCAATACTGCCCTTCCACAAATTTCTTTACTTAATTTACTTTCTTTTCAAATTATCTGAATGCTCTCCTCTATTTCTTTCTATAGGCGTCACTCCTCCACGCACTGCACCAACAACAGAAGAGCCTAGTATGAACTGACATTTTTGATATTTAACTTTTTATTATTCACCTCAACATTTCATAGAAGTACTCTTGCTTTCATCTGACAGTAGACGAGAACAATCCAAAAGCAGACACATTTTGGACAATAACTTTTTTATTTGTAATAAACAGTATAATTGTGAGTAAAATATAATCATTGATCGTGCCTCTAACCCTAGCCCCCACTCTTCTAACCTTACCAACATCCACAACATCTGAAGCTAGTAAGTTCCTGATTGTAATTGTTGCAATTAGTTATCATGGAGGAGGTACTCTGAGCCAGACAGAAATGCGCTTATCTGTTTTCTTATTTGTTTCTGTTGCATGTTTAAAAAAAAAATTAAAAAAACTAAAAAAAGTCAAATGTTTGTTAGTATAAAAGTAAGCTACTGCATGAATCTGATTCAGAAAACATGTTGATCTTCAACAGCATTAAATATTTTCATTAAGGAAATTGATTAATTTAAAATATTTGAATTCCTATATTTTGAATTTCCCGTTCTTGTGACTAGGAGGTGCTAATTACACTGCAGACAGAAACAATTTTAATAAGGAAACCTAATATAAGAAAATTCAGACTGCAGGGGTTTACTATGACTTACTGCACTGATGTTACTTTCATTTCATACGACGTGAAGTCTCTCCTCTTCCTTTATACAGGCACCACTCCTCCACGCACTACACCAACAACACAAGAACGTAGTATGAGCTGACATTCTTGATTTCTAACAGTTTATTATGTCAGAGGATTGCCCAATTCAATATTTAATAGAAATAACCATTCTTTCCTCCATCGCTAGAGTACAGCGGTGTAGCAGCAGACTCATTTTGGTGAATGTTCTTTTCATTTTAAAACAGGGTATTATTCTGAGTAAAATCCAGTAATCCTTTCATCTCACTTTCCACAGCCACCTCTCCTCTCACCTCACCGCCATCTACAACATTTGAAGCCAGTAAGTTCTGAAAACAATGAAAAAAATGCTGATTAGTAGAGAGAACTTTTCATACTGTATGAATACTCTGCCCTTTTCCTTTCCACAGGCACCATTCCTCCACTCATTGCATCAACAACACAAAAACCTAGTATGAACTGGCATTCTTTTTTTCAACTCTTTAATATTTAAGAAGATTGGTTACCTCAGAATTTCATATAATCCTATTTTGTCTGTCAGAGGACTGCAGTAATCCAACAGCATAATCATTTTTGTCAATGACCTTTTCATCTCAAAAATACAAATTATTGTCAGCAAAATGTAACAATACATCCTGCCTCTCACCATAGCCACCACTATGTTCACCTTACCTGCATCCACAACAACTGAAGCCAGTAAGTAAAAAATGAGATTAGCAGGTACCAATAAACCAGCAGATAGAAGCATGATTTCCCAAAAACCCAGTTTCAGATGTCAATACTGCCCTTCCACAAATTCCCTCACTGAATTCACTTTCTTTTCAAATTATCTGAACACTCTCCTCTATTCCTTTCTGTAGGCAGCACTCCTCCACGCACTGCACCAACAACAGAAGAGCCTAGTATGAACTGCCATTTTTTGATTTTTAGCTGTTTATTTTTTCAGAAGAATGCTTAGGTCAACATTTCATAGACATAGTCATGCTTTTCTCTGGCAGTAGAGTACAACAGTCTAGCAACAGATGCATTTTAGTTAATGAACATTTTATTTTCAATAAAAGGTATTACTGTGATTAAAATATGATAATTGATCGTGCCTCCAGCCCTAGCCACCAGTCTTCTCACCTTACCAACATCCACAGCATCTGAAGCTAGTAAGTTTCTGATTGTAATCGTTTCAATTATTCAAAGTAGAGATGGTGCTCTGAGCCAGACACACTGCGTATTTCAAATTCACTCATCTGTTACTGTGTGTTAGGTTGCATCAAATGTTAGCATAAAAATAAACTACTACATAAACCTGTTTGAGAAAACATGTTGATCTTCAACAGAATTAAATGCTGTCTGATGCTAATCGCTAAAAATAGTAGTAGAAGCAGCGTTTATATATATATACATATATATTTGCCGGTCTCGTGTGAAGTACTCGTAAGGAAGTACCAATAACACTGCAGACAAAAACGAAATTAATCAGGAAACAATTTCAGATGGCAGGGCTTCCTTATTACGACTTACTGCACTGATGTTACTTTCATTTCGTACTATATGAAGAGTCTCTCCTCTTCCTTTCTACAGGCACCACTCCTTCACGCACTACACCAACAACACAAGAACCTAGTATGAACTGACATTCTTGATTTCTAACAGTTTGTTGTGTCAGAAGAAAGTTTAACTCAATACTTCACAGAAATGATAATGTTCTTCCTCGTCGCTAGATAACAACAGTCTAGCAGCAGACTCATTTTGGTGAATGATCTTTTCAATTTAAAACAAGGTATTATTCTGAGTAAAATCCAGTAATCCTTTCTTCTCACTTTCCACAGATACCTCTCCTCTCACCTCACCTCCGTCCACAACATTTGAAACCAGTAAGTTTGGAAAACAATGAAAAAAATAGTGATTAGTAGAGATGGCTTTGAGATAGCCAGACCTTTTCCTGGACTGTTCCTTCACTCATTGCATCAACAACACAAAACATGTGAATGTTTCTTTGTGCTCTTAAAAAATAAAAAATTTCATAGCATAAGCACAGAAGCAAACTGATATTCATACCTAATTTAGAAAAAACATCAATCTCCAAAAGAGTTAAATGTATTTATAATTCAAACAAGATCAATTAAAACATCATTAAATACCTGCATTGTGATTCTGCCACTCTTGGACCTATAGGTACTGTAGAATTCAATAGTTCTGTACATGAGCAAAAAAAAAAATAGTGGTTGCATGTATCAGTAACACAGGAGATCAAACCACATTCCCGGAGAGCCAATTTCATATTTCAGTATTTCCATGCCACGATTTCCTTCATTGATTTTGAATTCTTTTGAAGCCAACATTTGAAGCCAGTAAGTTCAGAAAACAATGAAAAATAGTGATTAGTAGAGAGAACTTTTTGATTTTTAGCTGTTTATTTTTTCAGAATACTCTGTCCTTTTCCTTTCTATAGGCACCACTTTTCCTGGCAGTAGAGTACACCAACAACAACAATGAATTTTAGTTAATGAACTTTTATTTTCCATTTCAGCTCTTTTAATATTTAAGAAGATTTGTTACCTCACAATTTCACAGAATCCTCTTTTGTCTGTCAGTAGACCACAATAATCCAACAGCATATTGATTTTGGTCAGTAACCTTTCCAAATGGAAAATGTTTTTTTTTTGCAGGTGGCAAAATATAATACATCTTTACTACTCATAAATCTTTTGACACCACTGTGTTTCAACAGAATTAAATGCTGTCCCTGATCCACAACATTTGAAGCCAGTAAGTTCTGATAACTTGTTACAAGTATTATGAGTAAAGTAAGTAGGTGATTAAAATTAGAATGGATATGTAATATGGATTTGCTTATCATTTATAGTAATTGTTTTATTATTTCTTTAATACAATATATAACAAAAACCATCCATGCCATCCCATCACTGCATAAAATCAAATGACTAATCTTGTCAATTTCAGAAAACACAAATAGTGATCAGTATCAAATTTACTTTTTAAAATGAATACATTTATTTTTAAAAAATCCTTGAATACATTTTTAATCACAAAGAAAGAATTATAAATCTGCCATCTTTAGTCTTCAATCATTAATAAATGATAAATCACTTTTAAAACTGATTCCTTACAAATATGAGTTCAGGTACCAATAATAGCCAGACTGTGGATAGGGTTCGCTTACATGTTTTTCCTCTTAAAAAAAACCCATTCAAGTGTTAATACTGATATTCATACCTAATTCCTTTAAAACATCAATCCAAAAGAGTTAAATGTTTTTAAAAATCAAACAAGATCTCCTCTAAACATCATTAAATACCTGCATTGTGATTCTGCCACTCTTGGACCTATAGGTGACAACAGAAGAGCCTAGTATGAACTGGAAAATTTTATTTTTAGCTGTTTATTATTTCAAAAGAATGCTTAGTGCAAACTTTCATAGAAATAGACATGCTTTTCTTTTCTGTCAGTAGAGTGCAACAGATGCATTTTGGTTAATAACCTTTTTATTTGAAATAAAAGGTATTATTGCAAGGAAAATATAGTAATTGATCATGCCTCTTACCCTAGCCACCACTCTTTTAACCTTACCAACATCCACAACATCTGAAGCTAGTAAGTTCCTGATTGTAATCACTACAACTATTCATAGTAGAGAAGATGCTCTGAGTCAGATAGAAATGCACTTATCTGTTACTGTGTGTTAGATTGTGGCATCACTAAAACTAAACAGCGTTTACTGTTAGTATAAAAATAAGATACTGTATGAATCTGATTCAGAAAACATGTTGATTGCTACATACATATTTCCAAAAGAGTTAAATGTTTTTTTAAGCAATTCGGCTCATTTAAAAATATTTAAACTTGCTATATTTTAAATCTACCTGTCTTGCGACAAGAAAGGACCAATAACACTGCAGACAAAAACAAATTAATCAGAAAACAATTTCAGATGGCAGGGCTTTCCTTATTATGACTTACTGCACTGATGTTACTTTCATTTCATACGATGTGAAGAGTCTCTCCTCTTCCTTTCTACAGGCACCACTCCTCCACGCACTACACCAACAACACAAGAACCTAGTATGAACTGACATTCTTGATTTTTAACAGTTTGTTGTGTCAGAAGAAAGCTTAACTTAATACTTCATAGAAATGATTATGCTTTTTGTCACTAGAGTCACTACAGAGTCAGTAGAGTCACTAGTCTGTCACCAGACAGTCTAGCACCAGACTCGTTTTGGTCAATGATATTTTCATTTTAAAACAGGGTACTATTCTGAGTAAAATACAGTAATCCTTTCATCTCACTTTCCACAGCCACCTCTCCTCTCACCTCACCACCATCCACATCATTTGAAGCCAGTAAGTTTGGAAACAATCATAAAAATAGTGATTAGAGAAGGCTCTGAGACACAGACTGCATACTGTAGGTTTGCTTGTCTATTATTGCTTGTCTGTTATTTGCGCTCTAAAAAATTAAAGTCATAGCATGAGCAAAAAAAAAAACTGCTATTCATACGTAAATTTCACAAATGTCAGTCTTCAAAAGAATTAAATGTATCCATAAATCAATGAGGATCCATTAAAAACATTGTTGGAAATGTACATTGTGAATATGCCGCACTTGGACCTATGGGTGCTGTAGCATTCTGATATTCTTTCTGATAGGTAAGGTAAGTAGGTGTATGTATCAGTAACACGTCAGATCAAACCACATTCCCAATGAGCCAATTTCAGATGACAGTACTACCCTGCCACAACTTCCTTAACTAATTTGGATTTCTTTTCATACTGTATGAATACTCTGTCCTTTTCCTTTCCACAGGCACCATTCCTCCACTCATTGCATCAACAACACAAGAACCTAGTATGAACTGGCATTCTTGGTTTCAACTCTTTAATATTTAAGGTTAATTCTGGTTACCGCAGAATTCCTTATAATCCTATTTTGTATGTCAATAGACCACAATAATCCAACAGCGTATTCATTTTGGTCAGTAACCTTTTCACTTGCAATACATAATATAATATAATAATACATCTTGCATCTCACTTTAGCCATCACTATGTTCACCTCAAAAGCATCCACAACATCTGAAGCCAGTAAGTTCTTATAACACTTGTTACACGTATCAGTAGTAGGGTGAGTCGGTGATTGGAGTCAAAATGAATTAGTAATTTGATTTTGCTAATGTTTTATTGTGATCAAGAAAACCAATCCACGTCTTCACTGTATAAAATCAAGTGACTAATTTTGTTAACTTTATAAAGGCATCAGTCTTGATCAATATCAAGTTTACTTTTGAAAATCAATCCGCTCATTAAAAAAAAATCTTGAATACTGTTTGAATGGTAAAGGAATTATTATAAATCTGTCATCATTAGTCTTCATCCATAAAGAAACCATAGGTAGCTTTCAAAACTTTTGGAAAACCTTAGGAAAAAAGAGAGATAAGCAGGTACTAATAACACCACAGATAGAAACATATATTCCACAAACCCAATTTTAGATGTCAATACTGTCCTTGTACAAAATCTTTCCCTGATTCTTTTTTCTTTCCACATTATCTAAGTGCTCTCTTATACTCCTTTCTACAGGCACCACTCCTCCACGCACTACACCAACAACACAAGAACCTAGTATGAACTGACATTCTTGATTTTTAACTCCTTATTATTTTAGAAGAATGCTTAGTTCAATATTCCATAGAAATCATCATTTTTGCGACTAAAAAAACCAGCATAGCAGCAGACCCATTTTCGTCAATCATCATGTGAAACATCAATCATATGAAACTTTCCTTCTATATGAAAATTCTGTTTTCTTCCTTTCTACAGGCACCACTCCTCCACGCACTACACCAACAACACAAGAACCTAGTATGAACCAGCTCTCTTGGACTCAGCTTTATATTGTTTGAAAATTATAGAAAATGTGAAACATTGTGTGTTCCGATATGCATTTCTATTCTAGTCATTCTTATGTTATAAGAAAGGAATTACAGATCTCTGAATTGACCTTCCTCTGTCTCTCCACAGACACCACCTTCTCCTCCAATCCTCCACTCACTACATCAACACAAGCACCAAGTATGAACTCAAATACATGGATTCAACCATTGATTATTTAATACAGATGTTATAGTCCAAAAATCAGTTCCAAATCATGGTTGATTTGGAAAGCAATTAGGTCTTAAACAGAATATATTTGAGTGTGATTCAGATAACTTTAAAAAGCTTGTCATACCTTTGACTGAAATACAGTTAGCATAAATCTGCCAGTCTTCTCTTTCAATCATTAAGATGATTAAGATGATTTACCATTAAGGTAATTTTCAGCACCTCATACTTGAAAACAGCTGGAAAAGGAGATAAGAAAGGTACCACTGTCACCACTATCTATATTTCCAAGAACCCAGTTTCAGGTATCAGCACTAACCCTGCATGACTTTCTTCATCAGTGTACCTTTCCTTCGTGCTATCTGAATACTCTTTCCCCTTCTCTTACAGAGGTACTACTATTTTACCCACTACACAAATATGACAATAACCTAGTGTGAACTCGGTTTCATGGACTCAGCTTCATTTTGTTTTTAAATTACATAAAATGTGACAGATGGCATGTTGAGATGTGCATTTTTCTTCTGTTCAGTTTAATGTATCATATTTCCTTATGTTTTATGGAACAGTAATGATAAATCCTCTGAATTGACCTTCCTCTGTCTCTCCACAGACACCACCACCAATCCTCCACCCATTCCACCAACACAAGCACCAAGTATGGACTCAAATTCATAGATTCAACCAGAGATTATTTAGGAGATACTTTCTCCCATTTTCTTCAGAGTCATTATTTCTGTTAACTATTGGCATCTGAAAATGAACCCAATTACAGATGCCAGGACCCTTCCATAACTTTCCTCACCAATTCCACTTAAGTCAGCCTGTCTGAATATCTCATCTCACATTACCCCCATTCACAGTTGAAGCTGGCGAGTTCTGACAATGATCATGTTTCAGGGTAGAATGAGTAGAGAACCACTTTTTGAAGGCATCTCCCATAGAGTCCTCTTCCCAATATTTCCTTTGTTGTTTCCATTTTATGTTGCATTATCTAAATCATCCTTCCTCTTTCTCTCCACAGACACCACCATCATTGCTTCTGTGACAACACCAGCAACCACACAAGCACCAAGTATGGAATTGCATTCATGGACTCACCTATTGATTATTCAAGACAAATGCTGATCTCTGAGTTTCTCAATCCTTAACGTGTATTTTTCTTAAGTAATTCAGTATAATCTAACAGCAGTTTCATCTAGATGAATTTCAACGGTCTTTCTTCTCAAAAAAGTTAGACAGTACAGTTCTGATCGCAAGAAGAGAAATGAAACCTGAAAGGATCCAGAAGAATGTGGTTTAAACCACACAGTGCATATTTTGGGCTTACTTAACTTTTGTTATGAAAAATTGAAACAAAAAGCTAGAGTATTGATAAATTCTCTGAATTGTCCTTCCTCTGTCTCTCCACAGACACTACCACCAATCCTCCACCCATTCCACCAACACAAGCACCAAGTATGAACTCAAATTCATGGATTCAACCATTGATTATTTAATACAGATACTTTACTCCCATTTTCTTCAGAGTCATTATTTCTAACTATTGGCATCTGAAAATGAACCCAATTATAGATGCTAGGACCCTTCCATAACTTTCCTTACCAATTTCACTTAAGTCAGACTGTCTGAATATCTCATCTCACATTACCCCCATTCACAGTTGAAGCTGGCGAGTTCTGACAATGATCATGTTTCAAGGTACAATGAGTAGAGAACCACTTTTTGAAGGCATCTCCCATAGAGTCCTCTTCCCAATATTTCCTTTGTTGTTTCCATTTTATGTTGCATTATCTAAACCATCCTTCCTCTTTCTCTCCACAGACACCACCATCATTGCTTCCATGACAACACCAGCAACCACACAAGCACCAAGTATGAAATTGCATTCATGGACTCACCTATTGATTATTCAAGACAAATGCTGATCTCTGAGTTTCTCAGTCCTTAACGTATATTTTTCTTAAGTAATTCAGTACAATCTAACAGCAGTTTTATCTAGATGAATTTCAACGGTCTTTCTTCTCAAAAAAGTTAGACAGTACAGTTCTGATCGCAAGAAGAGAAATGAAACCTGAAAGGATCCAGAAGAATGTGGTTTAAACCACACAGTGCATATTTTGGGCTTACCTAACTTTTGTTATGAAAAATTGAAACAAAAAGCTAGAGTATTGATAAATTCTCTGAATTGTCCTTCCTCTGTCTCTTCACAGACACTACCACCAATCCTCCACCCATTCAACCAACACAAGCACCAAGTATGAACTCAAATTCATGGATTCAACCATTGATTATTTAATACAGATACTTTACTCCCATTTTCTTCAGAGTCATTATTTCTAACTATTGGCATCTGAAAATGAACCCAATTATAGATGCTAGGACCCTTCCATAACTTTCCTCACCAATTTCACTTAAGTCAGACTGTCTGAATATCTCATCTCATATTACCCCCATTCACAGTTGAAGCTGGCGAGTTCTGACAATGATCATGTTTCAAGGTAGAATGAGTAGAGAACCACTTTTTGAAGGCATCTCCCATAGAGTCCTCTTCCCAATATTTCCTTTGTTGTTTCCATTTTATGTTGCATTATCTAAATCATCCTTCCTCTTTCTCTCCACAGACACCACCATCATTGCTTCCATGACAACACCAGCAACCACACAAGCACCAAGTATGAAATTGCATTTATGGACTCACCTATTGATTATTCAAGACAAATGCTGATCTCTGAGTTTCTCAGTCCTTAAAGTGTATTTTTCTTAAGTAATTCAGTACAATCTAACAGCAGTTTTATCTAGATGAATTTCAACGGTCTTCTCAAAAAAGTTAGACAGTACAGTTCTGATCGCAAGAAGAGAAATGAAACCTGAAAGGATCCAGAAGAATGTGGTTTAAACCACACAGTGCATATTTTGGGCTTACCTAACTTTTGTTATGAAAAATTGGAACAAAAAGCTAGAGTATTGATAAATTCTCTGAATTGTCCTTCCTCTGTCTCTCCACAGACACCACCACCAATCCTCCACCCATTCCACCAACACAAGCACCAAGTATGAACTCAAATTCATGGATTCAACCATTGATTATTTAATACAGATACTTTACTCCCATTTTCTTCAGAGTCATTATTTCTAACTATTGGCATCTGAAAATGAACCCAATTATAGATGCTAGGACCCTTCCATAACTTTCCTCACCAATTTCACTTAAGTCAGACTGTCTGAATATCTCATCTCACATTACCCCCATTCACAGTTGAAGCTGGCAAGTTCTGACAATGATCATGTTTCAAGGTAGAATGGGTAGAGAACCACTTTTTGAAGGCATCTCCCATAGAGTCCTCTTCCCAATATTTCCTTTGTTGTTTCCATTTTATGTTGCATTATCTAAATCATCCTTCCTCTTTCTCTCCACAGACACCACCATCATTGCTTCCATGACAACACCAGCAACCACACAAGCACCAAGTATGAAATTGCATTCATGGACTCACCTATTGATTATTCAAGACAAATGCTGATCTCTGAGTTTCTCAATCCTTAACGTGTATTTTTCTTAAGTAGTTCGGTACAATCTAACAGCAGTTTCATCTAGATGAATTTCAACGGTCTTTCTTCTCAAAAAAGTTAGACAGTACAGTTCTGATCGCAAGACGAGAAACGAAACCTGAAAGGATCCAGAAGAATGTGGTTTAAACCACACAGTGCATATTTTGGGCTTACTTAAATTTTGTTATGGAAAAATTGAAACAAAAAGCTATGATGAAAAGCCAGTTCCAAATGTTGGTTAAATTGGAAAGGAATTAAGTCTTAAAGGTACACATTTTTAGTGTGAGTCAGATAACTTTAAAATCTTGTCATACCTTTGACTAAAATGCAGTTAGTGTTGTGCTTGAGAACAACTGTAAAAGAAGATAAGAAAGATACCACTGTCACCGCTGATAGAATCTATATTCCCAGGAACCCAATTTCAAGTGTCAGCACTATCCCTCCATGACTTTTTTCATCAATGTCCCTTTTCTTCATACTATCTGAATACTTTTTCCCCTTCTCTTACAGAAGTACTACTCTTTTACCCACTACACAAATTTGACAAGAACCTAGTATGAACTGGGTTGCATGGACTCAGCTCCATATTGTTTGTATTTTACATAAAATGTGACAGATTGCATGTTGAGATGTGCATTTTTCTTCTGTTCAGTTTCATGTGTCGTATTTCCTTTCATTTTATGGAAGAGTATTGATAAATTCTCTAAATTGTCCTTCCTCTGTCTCTCCACAGACACCACCACCAATCCTCCACCCATTCCACCAACAACACAAGCACCAAGTATGAACTGCAATTCAGGGATTTGACAATTATTTAATTACAGATTTTTTTTGCAGTTTCTTAATAGTCATTAATATGTATTTCTGGTAACTGTTTGCATCTGAAATTGAGTCTGGGTTCTTGTTGAACTCGCTTATCTGTTTTTCTGATTGTTAGTTTGCACTAGTTTGCATTGTTAGTTTGAAGGAAAAACTCCACCCTTCACTGATTTCATTTTCTTTTCAGACTGTATGAACATTTTCTCTTCTTTCTTTCCACAGGCACCACCCCTCCACCCATAACATCAACAACAAAAGAACCTAGTATGAACTGGAATTTCTATATTCAGTGTTGTAATGTTTGCAAATGATTTAAAATGTGGGATTTTGAGTGATCAGATACATAATTTCTTTTCTTTTAAATTTCATTTAGTACTTACGAGGATGGACAATGGTAAAGCCACATTATCAGGCATCTTCCATAGTCTTGTTGCTACTAATTGCAGTAATATTGGAATTTTAACATTTACAATAACATTTTATTAGTTGAATTTAATGTTGCTTCAATTGTTTGATAGCTAACTCATGGCCACACCCAAAACATAAGCATTATTAGCTTCATCACCAAAAACCTACAAATAAAGCGTTGAAAGGAAGCCACTACAAAATGACATAATACTTTGCTAATACAGTTACAAATGTATCATTCATCCATAACAACCTGCATGTTATGTTAATCTCCCTATATGTGTCTGATTTACAAATTCTCACCTTTTAACTTGAGAAATACCTTCTTGCTGCTCTGTCCCTGATGCTAGAGGACTTACTCTCTTCCCACTTACCTTTAACAATGTTGGCAGAAGGAGTGAACAGAACATACCATTAGCTATTTGTATTATAACATTAGCTATTTCATTAATAATCAAAACAAAGCCTATTCCCTTCAAAAAGTAAAACAGCCATTGCCACATAATTTGATTAATGTTCGCTAATGATAACTAGGAAATGGGTCCTTTATGCTTATGAGACTAAACATCATAATGTTAGCTAGTGAGCAAGCACTCAGAAAGCTATCTTACATTAACAAAATAATCTAGCACTAACCAGCTCATATGAAAAAGCTCTGCACAAGTAATTTGGTTTAGTCATATGTTGTTCCATAAAAATATGGAAGTGATTTATATTTATAGCTAGCTAGATGCTTTGCACTTCTTCAGTATCTCTTTTTGATTCTTAAAAGCAGAATTATAAAAGAATGGCTAGAGAATCTCCTTTATTATTTCATTTTTTTTATTTAATACCATTATTTTTTACACAATTGTTTGTTAAATTAGTAGTTTGACTCACATAATAATTTGGAGTCTCATCTTGTAAACTGCTGACACTGTGAGCTGAGACAGATTGCTTTATTCATATAAGCAGAATATTTCAGGAGTACAGGTATAGGCGTGTTGCTGTTTCAATATTTAATCTGTAATTTATGTAAAGAGAGTGCACAATATAAATTTTCATGCATTTCTTTACAGCGTTGTGCTTTTTAATCATTTTATTACAATATGCAGATAACTTTTCTTCTAGAGCGTATTGCTTCCTCCCCCTGCTACTCTGTTGTTTGTATTGTTAAGTCTCTTTATATGACTTTCACAGCCATTCCTCCTCCAAATACACCACCACCTATTGTGCCAAGTAAGTATGTTAATTGTATGTCTTTCACTACTTAACTGCTGTTACAATTACTGTTATGAAAAGCCTCCATTTTGATTGTGTTATCATCAAATATAGATAACTTAATCCACAAGTACACACTTTCTCAAAAGAGTCAATCAAAGTTGCTGTTTTGACTGTGTTTGCATGTGGTACAATACTGTGTTCTCCTTATCACAGGTACCCCTACCCCTGTGATAACGATCATAACCACAGCGATACCTCCTGGTAAGGATTGTCAGGAATACAGGAACTGGCTCACGACATTACCACTTAATTATGAAAAGGCACATTCTGCGTCACCAGATTATTTATTGTCCTCAGATCGAATTTGATGGGATACAGCAGCACATATTCATATTTACCTTGGTGTATTGGCCTTCGTGCACAGCTTACAGTGAATAGTATGTCATGCATCATACATTGAAACTTTTGATACCTTCCTCTTTTTAGGGAGAACATTGTAGAGACAGTGTAATCATTATCAGCTAATGAAAGTAATTAATTCCGGAAATGCTTTTAGTTTTGGCTATGTTTTATATCTACACGTGTACTTCCTTTAATGCAAACACACTTAATTTTTAGCACATAATCATCAAATGTTGATGATGGCATGATCCACAATGATGCACACTATGAATCAATTAAATGCACTGTTTGGACTGTTTGAATATAGTTTATTACTCTCTCCTCTTTCCTACCACAGTTACCACTTTTGTTGTGACAATGATCACAGCAAAACCTCCTAGTAAGGACTGACTCTCAGGAATACAGGAAGCTTACTATTTGTCGGGATACATTCTTGAGCACATGGAGAAATATACAAATACTGTACTCTCCTGACACTAGACCTATGTTCAAAAGTGGACTTTTTTCCAACATCATTTGTTTTTTATGTGAGTCGGAAGATGTCCGTGGAAAATAATTTTGTTGAAAATGATTGGCTGATGAGATTGCCCTACCATTGTGTACATGCTTGTTCAAAAATTCACACAATGTGGCATTACCACCAAATTCCGTACCACAGTACAGCTCCAAAATGCAAAAAACAACAATCATGCAACAACAATAAATTCATTTGAAACTATTCATTTATTTAGCTTTGGAAACGTATGAAATTCATTTTGAACATCAACGTTTTCTATTAAACATTAAAATGAAATACTGAATTAGAAAGTCCATGAAATTACATTATTTGTGGTCCTTGCTATGCAATGTTTAATGTAACCAATCCATCACAGGCTGTTTGACATAAAATTGTGCAAGGCTGTTGTATACTGGCAAAGTCATTGTCCTCTATACCCCTGAATGGTTAGGTGTTTTTGTCTGTGAAAAGCAATAAGATTGTCACACTTAGCCATTAATTGTACATTTTGTCAAGTGACCATGCTGGTTGTTACAACTTTACTGAAAATTGAGGGTCTAAAGTAACACCTGGAGGATACACTATGGATCACAGTTTAAATCCCTCTGGGTCATTGTGTTGAGATTAAGTGAGGGCCCTAATTATAATCTGTGTGTATGTGAAATAAAAGTACAGGTGCTGACATGATGTACTGCAACACTGGAACAGAGCGTGAAACAACATTTGCTCCTTGCACAAATATGTGACATTATTTTTATTGTTTTTTTTTTCACAGTTTTGACTCCTCCTCCCACAGTGCCACTCAACAGTAAGTATTACCAGTCACAGATATGAGTATGATAATTATGTCATTGTACAGAGTGCCAACAACTGTTAAACCAAGTCAGTATCATCATCCCAACCAAGAGATCAGGTAGCAACAATCACATATACAAGGATAAAAAACCTGGATTGCAGATATTGTGGTGGATATGTTAGCCAGGGTTTCCTCTCATTACTCTCATGCACCCTGCAATTCACCAGACACCTGTGAGTGGCTTAAACAATGTCAGCAAAGTAGTGCTTATCCTCCAATGAGCACCCATGTTACATCGGTGCACTGTGTGACTGGTAGCGTGAGAAATAGCCGTTGGCTGAATACCAGTGTGTTAGATGATGGCATTTGTCTTGCTTTAGCACCTCTGCATGGGTGTCAAGGTTGCAACAGCGAGCTGAGCCTACTGTACACTTGGGTGATTCTAAGCTGGGTTGCATGAAAGGGAAGAAAGATACTCAATATTTGATTTAAAAATATGTAGCAATGCATAAAAATCTTTTTTGGAACGTTTTCTGACCAACTTTCCCAAGACTGTAACACTGACCTCGCTTCCATTATAATAATGGATAAATGGACATGGTCATATTAATAATGGCTGGCCATGTATGGACATAATCTTTTCTTATCTGGTACATTTCCATCTGTATGAATACAAATATGTTTAGTTATCTAAAATAATTACTCTTTTAAAATAATATTCTACAAAAGCTGTTATAATTTTACCACTGGTCCAGGTAATGACTAGCATTGCCACTAAAATGAAATCCGAACCATGGAGCGTTGTCTTCATACCAACCCTGCACTCTAGTATTGTCAGCTGGCCATTGTTAGAGGTGTTGCATCTTTTAAAGCTAACTATTTTTGTCACACTCAGTGTCATTGGGGTCTTTTTGGTTTTGACATTTTGATGCTGTGCCCACTGTTTGAGGTAAAACCAGAAAGGTATTTTTCTGTGTCATCCATTTTAAGTAAGGGGAGTGGCATATTGGTGTCACAGTTCCTCATCTTCCAGTCATGATGGTAACTTGTGACTCATATCTTTTGCTAATGTTATTTTGCAGCTCACTGAAAACAAATGCTTATTGTTTGATTATTGTTATTTTTCATTAGCAGGCATTTTGGTGAAAATTTCATCAAAATCTGACTTGTAGCTGCTTACAACCCGCTTGCAAGTACTGTCACTTGCAAGTACCTGACATACAAACCAAACACCAAACAAGAATTAACAAAACAATGAACTAAATCATGGATAAATCATGATGATTTGCATTTACATTTACTGGATTAAAAAACATGCAGACATCTGGTCCATTTTTAGTTTAGTTTAGTTTAGTGTCTAGCAGTCAGTAGCACTAGATGAAGTCATAATGAAAGAGGGGTCATTTCCTGCCTGACAGTACTCATGAACGTCAAACAACACCTTTTACTTTTTATACCTGAAACACTGTTATTTGTGTCTCAGATTCAGAGACTTTCCTTATCTTTTATTTCGGGCTGAATAGATTACAGTCAAAGGAATATCACAATATAAACTTTATTGCAATCTATCAGAATTATGTATTTAGCAGGACAAATCAAGTCAAGCCCTTGAATCAAGTCAGGTATTGCAAGGGTGCAGGATACTTAATGTATATATATATATGTGTGTGTGTGTGTGTGTGTGTGTGTGTGTGTGTGTGTAAATTATTATATATTGTAAACTAATTTGACCCTAATGTGGATTTCAGGAGAAAGAAAGCAAAAATGAAAGACTCATGCTTAGAATTATTGCATAAACATCATATGTTTGTCCTGTTTGTGTTACAGGCTTTCAGCTGCAAGTGACTTTTTCAATTATACAGGATTTCAACACGCAATTAAGTGATGTTACATCTGAAGCATATAAAGATTTGAAAGGTGTTGTTGAAAAAGCTGTAAGTATGTGTTCTTTAAATATTTCTATTTATGGTTTGGACTGGGTTATTTTATTTATTTATGTATTTTCTAGAGAGCCGTCAGGCCAACTTCAGAAGATGGACTCCTCCAGTCACACACCTTACTACACTTAGCTTGCTATGATTGCATACTGGATCATTGTATACTATTTAAAGACAATTTTAAATAAAAATGTAGCAACAGCTCTTCTGTTTGTGGAAATTTAACAGTTACATTTAGCACAGTGGATCAAATATTTTATGTTTTATGAATCTATCCTGCTGGGACCATATATTTTCAGGATATTGCTGTTGTGGTATATTGCAATGTATTTTCTTTTGTGTAAATATATTTTAAATGTATATGCAGTATATTTTCGGGCTAAACAACATATTCCTCACTGTATTTCATTTTCATCTGGGGAGTGTTCTACAGTGTGAATATGCATGTTCAGGATCAGAGTAAACTCAGAAGAAGCTTCATATAAAAAGTAGTCAGATCACCCACTGCACAAAAGAACATGCATGGTTGTAGCTAGATTCAAGTAGATTGTGGAATGCGACAGTAGGAGAAATATTTTATATATTATGTAGGCCAACATCTTAGAGATATTTATTTATTTTACTCATTGGTCTCTGTGATTAAATATCTTGTTCTTATGTATCATATCATGTTTAATGTCTTTTTAAAATTATAAGTATAGGATGTCTGTATTAAAAACCAAACAAATTTCCCTCATAGGAGGTATAATACTGAAATGTTCCCAGGATAATTGTTACAAAGCCAATATCCTATGAACAGCAAAAGACCATGAACATGGTTCCAGTTTGACTAATGGAAGTTATTGTCCTTTTCTCTCCTATTTCCTTGCATTAAACATTTAACACCAGTGGATGCCTTTGAAAATACATTTATAAATGTATTTTCAGATGTTTCTGATGGATGTATCAATTACTGTTTCCTACAGATTGATGACAACTATAGGAAAAACATGAAAGGTTACATAGGAGTGACAAACATCATGTTTAGGTAAGTCTTTTATTGTTGTTGTTGTTGTTGTTGTTGTTGTTGTTGTTGTTGTTGTTGTTGGTGTTGGTGTTGTTGGTGGTGGTGGTGGTGATGGTGTTATTGCCATAATTTGTTCAGTATCATTAGTATTATATTAACCTGTTTATATATATCCTTCTATATATTTTCATAGCATTTTATATGCTTTATTATTGAAGATCATTGCAGCCATGGGGAGAAAACAGAGGTTGGAACAAGCATGCCATTTTTATGTTGCTGACTATTAGTGTTTTTTTTATTTTTATTTTAATTGGATTTTATACAAAACACAACAGAGAACAGTCTTCAAAAACAGTTTCAAAGAAAACTACCCCCTCCCAACCCCCCACCACCCTCTAGCCCTCCACCCCTCCTCCCTCCTCTAGCCCCCCCAGCCCTTCCTCCCCCACTTACCCTCTCTGTAGACAGAGTGGAAATTACAACTTATGGCTGAATCAACAAATGGACAAAATAAATGTATGTATAAGTACATATGGAGGGGAGAAAAAAAACGGAAAATCCACCGCCAGAAGATCGGCAGCACTGTATAAAGCCTGTAGAGAGCAGACTCTAATTTAAACAGTTCACTTTCTTTCTTTTCTTTTTTCCCCTTCTTTCTTTTAAAATTTTCATCCACCCCTCTCAGTGGAGGACAACATCTTGTTCTGTCTTCTACCTTATTATACAATGTATTTAATTATTCATTTACTTTCTTTGTTTAAATATATTACTCATTCCATCCTTCAGCCTCCTCTATCCCATCTTTTGGCATAAGCTAAACCTCCTGTTTCATGTGCCATAAGACACTCAGTTCTACAGTAATAGCTGGCAGAATTCTTGAATCTCTCAATTCTTAGAGTCTCCACTGATCTCAACCCAAAAATAAATAATTTTCCCTGCAATATAATTATGTTGTATATTGTGTGAGAGTGTTTTGATGTATTGCCCAGTAACACTGTAAACAAGTTTAACTGAAGACAAACATCATGCATTGATAACCAATCTTGAACCTTTGTCCAAAATAAGGCGACAAATGGACAATACCAAAACTAATGCTCTACAGACTCCACCTCTTCTTGGCAGAATCAACATAGGGGGAATGGGTCAATTCCCCAGATATTTAACATCTCTTTTGTTGCCAAGAACTTATGTATTAGTTTGTATTGGAAGTATCTTATTATTAAATTGAGTGTTGTTTTATAAAGGATTATGAAGATCTGATTCCATGGGATTGGTGTATCTAACATTTTTTCCCAGCTGTCTAAAATCTTGTGTGGAATGGCGACTAAGTTCTTTGTTCTTAAGTAAAATTTGTACATATCTTTATTAATCTTTGTTTTTTTTTTTAGCCAAGTTGCCATTTTCATATGTGGCCTACAGACTAACTGGCATCCAGTGCCGTTTCTAATTTTCCTTTTCCATGTTTGTGGTAAAGATCCGATGAGTTGATTGTATTGTTGTAATGTGCAAACATTTCCGTAAATACAAATTAGTTGTTTATATGACATGAGTTTACCTTCTTCATCAACCATATCCTTTATAAAAATTATGCATTTGTCAAACATTTGCTTCCAAAAAATCATCGTTCTATCCATTATAATATTGGAGTTTAAATTTTGTTGTTTTGTTGTTGTTTACATTGAGTTCAGCCATATGATTTGTTGTAAGGCTATTAGTGTTTGCTGAACTAACGAACATGCTGTCAGTATGTTTAAAATCAATGATTGTTGGCAAAGAAGGAGCCGCTGTAAATGAGCAATTCATCTTTTTATTGGAGATGCTTCAGCTGTTTCCAGACTGATAATGAGAATATACTGTATGCTCTTTTTTCTTGTACAGACCTGGCAGTGTGGTTACAGACTTTACAGTAATCACAGCAAATGTTAGCTCATCTGCTGTTCAGAATTCAAACCAAGAAGTTGCAACAACGCTTATTAACGAGGGCTATAAAGTTGATTCAAAATCCTTTACAGCAGCTGTTACTGGTGAGATTGAAAACATCATATTTTTATTTCATTTATTCATAAAGTTTAGCCTCACTGTTGTTGTTCATAACATCAGATAATTGAATGTTTCAGCTAAAATTTAGCTATTTTGTACATAGTCATTTGTGATGTTTTTCTGAATGATGAAAAAAAATATTTCTGTTATGTATGGTGTAGTAAATAAGGAACCACACTTGAACTGAATTTCAATTCCAGGTTTCAGTCCAAATATTGCATTCTTAAGAGAGGTAGTAAACCTAAATTATATACAAATATATGCAGCTGTAAATGGATATTACGTGGAAAAACTCTCAGCTTTGTGAGTAACCCTGGATAAAGGTGTCTACTCGGTAAATAAGTAGTAGTAGTCCTTTATTGATCCCTAAGGATTTTATTACCAAGCATCAACAACATAAAATTTACATAGATAACAGGTTATATGCTATAATTGATACTGATAGTACAAGGACATATACCATGCAGGGATCGTAAATGCTGTGGTCCACACCTATTTTTGTCACAAGCAACAGATATATACAGTATACTTTTTTCAGAAAACCTTGTTGCTGATGGTAAACAAAAACACCTAGCTCTTTCACTTTGGCAAGTTGAACCTGGTACTTTGACAGCTTTGGCATTGCATTAGGGAGTCATGAATGGGGTGGGATGTACACTTTTTGTCCTGCAGGTGCATACCACCACATCTTTGGTATTCATTTAGTATTGAGCGATGCTTATGTTTACTATTGTGTGTGAAGAGGACACATCCTGTTTGAAGAGAGATTGTAAAAATGGTTTGGGTAGATTTTTAATTTAGCTTCTGATATTGGATAGACTTAAAAGAATATGGGTTTTATTGTTAAAAAAACATCTGTTCTCCATCCTACAGACCTACTACCTACTTTTACAAACATCATCTTGTCAAACCAACTAATTGGTTCTCACCCTTTCAATAATTTTTTCTGCTTTTAGTGAACCGCCCATTTAGTAAAAGTGCGACCCCAGTTCTAACCGGAGATGACGTAACGTTGACTTGTGTTCCACCTGAGGGAATAGTGAATGTGGAAGGAATATGGAATGTGAATGGGGTGACAGTCTCAAATAATGCAAAGTACACCATCAGCAATTCGCCAGCACGACTCACAGTGAGGAATGTTTTTGAACGTGACGCTGGTGAGTAATTCATTGACTCAAGCACATTCTTATCTCGCCAGAAAGTGGCAGTCATACAAGCACCATAAGGAGTTTTGAAGTCCTGTTGTAATGTTGTCATGTTGTCATAAGCCATGTGAATACTGTCTTATCCCTCTATACACCTGCAACACACTCTTGATTTATCACCAAAGAGGTCTGAGCTCCATTGCTGGCAAAAGCACCCAAGGAATTGCGGGCATGCTACTCATTGATTACAGTGCAATTGGTGAGCACAAGGCCTCTGTATTGCCATTTGGCCTGAAAATGACTTCATTGCCATCTCCCCACAGTTACAGCTGCTGATGTGCATGTTTCTGGTGTGTTACTGATGTAGAACTATCAGCACAAATTAATCATGAAGATAGTGTGGTGATGTCTCCATCTCGCTGAGGTGTTCTGGAGTCTCCCAGATCACGGCCTGTCACTGACAGACTGTGTTTGACTGTTAAGTCTTAGAACATCTCACACAGTGCACTTGCTTGGCTTAGCCTCTGCAATTTTGTTGCAAAGTTTGGTGTTTTAAAAATGATTTTGCCTTTTTCATAGGAACATATGAATGTAATCTGAGAGACACAGTTGTGGTTTATCGTCATAAGGAAGACATGAAAGTGCTTCCTGCACCCCAGGTCATGCTGAGCAGGCCAAAAATCAATAGCCCCTGTGGTACCAACACAGTTGCAGTGAAGTGCTGTGTGAAGTCAGCTTCTCCAGATCTTTCCTTTTTTGTCAGATGGTTGAAAAATAACAACCCACTGACACCAGTTACCGGTAAATACTAATTACTGTTTTAAAATATTGTTTGAAATGTAGTTAAGTACCCATTATTCAAAACCTATCTATTCATTGTATTCATTGTTGATGTTCCCATTTCTTCATTTTTTTACCTGGCTGTTTTTACACTTGTGGAAATACTTGTCTGTATGGTATGCAATCTACCATTAACCAATTCAGTGAATTACTGCTTGGCAGTTGAGAGTTTTGAGGCAAAGGAATCTTAAGATTTTGAAGTACAGAGAGAGATTTTTAACATCCCAATCTAACTGATGGCTTTATTCTTCTATATGAACAGATAAATGGCTTTGGAATTGAGGTTACTACTACTGTGGTTATATGGACCTTTCATCTTTTTTAACTTGGCTTTTTCCCCACAGAGTCTACAGAAAATGGATTTAAATGCTATGGACACAATTATAACACTTTGGGTGAATGCAGTGATGTACAATTAACTTGTGCAGTAACTGTATTAAAAAGAGAATACAAAAGAATGAGTGCTACACTGGAGTTTTTTACTGGAGGTAAGATTATGATGTCCTGGCTTTGAAGATGTAAATGGTCATTCCGTTTATGTCTACAGACATCTACAGACAACTGATTATCTGGGAAAATCTGGGTAATGCAATTTCAGGCATTATTTAGAATACACTAATGTGCCATTAAGATCTGACTCTTCATAGGCCTAACAAAACTACTCCTTCTTGCTGACACAACCTGCCAGATGATCCATTAAAACATTGCTAATAAGATTATAAATTGCTTTTGGCAGCCATTACCTGTACAGATGAGGTGTTCGGCAGTGGACAAAAGGGTGACATAGCTGAAGCAGCCTGTCCACCAAATCAGGATGGTGCTTTGACTGCGGAGTGTACTGCAAGCGGAGACTGGGAGCTTGTGGAAAATACTTGTGTCTTCAGTGTAATTAAGGACCTACAAGCAGAATCAGAGGTAATATGAATTCTTTAAAATTAAGACCACTTCTAATTGCAGTATGCAGTCAGTTTCAACCAAACACAAGCCAAACAGATACAAAAGGGCATGCGCACACTGAATAAAATGAGTGAAGGGGCAGATGTGTAGAAGGGGACATGAAGTGGTGCAGTAGTAAAGGCTCTTGTCAATTCCGATCATTTGGCGAGGATAGATAACATTCCTCGAACAAATATAAAAATAATAAAATAAGGTTTTTAAGCCTGTTAGAGCCCGGTTTGCAAATGCAAAATACAGATATTGGACAAGACAACACGAAAAGTAAAGATAATGCTAAGTGTATGTGTCAGAGTGGGCTTTCAGCAGCAGAGTCAAACTAGAGGAGATTATGAAGTGATAACTGTAGTGTTGTTGTTTGAATCACGGATGTGTCTAAACACATCTCGTTCAAGATCAAATCAGCTAAGCTACTCACGATGCCAGTATTAAGCAGTGATACTCATCGAGTTATTGAGGAGGGCCAGCCCATTAGACTTGAGGGGATGGCAGCTCATTTGTTGTAGGCACGGCCACAGTCTGATTTCCACTGGAGGCTTCTGGGTTTGTCGCTGAAGACAGAAAGAGAAGCGCGGGGAGATCTGTTGTCTTACTGTCGTTGGGGAAACAAACATGGTGTTTAGGTCTGTCGCTGGAGGTCCACTTCTTCTGGCTTCCTTGTCAGGCACATATTGTCGATTTGAGGGGTGTCGAAGAGATCTGGTCATCTTCACATCCATAATATGTCTGTCTTCATTGACAGCCCCCAACTTCGTGTTGGGTTGCAGTCATGCATAAAGGAAAGCACTACATATTACCTGCAGATAGGTCTTCTGGCATCCTTGCCAGGTACAAATTTCATCGACATGGGAATGACGAAGAGACACGGTCGTCTTTGCAGTCGGTGAGATAGCTGTCTTTTCTGACAGCCTCCAACTTCACGTTGGTGCATTTCGTTCTCTTTATGCGTCGGTGCGTCATTTATTGTCGAAGGACTTGCTTCCAGAGCCAGTTCTGGATTCGTAATAGTGTGTTGAAAAGAGCTTGGCTGTCCAGAGCTGAAGATGAGTTCAGGATGCATCAGCAGTGAGTTGAGGATGCATCGTTTGTGAGTTTAGGATGCATCAGTGGTCGAGGAGTCTTCCTCTTCCAGAGCTTGCTGAGTTAAGAAAAATTAGGTGCATGTTTAGGGGGAAAAGAACTCCCCCCCTCTTCCCAGAACAAGGCAGGGTCCCCTAGCAGAGCCAACTGAGGTGTGAGCCAACAGGGAAGCAACTAAAGGGGGAACCTGAAGGAAACCAGGGGACTAAGTTGACTTAGGGGACCTCGGACATTGCTCTTACCGCACTTATATAGAGCTACTTCAAACGCTATAGTCCATGTAGGCACACAGTTCGGTAACAGGTAGAAAACTTGCGCCTTTAATTGCCATGCGATCTGATTGGACAATAGAAGCCTATGTAGACACTGCGTGACAAAGACCTACGAATCTCCAGCAAACTCTGGGTGACCCCATCGGAGCTCACATTTGAGGTGCCAGGTGCCTCAGAGGGGTTACTAAGTGGTGCTAACAGCCATTTTTACTACTGGAGGTAGACTGACAAATGCAGGTATAGCTGCTCTCTGTAACTGTAATGTGTGTGGTCTTGACCATATTAATATCAGATAGGGAAACTCAGGACAGTATTGAGGGTGCATATGAATGAAATGAGGCCAGTCAGTCAGAGAGGCCCTGGGTCCATTTGCCAATTGCTCCCCACAGTTGACATGCTGGTGTGTAACATGATGTGAGTTCTGTAGTAGAGAGTGAAGAGTTTAACTTATGATACAGTTATGATACAATATTGATATGTATTTGGTCTCTTATTTACTGTATTTAAGTATTTACTTTTCTTCTGTACAGGTTTTGATAGAAGAAAACTTACCTACATTTGTACAAGACCTCAGCGATGCCTCGAAAGAATTTGAAGAAAATATAGTTAATTCGACAGGAACTATTTCTGCCATTGTCAATATACTGAACAACATTGCAGATGTTTCCAGCAGAGGTGTTCCAATAAATGAAACTGTGATGACGGTATGTTGATTTTAACTTTTTTAAAATGCTTGTTTTTATTTTAATGTATGTATGCTATTACCTGTCCTTCAGACAGATGTAGTGTAAGACACTTACTTCTCAGTCTGCAAAAAATGAATTGAATTGAGGATGCTACAGTATATGACTAGCTCCTGCATTCATCCAACCTGGTCCAGAGATATGTGACTGACAGGACAGTGAAAAACAGACACCTCACTTAAACAAAATATAAGTACGGAGTGCAGAAGACCATATGTGTGTATATATGCATACATATGAGCCTTTCTAGAAGGAGGTGTTACACCACCCACACAAGTAGGGCAGGTTACACGTGCTTTCCTGAAATATCCAAATCTGAAACTTTGTGGGTCACATATTCAGAAAAGTCACAGCATGTGAAAGTTTATGCACAAGACCCAGCTTGTAGCAGAATTTTTTACCTTATAAACATTTTCTTTGAATTCTTACAATTGTGTACTTTCCATGGTTTATTACAACATTCATATTATATGTTGAACACATATTTATATTATGTTTAAATTTGAATTTGAATCTACCAATTTGAATCTCCTTTTATTGTAAGACATATCACAGAAGAAAAAGAAGCCCAGACAAAATAGTACAAAAAGTGTTTGAGCCTCAGTAACCAGTAATGGAATATACATGAGTAAATTTGAATTCAGTCTTTCTGCATGAATTATATGTTGTTTTACCCCACATATTTCTGATATAACTGGGTGGAAGTTTAATTCCTGTATTTAAAAATGATCTCCACGGTAATTTAATAATTATTTGAATTGATCTTTGCATTTAAAATATAACACTTTCAGTTTTAAAATTGCCAGCTTTTATGAGGTTGTTCTAAAGCCAGCTTATTCCTATACAAATGTGGTATCAATAGTAAATACAATAATGAAACTGACTCATCTTTCCTTTTTCAATTTCAGAATTTTCTGAAAACTGTGGATGTTTTAGTTTTCTCTGAGAAAGTACTTGAGTCTTGGAAAGAATTAAATACGGGCAATGGCACCCAAAATACTAGCACCAATTTACTAAAATCCATAGAAACCATCACAGGTTCTCTTTCAAATGATTCTTTCGGAATAAGAACAAATGCCATCGTGCTGGACAAAACAGTACTCAGTAACAGTTTCACCTTCAACTCATCAGACTTCAACACATCTGCTCAAATAGACATTCCAGATCCAGACCTTCCCTTTGACCCACAAATTACCACCATAGCTTTTGGTACACTGAACAGAGTCTTACCTCCACGGAACAAATCCAGCATAAATAACACCATTAATGGCATTGTTGTGTTAGTCAAAGTGAATGCCACCATTAATAACGTCTCTCTGAGCTTTGAGAAAAACAACGAGACACTGGCCAATCCTCAGTGTGTCTTTTGGAACTTCACCCTCCTGGACACAGGTGGATGGGATTCGTCAGGGTGTGAGGTTCAAACTAACGAAAATGGCACCGTAACCTGCTTCTGTGACCACCTGACCTCCTTCTCCATTTTAATGTCACCTTCCATCCCTGAGGCAATCAGATTAATACTGGACTTCATTACCTACATTGGAGTGGGAATATCAATGGGAAGCTTGGTCTTGTGCCTTTTCATTGAAGCCTTTGTGTGGACTGTTGTCACTCGGAACAGCACAGCACACATGCGACATGTTTCCATTGTGAACATTGCTCTGTCCTTGCTGATTGCAAATATATGGTTCATGATTGGTGCAGGGATATCAGATATCAAGAAGGAGACACCGGTGGGGTCCTGCAGCGCAGCCACTTTTTTCATCCATTTCTTTTACTTAGCCCTGTTCTTCTGGATGTTGATTTCAGCATTCTTGCTTTTTTACCGAATGGTTATGGTCTTCTCCCACATATCAAAAACAGCCATGATGGTGATCTCCTTCACAGTGGGGTATGGTGCACCCCTAATCATCGCTGTCATTACAGTGGCAGTCACAGCCCCTCAGAAGGGATACTTCAGGGAAAGGGACGCATGCTGGCTCAACTGGGACAAGACAAAGGCCCTCCTTGCTTTTGTCATTCCTGCCCTTACCATAGTGGCCATAAATTTCATCATCCTGATTGTGGTTCTATACAAAATGCTGAGGAGAGGCATGGGAGAGAACCCGCAATCAGACGAAAGAAATGCCTTGGTGGTCATTGCAAGATGTGTAGCCTTTCTAACGCCCTTCTTTGGCCTTACATGGGGATTTGGAATAGGAACCATGGCTGCACCTCAGAGCGCTGGAATCCACATTGTGTTTGCAATTCTCAATTCATTACAGGTACTAATAAATGTAACTATGTTTTCCTGTTCTTGTATGCACATCTATGAGTAACTACATTGCTAAAAAAAAGATTTTCCATATGCTGTTCATTGTAACTTTCATTTATTCTGTAGATATTATTACTAAACTACTTCTTTCTCCTGTCAAGGGTTTCTTTGTTTTATTGTTTGGGACAATCTTAGACAGCAGGGTGAGTATATAAGTTGTTTAAATTATTATTTCAAGGAGGAGTCATTGAATGTATGCTACAAACAACATTTTGAATATGTTGTAATGTGACTGAGGTTTTGGGCAACCTGTGTTAAAAAGGACTAATATTGCTCTTTACCTCCAGATTCGAGCAGCGATAGCTGGAAGGTTTTCGTTTGTACATACAAGTTCCCACCGCACAACAGTAAGCGCTGATATTTTTGTGTTCTTACACACTTCAAGCACATTCTACTGTCTCTCTACCAGGGCATGACTGATAGCCTAATGTGTGATAGGTGTAGCTCTACATGCAAGCATGCATGCATGCATGTTTGAGTGCTGTTGGAGAATCATGTGAAACCGCAAGCTATGTTTTTTTTACAGAGCACAAGTGCAGGTCCTTCTTCTTCAAGTGGATTAAATCTGTTTCGAAGACACAGAAGAAGTAAGCGGACATTTTCATTCTGTATGTTTTTAATAGCTGAGAATAACTGAAAGTATACATCAGCTGAGATCATTTGTACCTTATGTGAAGACATACAAAAACACTGTTGTTGATGCCTTATAACCAAATAGCAGTGAATTCATATTTCTTGAACAGAGGCCCTGTCTTGTGTACAGATTATTACAGCCACGTTGGTATCATGGAGCATTGTTATTTATGTCATGTAAAATTTGATATTCACAACAAAATTCTACTCTTTTTTTCAGACATGTACAACATTTCAGAAGCTGCATCCTCAAGCCAGTCTACTGGTGCTTCAGAATCTTTCCTCAATACTTAGTTCCAGCTAGTCTAACATTCAGTAATGTTCCTATATATTAATATTGTCATTGGTTGGATAAACAGATTCAATGTCAGTTAATTTTGTTACAAATGTAATATATTTACTTGAACATAAGCAGCACAAAAGGTACAGTGTTATCGTGAAAATATAGCCATTATTTAAAATTTGGCATATGATCGTGCTTGTGGAGGAAACCAGTGGTGACTGTATAAGTAACTACTGTTTAATATAATTTTTTCCTCTTTCTTTCTGTTAAAATTAGTGGTGGGCTTTTGGAAACATTCTCATAAGTTGTGTAAGAAATGGTATGCTGAAAAGTAACATGATGCAATATGCTGCTATTATATGATATCAGTGTGGAAAAAATAAGTGAGTAAGATTAAGATTATTTAGAAATGTTTGCCACATTCATCAATCCATTTCACTTGACAGTTCAGAAATGATGAGGAAAATGAGTATTGATGTATGATTGAAAGTCATACTATTGTAGATTTATTGTATCTATTTTAACATGATTAACAAAGATCTAATCATAAAAATGTATTGCAACAACATTGCGCCATTAAATTGAAACTTAATGGAAAAATGAATTATTATTGAAATCCTCTGTTTTATGTCCATGTTAACCAACTATTGTATTAAATGTAACAATGAAAACAAAGCTTTTAGTTTCTTTTTTTGTTTGTTTTTGACTGTTTCTACTGTGAGAATAGGGTGCTGTTGCACTGCAACTGCAAAACGGGAAAAAACCTTCCTGGTATTGATGCCATATTAACTCATGCGCTTTACCATTTTGTGATAGCAGCACACTGATTTTTACTGTGAAGTAAAAGTTTTGTATTTATCAACAATACAGCATCCGTCCCAAGTACATTGAGTTGCAGCAGTTTAAAGAGGGCTGGAGAATCAGTTGGATATCATCCCTCCAGTACCAGAGTTAGTAGTTGAGCTGAGTAGGTTGATTTTACAAAACAGATGAGAAACATATTCTGTACAGCCAAGATGAAGTTCCCCCTCCTTCATTGCTTTCAGGACTATATACTGTCTTGTTGTGTGTGTACGTTTATCCTATTTCCATCATATTTTCATATACAAGGATTTTATATGAAAAAAAAATTTTCATATAAATTTTTTTCATATAGATTTTTTTCTGCATACAAAATCTTTACATTCTTTGTGATGTTGGTCATAACAGCTTTAAATTCCATCTGCAGTCATGAATATGAATATGACACGGGAAAAAGATTTAGATGTAACTTTGTTTTTAAGTGAAGAGATAATCGGATTGAAGCCATATTTACATGTGCGCCTTTGTTGCTCTCGTCTCCTAACTCCATGGTATAGGTGAGCAACAACCTGTGCTAAGCCCCTCTTACTATTCCTGCAAACGATTGTGGGCCCATGTTCTGGCAACCAATTGAGACTAAACGTAAGCTCTGTGTTGGTGCTTTGCAAGCAGATGGAATGATACTGATTCTGTCTGGCTCAACTGTTCTCCCCTTATTTCTGAAAAAAAAAAAACTCTTCTTGAACTAGTCTTCTTGAATACTTTTTGGATTCTGGGAATTCTTCAAAGAGGTGGCGCCCTTTACACTATGATATAATTGATGTATAACCCCTCCTTCAGTTGTGTTTTGTGCACATGGATCATCTGAAGGGAAAAAAAAATCATACCTAGAGTTCAAAATCAATGTACATCGTTAATTCGAACTCTATGCGTGAACATCAGAAAAATATATCATGATACCATTATGATGGTGAATAGCCTCCTTTAGTTTAATAAGTGGATTACACAGCAATGGCATCATGTAACATTGTCCATCCTGCATGCATACCCACACATGTATGCATCTGTGCAAAGCTGTTCTGGGCATAAAGTTCAGTTATATTGTAGCAAGTTGCATGATTCCTAAAACAAAACATTGGTATATTTAGATTTTCAGGTATAACACATACCATTTACTTTCATATGGCAAGCTAACATAGCCTTCTGACATTACAATGTATTTCAGGGAAAATAAAATTATTACTTTTTTCTCTGGAGAAAGATATTGTTAATAAAATGTGAAATAATACATGTGAAATCCTCGACCTCAGCCTTAGCGCGCCCTGCGGATGACTGCAATAATAGCCATGGTCAATGTGAGGGTGCCTGCCATCCCGCCAATCAACACACCCACAATGCTCCCATCCATCCGTTGTTTCTCACACATGTCACCCGTGTAGAATGTAGCCTGTCCAGATGCACACCTGCAGCAGAGAAATGATGAAATTGTTCACTGTGCATAGTATCGTCCACAATTACATTTCCCATCCTTACTCATTTGAATATATTTTAACAGTAGCAGTGTTAATAGTTTCATTAATAATTTGTCTTGTGCAGGGCGATTCAGACTGAGATGGTCAGGTGTTCACTGACCTGCACGTGGCCTCTCCATGCTTCTCCACACACACTCCCCCATTAAGGCAGGGGTTAGGTAGGCAGGGGTTGTTGGGAGCTGATCGCACCTCCCGATGTTTCTGGACCTCAGCAGACCTGACATGCTCACGGGGTTCTTCTTCTGTGTGTTGGGGATATCTGGCAAGTTTTGGAATAGCGGGAACCTCAGTCTTCAGCAGGGGAGTCAAATCTGGAACGACACACATATGCACATTGGATGCGCTGTACTGTGATGTGAATATTAATGTATTTGGATCAAATGTCCCATTCTAGAGCACCTTTACCTTCAAAATCGACAGATATTATCAGGTCGTCGTTCTTCAGGAAGCTTCTTCTCATGAGCTGCTTGTGTGAAATAAAAGTGCTCCATCCAAACTCTGACCCTCGGTAGCATTTGCACGATTCATCCCATACTCCGTTGGTGCTTGGTTTGTTCCACCTGGGATCTGATTCTGGGAAGTGCCGGTAGCACACGTTGACAATTTGGCTTTGAATGGACTTATGGCAAAATAGCGTGAACATATTAAAATGCACAACTGATATGAGCTCACCTCCATTGATATTAGCGCACAGCCAGTCAGCGATAACTGGATTGCTGTTTATATTCATCCCACCTTTCCTCATACATCTTGTTGTAGCAGTCAATAGTGTTGATTATTATGTATTTAGTTCATAATACATAATTAAGTATTTGCAACAATAAAGATGAACGTCTGCAGTCCTTACTGATGTGATGTAAGTAATGTGATATGTGTAAGTTCTGCACAAGCCAAAGACCTACCAGTGGTGAAGCTCCTGCTGGCTGACATTCGCAGCCGTACATCTGGGTCTTGATCCATGGCGATAATGGTGGCCTGCCTATTCAACACCGGCCACTCCAGTACTCCATCATTCTCTCCGCTGCACAGATGGAAGTGCACGCTCACGTGGTCATTTGAGGAGGCGTCTTTACCATTTGGATACACTCGAACCCCATATCCATAGCCTTCTGTGCTGTAGAACCGTTGACTCGTGATACTATGTCCTGGGAGGTAGGTTTGGAGCAGGCCGGTAAAGTTTTGGATTCGCCAAACATTACTGGGGCAGCGAGCTTCAGTTAAGGAGACGTCGTCAATGAAAATGCCACCATCTGTCTTCTCTGATCCCACCACACCCTGGAAGATGTAACGGAATTTGTCTTTGACATGTAGTGTGACGTGAGCAATCTTCCAAGCTTCACCACCATCACCTGAAAAACAACACAAGCACATTAGGTTAATTATTATAATCATACTATTGAATACCAATGCTGTAAAATGTCCAGGGGCTAATTCAATCTGCCATGTAGTGTAGAAATATTATTCATATATAAAAAGGTAATACTTTATCTGATGTTACAATTATAATGCCCTCATGAAGCACTTTTCATGTTTAACACATATTTACCTGACTTATGAAATATATTGCGATATCTTAGGACACATTTATGACATTTATTAACCACGGTTTTTGAACAGCACTTAAGATCTGCTAGTCTTGATTGAATCCAACAAATGTAATATCCAGAAATACAACAAATTCCCCATACTTTCTTCACACATCTGATGAAAGATTATATAGAGCAATACCATGCAACAGATGCCCTTGCAGCAGTACCTTTAATGGTATGCACTTTCTTGATTTTACGAACATTTCCCGTTCCATCGTCCGTCTTGACCCAGATGACCAGCAGGTCTCCAGGGTTTCCTGTTGTCTTGTAGAAGAACTGAAGGCATTGTTGGCTTCTCTTAGGATACAGGATACGAGACTCCAGCAGAGCACTTTTGCCCGGGGCAGATTTTGAGGTGTTAAACTGCATGAAATAGCCAGCATCTACAGAAGAACATGGATTCTGCGTTACAAGTTACACTTTCCAAACCGCAATCCAACATTCCACATGTGCATTACACTGTAAGTGTTCGATAAATGTGGAAAATGGTCTTTTGGCAGCCCTGCTCCAGGAGTGCCAAAGATGCTTTCGCTTTTTGTTACAATCTGAGTCTTACATAACAATAGCAATATTCTGGCTAAGGTAATACTGGTGTTCATGCACCCAAGTTTCTCAGCATGTCAGTGTTTGGAGACTTAGAAATTCTGCTGGATCATGGCACTCCAGGAGTGGGGATGCTTACCTGTAGTTCCTCTGATTTAATGTTAAATATTACCTTTATCAAACTCAAGAAGTGATTTAGAATATGGTTGACAATGAGCTATGTAATGGTGGACACAAAAGTCTGCTCATTCGCTCATTTATTTATTTTTGAAATACACTATCACCTTCTCTGGAGTTATGTAGACAGGGTTTGTGTGCTACTGTTGTAATACAAAATATTTCTTTTGAAACTAGCACTGTGGTGTAGTGGTAAGAAGGTCGCTGGTTTGATTCCCAGGTGGGACATTGCTGTTTTACCCTTGAGCAACATATTCTACCCAAAGTTCCTCAGGAACTATCCAGGTGTATAAATGGAAAATAGTAGTGAGCCATACAAGTTGCTCTGGATAAGAGTGCCTGCTAAGCAACCAAAATACCAGTAATGACAAGACACATAGACCTTCATCTTTCAACCAAGTGGATGGAAATATTACCTTGACTTACAACACAATGAGTGGATACACTGTGCATGCAAGCAATCTAGATTGTCTGTGTGCTATTATTGATGTTAAAAAACAGCTACCTTTACCAAACTTCCTTCATCAAACTAATACAGTTAAAAGTAATAATAATGGAGCAAATTGCTGGATGAAAATGGAAATTGGAAAGGTGAGGAGACCAGAAGAAGAGGCTGTATACTTGCCTCTGCACTGCCCTGTCAGGGTGTGATCTTCCATCCCAGTGTAGCTCAGCATGTGGACCCAGTCTGCGTCGTCCTCCACATTCTGGATCATGCCACAGATATTGATCTGCTCGAAGGAGCACTGGTCCAGGAGGGTTTGAGTGGAAGCTGAGACAACATTGGCTGCATCAATAACGAGGAGACGTGATCCTGAATACCCAGACAAGCCCTTTTTATCTGTCTGCGATCACTACTTACTGCAGTTGTACATGCGGTTCAGTCGGACCAGATCAACAGCGCTGAAGTCTAGACGCTGTCCGATGATTTCGTTGAAGGCCGGAATGGCAGTGGTGATGGTGGGCACAGTAGCATTTTTATTGAACGAGAGTGGCCTGTAGTGCATTATTGACTCATAGTCATACGGCGTGTTCAGATCCGTGATGAAGTCGTCTTCGTACTTGTTAAAGTTGTGCTCCTTTCCTGCGCAAATGAAGGTTTGGATTGGATCATCATTATCATAAACATGCTTGGAGAATTTCTTTACTAATGGTACAAACCAAAAATAAGCCTATTATGATTGGTGTATCTTCTAAATTTCTTGTGAAATGAGTTAACAAAATGCCTTGAAGCCATTACATATTACATAACAGAAATGCAAAGCAGAGACTCAAATAAATAAATAAACAGAGATAATAATAGGCAAAGCTGTTTTCCACTTTTCAGCAACACGAAGCGGTGAAGTGGTGGAGAATGTACCAGGTATGATTTGATCCCACCAGATTTTGACGTAGTCATCACGATCTGCCCTGGATTGCTCATGGTAAAATCCCAGCGCATGAAGAAGCTCATGTTCGACAATAGCCTTGGTGTCACACCTGGCGCCGATGGAAACATTCTGGCCCTCGTGGAGATCACCCACAAATGACCAGCATCTGTGAGTGTGAATGTTATGATTCATATGGTACCGGGATGAATATGTCAAAGTTCACTCAGCTTCAAAATGTAAACTAACAACAAAAATAGTTTCCTTTCACATTATCTGTTTCTGTTTGCTCTGTGCAATTCATCACTATGTGATTTACTGCCCAAACATCAATGTGGGCAAAGTGGTGATGAATCCATTTCTTTCTATAATTTTATTAAGAAAATATATCTTAATGTCTGAAAAGGACTAATTCACATCATATAGATTCAAATGTTAATCATTATTATAAAAAGAACAAATGGACACATGCCAGACTCTAGGAGAGTCTGTTTTTGCATTTTAAAAATTAAAGATCTGTGTGATTTAAGGTTAAAATTTACACAGATCTAAGACAGTCCTCTGAAGATTAAATTCTCAGTAGTTCAGCTTGCTTTAATCAGTTTATGCCAAGGCCTTGTATTTATATTGCCCTATAAAAGTTAGGATCATAAAACCATGCAAGAACCAGCAGAAAAAGAATTTTGGTATGACTTACCCATCCAGCTTGGTAAAGGAAAGATATGTGTGCTCTCCCTCATAAGGTTTGAAGTCCACACAGGATTTCAGACGATACATTTCAAATGCTTGCAGAATCACACCTTTTGCATTCAAATCTTTAAAAAAGGACACTGGTTTTAATTACAACAAAGCACTATGCAGAAAGGTGAAAATGTGTTTAAAGTGTGTTTTAAATTTTTTTAAAGTTACATCTTGAATGCCTCGTACCCAAGGAATCAGTTAATATGTAAGGAATTGGAAAGCGCCATCTTGCCGTCTCATCCAGGATTGCATTTCGTTTTGGCTGTGAAAACAATTACAACAGTGAATGAACTAAATACTATAGTCCTTTTTAGTCACATAGCGTGTTTTAAAGTAGATTTGTGTACTTAAATCATTAACTTACATCACCTGCAATGTCCCCTTCAAACAATTCTCTCTTGGATTCTGAAATGTAAAGTCCTCGATGTTACAAGAAGTCATTTATGAGGTTTTTTCAATTTTTCAAATGCAGATATTTGTTGTTTGTGGACATCAATGAATTATCATTGGACTGATAATTTGCCATAGAATAATGGTATCAGTCGGACTGAAGTACAGTAATTAGAGCCATGCAATCACCTCATACATCCATACCTTTACTCACCATCCAATATTAAGTGTATATGTTTACTGAATATATCATAAATGCGACATTTGTATTTAAGTGAATGACACATGTCTGGGAAATAATGGATTGTCAGGCTGTGTGTGGTGCAGAAAATAATAACAGAATGAACAGAGAATGTGTTACATGACCATTGTAATCAGTTATTTTCGAAGAGTGCTTTACCAAGATTTATGTCTGGAATATCATCCCGTAACTCCCCCTTGTCTGCTTCATCATCTATTCAACAAAAAAAGATAAAATGTTAAAGTATAAGGCTTAGGTAAAATACAGAGTAGAATGTCGTCATAATTACATTTGTTTAATGAGACATTGTTTCATAATTTAAAATGTTTGGAAGCACAATTGTGTCCATACCATAGACTGTTGGAATCGCATGGACCTAAAATTTAAACAGATGATTAGAATCCTAAAAACACACTTATTAGACATTAAATTATCACATCTTATCACATTTTAAAACTCAACATACCTTGAATATAATAAGTGCAATGAATGCTATGCTTCTAAATGATGAATTGAAGGAGACCATGCTTAGTCCAGAGAAGTGAGACATGTGGTTCCATGGCATCGTAAACACCAACATAAAACAGAAGATCTGGATGTACTTTGAACTGGATATCACAAGGAAAAATTGCTGGTGTCAAATTTTTTTTTTTTATGATACCCCTTGAAGACTTCATGCAATGTCATTCATAGTTATAGATCTGCCAGGCATTGTTCAGCATTTATCAGCAAGTTATCTTATCATTTCACCTTTACACGATTATCAAACGATTTACGACATTAATATCCTTACAATAAATCTTTTGCAACAGTGTTCTGTTTATAGCTGCTACCAGCCTGGATGTACCATTCAGCAATTTCCCAATGAAGCTAATGGGTTTCACAAACATACTGTATATCATAACATATGTCAGTTAATGAAATTCTAAAAAGAAAGCAAGACTGGAGCTTATAGGTTGCTAAATAACAAACGTAACACTTATGAGCTGCACAGAAGAGCAACCTCAGTCTACCAAGTGAAATGACGTATTCAGCCCCTTTGTGGCCCTCAAAAGCAGGAAACAGACCAGAGTCATATGTGCTGTGTTCTGGCATGACACGCCAGTGTCAGGTCTCAAAGAGAATGCCATGTGATCACATTCAGTTATATTGCTCTCATGTAGTGAGGATAGGGGTTGTGTAATGCACATGACAAGCATGATGTATAGCAATTGTAGTCAGTGGTTACGGGTTTGTTGTGCTGTAGAGCCAGGTATTAATTTCACGTGCATTACACATTTGCGTTTTCACCTTACTGTGATGGTGTTGTTTCGGTTCCTGATGGTGTACTTTTCTTTACAAAAACTAGGCTTTCATTCAGGTACAGCAGGGGCTTCATCTTACAACATGTACACACACACTGCTTTGGGTTTGCTAGATTAATATTTAATGAATCTGACAATGGATTCTGACATACATTGAAGTTTTCATTGTAATGGACAAATTGGAAAACAATGTACAGAAAGTAATAGAGAAATATTTTGTTCAAGTCAATCAAATGCCATAGAGATAAAAACAATTAAAAGTAGGTCTGTCACATTTCAGGTCTGATATGAAGCCCTGTTCAAAATGAAAAGGAGAAATTAGGTGGATTAGTGTAAAAGCTTTTGTGTTTGTTTCATGCCTTTGCTTTAATTGTTTCTTAGTAAATGAATATTAGACATAATGGTCATATATAACATTAAAAATAACTTTTTATCCCCCGCCTCCCCCAAATTAGCTTTGCTTGTGACAATTTAAACGTTTAACCCTTTGGTCTGTTTACTTAGCTTTCATATAATTAGAATATTTTTTTCTAAAATATCTAGTGCCACATTATAGTGCCTTACCTTGCATTCCTGCTTACAGTAAGTGTAGTGTTTTTAATGCTGTGATTGCTGGACAGGCTGAGACTGGGGCTTGATTGGAACCTCTGTTTTGATCAATGGAGTAAGATCTTCAAGTTAAAAAAAGACAATGTTAACTGACCCACTGCAGAAAAGGCAAAACACAAACATAACACATTTAGGCTTGATTTGTTTATCTCTTCTCTACTTTACCTTAGATTTAAACTTATTCCCCTGTTACAATGGTTAGAATAATAGTTATCTTTCTGACATGACACAAGAATTTTAGTGATGATGTGGGGAGTTAATATTCAGGATCCACATTATGGGTGGAGCTACCATGTGCTGTCAGTCACTGCGCTGTTCAATGAAATCAAAAGACTGTGCTTAACAGCAAAAGTATGTTTGGTTCATATCAGTGAGTCACTTGAAACACATGAAAGTGCCAACCATTTTGGGTGCATAAGACCTTACTCTCCCATCACCGAAAAATAAATCTTTCATTACTTTGATTACTTCATCATGTTAGAGTATGTTGCTTTGCAGGAGGGAGGGGGGTATTCACCTTCAAACTCAATGAAGAGAATAAGGTCATCATTTTTCAGGTAGTTCCTCCTGTTGAGGTCATAGTGAGAGAAGAAAGCGTTCCACCCCCATGTCCAACTGCGATAGCAATCACATGAGGGGTCATAGGTCCCCGTGAGTGAGGGCTTGTCCCAATACAAGGTGTTTGAACCTGAAAGAAGAGCCATAACAAATGAAATCCTTCATCATAAGAAATAGCCTTTGGACTGGCCCTGAACTGAGACAGGTTCAAATTAAGAAAACCATCAGAGAAAATGCTAACAAGTTATCCAGGGAGTGCTGTTCATCTACTCTGTGCATCAGTCTCAGTTTTTGATTCTGGCAGGTGGATGGATTTTTTTTTTTTTTTAACTACCCACCTGGTATAAGTTGTTTGCCATCTGTGGTAAAGCTGAAAGAGAACGACTGCCTCAGTCTGATGTCAGGGTCTTGGTCCAAGACAGTGATGGTGACCTGTCTGTTTCCTGCAGGCCACTGCAAGAGGTCATCGTTCTCCCCGCTGGTCAGATGGAAGAAGGCCCCTATGTACCCCACCGAATAGGAGTTGGGCAAAAGCTGGATTCCGAAGCCGTACCCCTCTGGGCTGTAGAAGCGAGGGCTCTGGATGTACTCCCCAACACCATACGTCTTGATGTATTGGCTGAAGTTCTTGATCCTCCATGTGCCGCTGGGACAGTGCGTCTCTGCTAGGCTAATGTCATCGATGAAGACCCCTCCCGCGGAATACGCTGGATCTCCTCTGATCCCCTGGAACGCATAGCGGAATTTCCCATCCGCCTTCAAGGGAACGTGAGCAATTTTCCACGAGCGGTCATCATCGCCTGACAAAAACATTTTCCATGGAGACACTTGTCACGTACTGGAGCTCAGCAGCACGGGTTTCCCAGCTCAGGTTTCACTCTGAGTGCAGACACAAGCCTTTCCTCAGATCAGAAATCTGATTTTCCATCAATTTCTGGTTATTTCTTAAACTTCTGTAAATATTATTGGTTGAAATTTATGAGAGTGAAACATCAGAAAATTTGATGATAAAATATACATAGTTATACTCAGCACTTAGAGATAAACTGAGAGAAATGCATCTTGAAATTTTGCTGAATTTCGCTGAGTTAAACTGCACCAAACTGGTGTGTGCTAGAACACTGCTAGAACTCTTCAGTGGATTTTTTGGAATTAGAAAGCTATCTGTTTCAGTAATTTCACACATTTCTAAATCTGTTCATGTAAAGGAGAATGTAACACTTCTCATTAGGTTCATTTAACTTGAATGTAAAATGATTAATGTGCACAGCGTGCAAAGTGTTAACTTGGACATCTGGGTAAGAGCATCTGCTAAATGATGTAATGTAATGTAATGTAATGTAATGGATATGTATCTTTTGAAACACCCTAAACCCCTGCCCTGCCCCATTAGCGTGTTACACCCTATAGTTTAAGAGTGTATTATGGTGTACTGTGCTCACCCATGATTGTTCCTGCCGCGACTGTGCTCAGGACATTCCCCTTTCCATCCTCTCTTCGTACCCAGATCACTAGTTTGTCCTTTGGGCTCCCCGTCATCTTGTAGAAGAACTGTAAGCACTGCAGTTTCCTCTTTGGGTACAGGGTCCTTGACACCAGAAAGGCAGACTCCCCCGACCGCCCACTGCCCGTATCAAAGTACATGAAGAATCCTGCATCTGCATAATTTCAGTTAAGGAACATTTATTATTATTATATTATATTATTATTTTATTTATTATTTTGACAATAACTGGAATCAGTTGCCCTGAAATGGTTATTATGCGCTCATGCCAAAAAAAGAAGCTTAAATGTTGTAAAGTCTGTCACTGACATGATGCTATTTTTTTGTCTGAATTTTTTTCCTTGCCTTTGTAATAGCTAGCATAAAAGACTAATTTTTTTCTTACCCCTGCATTGGCCAATCAGAGTATGGTCATGTGACTCAGGTGTGCTCTTTGTGCGTGCCCAGTCAGCATCGTCGTTGAGGCTCTGAATCATGCCACAGCTGTTGATGGCCTCAAAGGCACACTGGTCCAACAGTGTGAGTGAAGAGGCTGGAATAATACAACCATGGACAGCAAGGATGAATAAACACTGCAGAGAATGAGCACACAACAGTATCACAAGTGAAAGAAGAGCAGCTCACAGCAGTTGTACATCCTGTTGAGGCGGAGTAAGTCAAGACTACTGAAGTCATTGTATTGACCCAGCACTTTGGTCATCTCGGGATCCTTGGCTGTGATTGTTGGGTACCGTGGGTCCTTGTTGAAAGAATATGGCCCGTAGTGCATGATCGACTCGTAATCATACGGCGTGTTTTGGTCAGTTATGAAGCTGTCATCATATTTATCAAAACTGTGTTCGAAGCCTGCAAAACATAAGCATGGGAGTGAAGAACAGACAGAAGGAAAATCAGATGAAGTAGAGGATAATGGAAAACAACTGGATATTCTTTTGAATGTGTGAAAACACCAATTCTTACCAGGAAGGACTTGATCAAACCAGATGTCCACGTAATCATCCCTATCTGTGCGAGACTGCTCATGGTAAAAGCCCAGGGCATGCAGAAGCTCATGCATGATCGTGCCCTTGTAGTCACAAGATGGCCCAAGTGACAGCTGCTGACCTGTCTGTAGGTCTCCCACCATTGACCAGCACCTGCATTACATAAGATTAGTGAACATGGGTTTGCAGAGAACTGAAACATAAGCTGCAATCTACATCACTAATTACTTAATTTGAATTGGATTATGTGGGTAAATTAAGAAGAGGCTAATGTGTTCAGAGTGTTCAGAAATGAATCTTTCAGAGAGACACGGGGTGCATGTCAGCTTCCCATTCAATGCAAGATGTAGAATGACATACCCATCGAGTTTTTCAAATTTTATGAAGCTCTTCTCTCCTTCATAGGGTTTGAAGTCCACACAAGACTTTAGGCGGTACATTTCAAAAGCCTGAAAAATGACCCCCTTGGCATTCAAGTCTGAAAGGCAAGCAAGTGATAAAATTATGTACAAAAAAGAATATCCATGGAATACTTTAAGACATATGCTTTCCCCATTTATCAAATTTCTGTATGCTGTTGTCCACAGTGATACAGATATTTACCAAGGCTGTCAGCCAGAATGTATGGTATAGGGAATTTCCATCTGTAGGCTGGGTTCACTAGTGCATTGCGTCCAGGCTGATGAAAAAATGGTAAATAATAAAAATATTTTCCAGACTCATAATGTTAAAAGTGTTCATCAATTTCAGTCCCCAACTTAACAGGTTTTCCAGTCAGTAAACAGCCAGAAGTATTTTTTTTTAATCTAGTAATAATTCCTTAACATAATGATAAAATAATAATTAAAATCCTCATTATTCCTTAACATACAATACACAGCCACTTCCATCACATACATACATATATGAGAGCATTTATGGGGAACAATTCTATCAAAAATTGATACATCACTATTATTGAAATACATATGTATATTGTTCTTTTTCATGTGTATAGTTAATATTCACAATCTCTTAAAGTTGCATCCATACTATTAGTGATTTGTGAAGGTTAAATAAGGTCAAACAAATGTGCTGTCAGAGAGGGCCTGATGTCTGACTTCTCATTAAGCAATAAAAAGGACTTTACCCTTGCTGTTGTGTCAATATTATTAGGTATATTAATTTTTTATAATGGACTTGTCATTGTAATCTTTAATACCATATCAACCATCTATCAGATGTAGATAATAAATGAAAAGTTCAAAGTCTGAGCAACATATTTTGTGCCATAGATACAAAATCAACTCGCAACCCAAGATCAAAATAAACCCGGCAATACTTACTGGCAAAACCATGTCTCCTTCAACAGCCAGTGTTTTCATTTCTGTTGGAAATAACATATTCAGTTCTGTACAAATTATTTCTACAAGTTTATAGTAAAACAAATGAATTCTTACAAGAACCTCAACATTAATCATATAATGTAATCGATTATATAAAGTTTTATGCCCAGCTAGTACTGTAATTCCAAGTGATCCCACTTATACAGCAAGATTTGCACCATTTGAGTTAGTGAAGTTGCTATGAGCCACCCTAACCCTAACAAAGTATAATACATTGTGTAAGGAGACCCCAACAGTGCTCCATCCAGGATCTGATCTCTTTGGTCCAGTCCAGTGCTCTAACCAGTCCTCTGTACTGTGCCCCTGAATGATGCTTGCCCTCCCCAGTAAAACTTACCAGAATTGATGAAGGGGATGTCACGTCTTTTCTGTTCATCTTGGTCAATTGCAAATGCTGGGTGATTCAACATAACATTTAAATATAATGTTTTCAATGCTTGGTTTTCTAGCCTTTTGTAAAAGTCAAAGATGCACTATCAAATACAAAAGTTACATTTTCAAAACACGCTTTGGCACTGGACTATGTCACCACGACAGTTTACTTTAAAATGTCAGTATGTAAAAATGTTAATTTATTTTTATTTAAATATCACAAAAAGATATTGAAGCACATTTACAGTGTATTCCACCTGCAAATAATACATCACAGAATGAAGATGGATGAATTAAATTAATACTTTACATTTTGTTTTGGAGAACCGCTTTATCTGTGAATACAAAAAGATGATTAAAATGACAAAATTACAAGTACTAATGTACTGTCATAAGTTCTAGGAAGTCTTAGGAAGTATGAAAGAGATCGTACGGTGAAGGTGGAGGAGAGGGAGACCAGTCCTACAAAGCACAGGATCCCAGCGAGTCTCATTTTGGACGGGCAGGCAGCTAATGCGTAGGATTAAACAACTGTGGCCATTTAAATACACTTTCAGAGTGATACTATGAACTTTGAACCATTGGTGATCTTCCATATTCAATTTCAGATTACAAAGACCTATTGTAGTTGTTCACTTCAGTTGTATCCTTACAGTTTATAGTTTCTTGGATTAATCAGCATGAGGTGTTGTCTGATACAGCCACTCATCATTAGTGGGTGGCATTTATTACATGCAGGAAGCAGAGTTGGATTAGTTGGATATGTGAAATGTACATGTGGTAAAATGTGAGGCTAAATAAATCATAATACAATAACAAATCCACAATGATGTATCATGTAAGTGGGATCCACATTAAGAAAAGTATTAATGTTATTTCAACATTAATAATATTATATATTGCATAAACATTCCTATATTCATTCAAGTAACATGTAACAACATAAGATGTTTCTGATGATGTTGTATTTGTAAAGAACAATACTGTTAAACACTCAGCAACCGTCAGAGAGAGAGACTGATGGATCTGAGGAACTTTAATTCTAATTACTGCATTGCAAATGTTAAACTAGACTAGTTTTTTTGGAATATCTCTGCATATAGCTTTAAAATACACAATATTTTTTCCATTTACCCTAATGGAAAGGGAAATTTACCAAATGCCTCGTCACAGTATAAGTTAATAAAATACAGACAAAAACAGGGAAGAACAATTTTGCAGAAGGGGACTTTTACCATAAAATTAGAAATTGTCATTTCTGTATCTCCTTAAGAAATTTTCATTGATGAACTTAATGTAATGCTTTTTCTGTCTGTTCTGCATTATGCAGCGTTTTTACTAGTTTAATAGTACCTGGAAATACCATTAAGGAAAAATAATGTTTTTATCAAACAGGGAAAATAAATCCATACATTCAAACATTAAGACAATCAACATTTATTTATATGACAATATAAATTCAAAAACACATGGTCACAGAGTAGATAAGGAACATATGTGTCTTTGATTTCCAAAGCAGGGAAAGCTATCTAGCTATAGACCGTTCATAAGAAGTCAGTATTACACCAGGCAATGTGAGTATTAAAAAAGACAACATGCAGCTTGATATTAAATTATTGTTTTTTGAGGAAGTGCAGCAGTTAATTGTTCCATCCATATTTTCCATCTTGACTTAAATATCTTCAGTAATATGTAAAAGCATGGGTCACCTAAGAAAAGAGTTAAACAACGATCAATTCACAGTGTATGTCCAATGCCATTATTTACTTACATACTCACTCGACTAATTAATTTGATACAGATCAAGGCTGTGAGCAGGTAGTTTGAGTGAAAACCCATAACTTTAAGGAGTGATATACTTTCCAAAAGTATTTTCAAATAAACAGTTTACCATTCCATGTTTCTCTGGATATGAACTTCATCAGCCAGCTCACTGCTTTGGATTGACTGGGACTTCAGTTTTGATCAGCGACGTTAGATCTTTAAAAGCAAAATACCTTTATGTTACCAGTAACCAAAATTAGTATACAAGCAATTACTCATTTCTATAATGTGAAGCAGCTTCTAGTGTAAAAGACAGTATTTACCCTCCGGAGGCTTAGTCCCATTACCAATAAGAAAACATAAGAGGATCTGGGTTTTATCCTTCATGGGTGTAAAATGCTTTATTTCGTGACTGTATACATATTGTACAGATTACATATTGAATAACTGAGAACAACTGACTTCCTAATAATTAATGCTAATTCTCTGTATTGGCACTTATGTGTGTGTGTATATACAAGTTATAAGCTCTAAGTTGCACAGCATACGCATGTATCTACAAAACTATATTAATTATAAAAATATCAACCTTCAAAATCAATGAAGACAATGAGGTCATCATTTTTCAGGTAATTCCGTCGGCGCAGGTCAAAGTGTTTTATGAATGAATGCCATCCCCGTGAATTTCCTCTGTAGCACTGACAAGATGCATCATAGGTTCCTGTTTTTGCAGGATTATCCCAGAAGAGTTTGCCATCTTCAGCTGCAAAACAGGGAATACAGGTACAAGGATGTAACGTCACAGGACAGGCATTTAATAAGGAGACGAGGACATGCATCTTAACTAGGCTTATCATTCTGCCTATCCTGGCAGAATAAAGCCAATTTGTTCTACTGCTGTGGGCTCCCAGTCATTGTTGCAGACATAACTAGGCTCAGACCTGGGTTGTAGGTCTCAGCCTGCCTTTAGAACAAGTGCCTTAACTGACAGAGGTACCTGACAGATCCCTAATCTAAAGTGTCTTCAGTATCTCTTCTTGACATCTGTGTTTTATTCCTGGAACCAGTCTTGTTTCCCGTTTTTGTACGTTTCTGTGTCATTCTCACAGTGCAGTGCATAGAAGTGGGCACAATACTCTTAAGTGTGGCCTGACAATGCCACAAATCACTGTAATGGAGCAATGTTTTATGGCGGCCGGCTTACTCGTCCCCCTGTCTGTGGTCAAGCTGCGGGCTGAGGACATCCTCAACTTGATGTCAGGATCCTGGTCCATCACGGTGATGGTAGCCTGTCTGTTCTCCGCGGGCCACTGCAGGACGGCGTCATTCTCACCACTGGTGAGGTGGAAGAAGAACCCCGTGTACCCCCCCGTGTAGTCCACGTGGTCCGAGTGCGGCAGGAGGCGGAGCCCGTAGCCATACCCCTCGGGGCTGTAGAAGCGGGGGCTCAGGAGCACGGTGCTCCGGTTGGACGTCTCCAGCACATGGGAGAAGTTGTGAATCTGCCAGACTGCGTTGGGACAGCGGGTCTCCGTCAGGCTGATATCGTCAATGAATATCCCGCCCCTGGACTGAGCTGGGTCTCCTCGGACGGCTTGGAAAGCGTAGCGGAATTTCACACCCACTTCCAGAGGCACATGGGCAATTTTCCAAGTATGGTCATCATCCGCTAAAGGATAAATGCAAACAATGAATGAACACTGCTTAAAATGAGCATTTATGGCAGTATGTGTGTATACAAAACATATACAGTACCAAGGCCATATTTATTCACACCTGTAAGAAATCTAAAAAACAAAATCCACCAAAATGAATCTACTGTATACCAACATTCTGGAACTATATAGAGGCAACCAAAGGCTTCCTAATTACAGTGGTGTGAAAAAATGACACACTTGTGTTTCCTACAATAAATACATGTTTGAACAATATGATGTTGCTTTGTGCAATGTTAAGATTTAACATTTAAATATAACATAAAAAGCAAAAAATACACACACATATATATTTTTTATATAAATTTAAAATTCTGAATATTTATTTCATTGTAAGCATGAATAAACAATGAGGGCAGTGTGTGTGTGCATGTGTATGTCTGTGTGTGTAGCGTTAGATAGATATGTACACAAATATGCAGAAGTGAGTTTAGTACCATAAAATGTTTGCATTTTCATAAGTTTTCTGACTTTCCCTGTCCCGTCATCCATTTTCACCCAAATCACAAGCCTGTCCTTCTTGCTTCCTGTCATCTTGTAGAAGAACTGCAGACACTGCAGCTCTCTCCTGGGGTACAGAGTCCGGGACTCTAGCAGAGCAGACTCATCCACCTTTCCAGTTTGAGTGTTGAAATACATGTAGTAACCTGCGTCTAAAACCAGGTGCAAAGGTTAATTATACCTGCAGGTATAATTCTCCATTCAATGCTGTTTATAAGGTACAGAATTGTTATTACCTCTACAGCTGCCAGACAGGGTGTGATCTTCTGTCCCGGGAGAGCTCAAGGTGTGAACCCAGTCTCCATCATCACTGGAGCTCTGGATCATGCCACAGATGTTGATGTACTCAAAGGCACACTGGTCCAACAGTGTGAGAGAGGAGGCTGAAACAGAAGGGCTGACATGTTAGTCTCAATATCAATAACTTTTATATCTTCACTGCGTGTGCGTGTGCATGTGTGTGTGTGTAATTAACACTGCTAATGCTGATGTAGTTCCTAGCACTACAATCATACTCATCTGAAATACAGTACCTCTTTGTTCAACAGTATTCAGATTCCACCATTATAAAAATAACACATTGACATGACGACTGTGGGAAATGCAAAATATTATCTATAATGTCATCTATTGCTGAAGGAACTGGGCTTCAAACCATTGGGTTGCAGTTTTGAATCTCTGGCAATGGACTGTGCAATAATTCTCCTCACACATCAGCTGAGTTGGAGAGGGATGTATTTATTGAGTCAATTAAACTGGAGAATGATTAGATTACCATACTGAGAGCCAAACTCAAAAATTTCCAAGAACATTGGTGGGAGACTGCTGTTGTACTGTCAGCAATGTACCTAACCTGTATGGCTTTCGTAAGATATGTATAAATGGATATGTAAAAATGAAAGATACATACAGTAAGACAAAAAGGACGAGGGCACTTAGAGAATGTGAATAATATATAATAACCCTGAATTTCAGTGTGCACTTCACAGAATGGTAGTCAATATTTTAATGCCAGCAGTAGCATGTGCTGTACTCCTACCAGTCACAACTTTCACACTTCCACTTTCTTATAGTAATGATTATGGTACTTACAGCAATTATACATTCTGTTCAGCCGCAGAACATCAAGGCTGCTAAAATCCAAGTACTGGCCAATGATGTTGTTGAAGGCCTCAATCTTCGTGGTGATGGTTGGAATACTTGCATTCTTGTTGAAGGAGTACGGACGATAGTGCATGATAGACTCATAGTCGTACGGAGTATTTTGATCAGTAATATAGCTGTCATCATACTTGTTAAAATTGTGCTCCAAGCCTGTAAAACAAAATCACAATCCTACTAGTCCAATCTAAATGTGATTAGACAGTATACCGCATAAACGTAATTATATATCAGTAGAATAACATCAAAAATAGAAAGGTACTATACAGGGGCTCCCCAGTGGCTCAGACAGCAGAAGTTCAAGTGCAGGCTGAACCTCATGGCTCAGACTTGAAATTGGCCGTGTCATGTGCCAATTAAACCCACAAGCCCACATTGGTGGATGGACCCATGAGCCCCCCTGACAGCATCAGGAGGAGGCGCCCAGCTTCCAGCAGTGCCTCTGGATGCAGTGTGGGACATTTAACACGTAAAAGAGTCACAGTGGGCATGCGTGTGTGCATGGAAGACTGCACCTGCCTCCTGCCCCCTGCTCCTACATGGGCCCAGCGGTTGTCATTGTGGTAATGACAATCTTAAATGAATAACTGTCAACCACTGAAGCTGGGTGAAAAATTGGAAAAAGTGCAAAAATATAAGCTGGAAAAGACATATTTGATATGATAATTGCATTACATCACTGATTGTACTGGTTTAATTCCATGAAAAAGCACACTCGTGCAACATTTTGTGTGAATTTCACTTTCATGTTATATGAAAGGCTAAAGCAACTAACCTGGAATGACTTGGTCAAGCCAGATGTCCACATAGTCATCACGGTCAGTGCGGGACTGCTCGTGGTAAAAGCCCAGAGCATGCAGCAGCTCATGCTCAATCACTGCCTTGTGGTCACATCCGCTGCCTAGAGAGAGGTTCTGACCAGTCTGCTGGTCTCCAACCATGGACCAGCACCTTGTTTCACCATTTTAGAACTGAGTGTTAGAAGCTATGCCACTTTTGACTTTCTCCAAACCATTAAGATGGCAGTCATTTAGAAATATATTAACAGCTGTTACCGACATCACCAACATCCAAATGTTCCGGTTCATGCCTGCATTTCCATTAAGACACTGAAGAGGTGCAATGCAGCTATTTATATCAATAATCAATTGCTAGTTAATGTTCTAATAATTTAAATCACACCATACCCATCAAATTTCTCAAACTTGATGTATGTCTTCTCTCCATTGTATGGCTTAAAATCTACACAGGATTTCAAGCGGTACATTTCAAATGCTTGGAAGATGGCACCTTTGGCATTCAGATCTAAGAGAAAAAAATGAACAAAAAAGTGTCTCTCAGTGTAGTGCTTACCTCTACCCCTCAGGTTTTCTCAAAGCAGCCATAACAACTGTGAGCTTCTATTTTGTCCAACAGCATCAAGTCTAAATCCATCCACAAATTATTCTGTTGTTCTATTCATAAACAAACCAATGCAAAGGGGTGATCACATAACCTTCTTCTCCATCCAATGCTGGCAGAATTAAATATACATGTTGGTTGTACAATGCATATTCTTAAACCAAGATTAAATGAAATATTCAATATAATAATTTTGTATTCTCCAGGCAGGAGTGTTTGACTGTTTACTTAAATTGTTGATCAAGTCCTTGCCCTTTTAGGTGCAATAACAGCAAATTAAGTGATACATGGTCCTACTGTATGCACTTACCCAGGCTATCAGCCAGAATGTAAGGTATGGGAAATTTCCATCTGTATGTAGTGTTGCTGAGAGCATTGCGTCCTGGCTGTTAACATGCAATGGATTAAAAAAAAAAAAAACAAAGCTTTATGTTGTAATATCCACCAGAACAGAAGTCTGCACAGATTTGTGTAGTGAATATTTTTGCCACTTAAACTGGATTAAACTGAAAAATCTCGGAGGAGATCAAATGTGAAAGAAATGCAAATGTGTAAACCCTAACTGTACTCACAGGTATTGCCATATCTCCTTCAATCAGTGGAGTTTTTGCACCTTTAAATAAATAAGTTCAATAATATTAAATTGCATAAATATTCAACGAAAAAAAAAAAAACTCAGGATAAATACATTTGTAATGCAGAGAAGCATTGTCATTCCAAATTATACAACGTCATTGTCCCTAACATATACCCTTAAATATGTCACAGATTGATCAATAAAGACAAACAAGCTAAACATCACTTTCATATAAGGTTCACTTTCCTTTATTATTGATTCACTTCCATAGCTTCTTAATGGGCTGGCTGGCTTTTCATAGTTTTACCATGTATAGGATGCTAGTGAAATGATAATACAGGAAAACTGCTTTTCTGGCTATGATTTAAGAAGATACCTCTAAATCGTGTGTCCTTATCATTATAGTTCGCAGTCAAAGAATGAAACATTACCTTCTTCGTGATTTGCAGTTTGAAAGCGGTAACAAAAACACAGCATAAAAAGACCGCACAAATGCAACCAATATCATTTTCCATTTACATCTCTGCCACCACATTGTAACATAACATTGCTTTATAACTCACCCAGGTTAAGGTACGGATTAAAATCGCCGTCATTTTGCTCATCCGAATATACCTCTGGGAAGAAATGTAACACATTGCAACTGCATTAAACTGCAAAGTGTTATTCTCCCTACTAACGTGTTCAGTCTGGACTACATAATAATAGACATGGTCTAACATACCATTATCTTGGAGTGAGAGAGGAATCTGCAGGAAAAAACATTGTTTTGTCAAAACAGTTTGATGTCAATTTGGGTTCTGTCTATAATCATGATAAAAATCATAACTGGAAAACTAACGACTGATACACTTACAGTATATGAATTATGCACTGCAATCAGTCCAGTGAGGAGCAGAAGCTGGAACAAGCCCATTGCGAAAAAGGTTGAGACCGAGGTTTCGGCATTGGTTTAAATGACAAGGTCTCTGAAAGGAACTTTAGTCTTTGACTGTTATCAAGTTCATAAAAGACACTACAGTTGTAAAAATAGAGTTAAGGCTTACCTCACGTTTTTACAAGTGAACTATGTTTTATGAAGTTGATAACATAATGCAACGCCTAAGAAAAACGTGAACGGTATTCTCCATTAAATGTTCTACCGCCGCCTTGTGGCGCAAGAGTGAAACTACATCGAGTTGAATTGTGAATAGCATTGTTCTGAAGAGCAGTGTGACCGGAAGAAAGCCGCTCACGAAAGGGTCTCGGGTGGCCTTTATTTTATTTATTGCTTTTAAACTGTAGTTGTTAGCTCGGGGAAACACGAAAAACTCTAATGTTATAAGGATGACTAAGGGAGCAGTCCCACATAATTTGTTGTGCTTGACACGGTCAGCGCTGGAGCGCCAGAAGTCACGAACAGTTATACAAAATCCACAAAAAGGTCTCTTAGGGTTGTGTTTGCACCCAGCTGGGCTGTTTCTAAGGATGTCCGGTTACATTGCAAGTACATAATATGAATTACATGAAATAATGTAATATTGTTTATCGTTAAAAAATAACTACGAAGTTGGGAACAACTTTAGTCTGGCCGCTCTTGAATCATTTGATCAACGAAAGCTCCATTTGTTTTCCCATTTTAAATGGTAACGTTAAGTCCTCTATCTGATGCTCTACTTAACGTGGAGAGCGCTAGAGCATCAAGTTCCCAGTGGTGCAGGGAGAACCAAGGTCAGCAGATAAGAGGTTTAGGGTATACTAGCCTAAAGGCTGAATATTGACAATATTATGCCATGTAGCTAGTCTACATAATTTACCTAACATAGTATAAAAAAAAAAAAAAAAAAAATCCCAAATTTAAAGTTATTGTCATCTCCAAGCCCCTTCTCACTACAAAAGTAACAACTTGTCAAAATTATGGGTTCTACTCAATTTCTGAATGTCCCTAGTGTCATTGGTGAATTAAAAATACAAGTACTTAAGAGAAGGCCTGCCTCTCTAGTACTGATATTCTTTTAAAATTATGGGAATAAGACTGGGTAAGTGTATGGAATGTGGCAGTGTGATAGCCTGAATTTGGGGGGGAATGCCCCAAAACACCAGCTTTCTGAGCAATTCTCACTAACTCACAGATAAGTCATTCAATTGACTGTATTTTCACATAAAGAGCTATGATAATGCTGGCCAACACACAGAAGGAGCAAAAGGTATCAGATTAAATTAGCTGTTAAATAAAACAAACAAAAAACTAACCCACAACCTGGCCCAATCCACAAAAAACAAAACTGCTAGAAAAACCTACACACCTGTATTTGAAGAGCCTTTAATTGGGCTAGTGAGGCTTGTCAACAAATGGTTGGGCACACACAATTCAAGTCACAGACAATGGCAATTAAACAATTACAATGAACTGGTTTGCAGTGGTGTTAACAGCTATGAGCTCATTTAGGGATAACATTGCTAATGGAGTAAACAGGGATCCTTATTATCAAACACACAATCACCCAGACACTTTACACAGTTAAAATACAATTAAACATAAACAACATGTGCCAGTAATCTTTGGCAAAGACAGCTGATTGGATAACGATTTTCAGCTTTGGGTTCACTGGGATTCCCAATGAGCTATCGTGAAAACAGTCATAGGTCTAAGGGGTCACATTTTTGTGCCTTAAAACACAATGAACTGTGTACGTTTCAAGTTCTGGCACCTGTTAGGATCGCATTGAAAAGGTTCTCTTAAGCTACTACTGTTGTCAAGCCACAAAAACACTGCCCACTACTGTGACCTTTGCTCAAAAGACCCTCATGGCAATTGTTCAGGAAAATCTTTTTGGGCTGCAACCAGCTGATTTTGCTTACTAGAAACAAAGCAAAAGATGTGATTTCTTACAAAGCAGCCTCTAATCAGGATTTGTCTTTTCATCCTGATCTTGAAATAACACCACTGAACACCACAGATGCTACAAATGCTGATAAAGACTGCTCATTAATTGTGTCTGAGCTTGCAAGTTAGCAGGCTACAATGGAATATTGTACTATATGTTACACCATACAAACACATATAGCTATCTGCTGGTCTCATACTATTCCTGATGTACTTAAAAGGTAAATAAAAACACTACATACACAGTCATGCCAATTTGACTAGTACCACCCAATGTACAGCATTGTTTGGATCAATGCAGAACAGATCTTTAAATTAGAGGACACTTTCATACCCTCTCTTTTTGGTACAGACTTTTGTCACTGTTTTTCAAAATCTTATCTGAGATTTTATTTAGCATGAGCTGTGCATTATTATATTAAATATCTTTGGGGGATACATACATAATATATATTATTCTACTATATATCCTATATAGTCCAATAACTTACTAATTTTCTAATAGAGCATCATCTTTACAAGAAAACATCAATAAAATAAAGTCTATACTTGCTCAGCTTGTTTAATAGGACAGTGTCCAAATTCATTTCGCTTATCAGTAGTTCTTAACACATATGATTGGCAAGACTGTAAATTTGCTGATATGAACGCGATTCAGTTCAGAAAAAGGTATGACTTTATTATTGTCTTTTAAGCCTTTTCTCAGCCCCAGTGGTCCAAGAAAGAAGTTTATCCTATTTGTGTAGCCGCCAGACGAGGGATGAAAACTAAACAGACGGAAGGGGGTAAGGGAACGTTACTGATTCGGTTTTTGCGGAACTCCATTCGTGTTTCACTGGATGAGGGCAAAACACTGAGCTTCCAGCTAGTTGCAGAGAGCCATAACTCAGACTCCACTTGTCCACACTGTCCTCTAGCGGCCAGGAACAACTTCTACGCAATTTGGGAGGAATTGTGCGTTTTTCATGCTCTTTAAATTTCGGATTGTATTGTTTACAATAGAATTTAATACATGCTTTTATTATTTGACAAAAAGCTGTAAGGATATTTTTTTACATTTAAGATTTAGATTTGAGGAATTTCTCTGTCTGTTTTAGCCTATATGATAAAGGTATTGATACAGTTCCAAGTTGGGAAGGTTTAAGCCTCCTCTGCTTTTGGAAGATGGGAGTAGTTATTTTTTTAATTCTGTGATATGTATTTGACAACATGACTGTTGAAATTAGATTCACCAGATTAACCAGATTCACCAATTGGAGTTTCCTGTCCCCAACGTCAGCACATGGACAGCACATGAAAAAATGGATTCAACTGTTTGACGGCAGATGCGTTTTTCAATGTGTAAATTAAAAGCATGTTGAGTGGACAGGTGGCAAGTGTTTTAATTCTGGAAAAAGTCCATTTCGACTGTGTTAGTTTTGCTGTCTTCTCTGCGGGTTTGTTTTTGTCCATGTTTACGAATGGACAACATGCTATTGCGAGTGTTACAGGCTAGGTCAGCTGTGCTGATCTATCATGCAGGTAAACAGCAAGATTATCACGTTTCATAAAATCTGTATACCATATCTGCATTCGAATTATGCAAGTATGGTATGTGATTGGATTAAATATTAAACTTCTTACATTGTGTGTGTAGGTTTTTTTCCTTCACAATAAATCGCATGAAAACACCGACTTTTTAGCATAACCGGGAATATTTGCGATCTCAACAAACGGGGACGAGGACGCGCCGTGAACCCTCTAGCTGCTCTGCTTCCGGCGCGTCCGGTTATCTTTTCATTTTTATCAGGTAGTTAATCAAGCTAGATACCTGTTTACACTTTTTGCTAGCTGTCTGGAAAAATAACATCAAGCAATTTTACGGTTCCAACCCCGTTGCACCCCTCGCTCCCTAAAGAGAGCTCCTTTATTTGTAAGCAGAGCGGATCAAAATAGGAAGCACAAGTTAGGCCACTCCCGACAGAAACAACTAGCTAGCTTGCTAGCTAGTTAGTTTCTGTTTTTCGTTCGGTACCAAAGGTCGATGTTGCCCCATGGTGGATTTAAACATCTAGTGACGGTGCTCGAGAAAATATACCAGTCAAGAGCGACAACAGGTACAGTTAGCTATAACAGCATCAGCCAAACGGAAGCTAGTTCGCTAGCTAGCTTTTTTAATCAACATGGCAGAATTCATTTAATTTAAGCAGTCTTATTAGCAATTAGCTTGCTAGCCGCTTTAAAGAAAACTCTTCCCAGGGTGGTAACGAAGTGGGACAGTACCAGACTTAGCTAGATTGCGTTTTTCCTTTTCTACACGAGTCAGGTGAAGTTATCAGTGACCTTAGCCAGCTATTAATATAGCCACGATCGATCAGCAGTCATGTGCTTATAGTGACACGTCTGATTTGCTGCAAGCCTTGTGCCACTTCGACGTGGCCGACAAGTCGTATAAAACATTTCTCGCTTAAGTGTAACGTCGTGGACAGTATGGACACTTGCCTTTTGGTCAAGGTGTCATGAGAGAATCCAAAGGGCTAACTACCTTTATTTGCAGCTGCCTTAAAGATCACCTGACTTGTGGGGGAGGTGAGCCGTTTATCACAGGTCTGGGGGAGCAGCAGGTTAGACATGTAGCGCAAAGGACATATCCTTATATGAACCTGATTTGCCTGAATTCTAAATTATCTATAGATTGCAACATTTTCATAGAGGGACTGTTTTCCTCCACGCGAACTTAACTTCCTGTTTTCTCCTTTCTTTGAACATATTTTCTTTAACCTGAAAATGTTATTTCATACGATTAGAATGTAAGAAACATTCACTCTGTAGTACAGGTAAGATAATTGTCTCTGAGGCACGCGGAATGGCAGTACCTTTGTAAAATCTATGGATATGATCAATTCTGACAAATATACTTTATTAAATCACAAAGATAGCCATGCTTTTGAAGTCTGTTTTTGAATTCTTGTGAAATTATACGTAACTAAGAGTCACTTCTTAAGATCAGCAGTTTTGGCCAACACTTCTGTTGGCATTTACAATTTACCTTTAGGTGACGTCAGTTCTTTGAGGGCGTGCGTCTATTCTGGATTAACCTGGTTGAGGTATGTCGGAACATACTCGTCATTAACTGTTCTAGCGTTATGAGAGATTTTTTGGTGGAGAACCTGTTACCTTTGTTTCACTTTTACCAGACATTGTGTCCAGATTGTTAAGCGCCATTGGTCCGTTCATTTCACGGTTGTCAGTATAGAGTATGTTTCCAAGTGGACGAATGTTTCTCATTTGATTTTGTGTGGAATTTTGACTAAACATACTACGTTATAAAATGCTAATTAAATTATGTGAAACATCAAAATGCATTTTGCTCAAGGGAATATATATGTACACAGCAACTTCATCAGCAGCAGTTCAAATATCTGTCTACTAAACGTATTTATAAACAATGAGATTGCGATGAATAGGAAGAATTTGGTTTGGAAATACCAAATTCCAAAAATAATTTACTTTTTAAATACTCCAAAGCTATAGTTTTATGGTGATTGTATGCATTACAGAAAATGTGAGTTACTTGTTTGTGACCATTTGACAGATCTGAAGAACAAGCTGCATCGAGTGATCATGGGAAACAGCTGCAGTAACACTTTGGAAATCCCCCCTGGAAAAGGTCCCCATAAGGTGGGATGTGCAGACCTCATGGTGGACCACACAGTCAAGGTAAGTAAATATAGTATTTTTGAGAGGCAAGGGAATGGGATTTTGTTAGTCACTAAGGGTGTAATGCTCACTTAAGTTAAGCCTTCAGCTTTTTAAAGCTGTGAAGACGGTGTTCCCCTACTGCTGGTAGTGTACCCTCACAGTTCTGCTCATCTTATGACACAAGCTGACAGATTCATTATTATCATTCATTTGGCATTTGAGTTATTCTTATAATTCACATTACTGTGTGTTACTCCTGCTTTCAGGGCTCATTCTTTAGGCTTTACTACCCATGCGTGGAATCGACGGGGTCTGGAAAACCGTGTTGGGTACCAAGCAAAGAATATTTCAATGGCCTTGCAGACTTCTTGAAAATTAACAGAACCGTGTCTGAAAAGATTTTCAACTATCTGTATGGTAAAACATCTTTCATTCTTCATTTAGTTATTGTGCATGTTCCCCCTTCACGCTACAGGGAAATTGAGGGCTGTGACCAGTCTAAGCTAGTAAATATGTATTTCCTTGTCATGAGGTCAGAGTGGAGTGGAGGAAAGGTATGTGCAGTTTGGCTAAAGGCCTGGGCATCACATGACTCAGCACAGAAAGATGCTTTCTGCTGATGGAAAAAAAACATTACTTCTTGAGTCATTATGACAAATCCAACTGTGATGCAGCTAAAAAGTTCCACTCTGCTCAGTATTGTAAAACAGGGAAAACATCAGAGAACAAAGAAGATGAAATATAAATGTAAAATGGGTGAAAAACGTAAGAATGTTCAAGAGTTAATAGTTGATTTTATCCTTTCACTAGTAAATCTGAAATTCTTATAAGTGGAGTTCACTGTATTACTATGTTTTTTTTCTTAACTCTTTATCCTTTTACTGCCAGGATCATTCAGAATACCTGCTTTCATGGATGCATCATTTAAGCCTGATGGGAAATATCCCTTAATTATCTTCTCTCATGGTTTGGGAGCATTCAGGTATGTCTTACTCAAAAATTCAGAATCGCAGCACAAACAATAGTTAAATTTAATGGTCCATCCCTTTTAGTAAACTTGCATGTGTTTAATCATTTGATTAAAACATCTGAGGCGTAGCCATTTTTTCCCTGAAAAATGTTTTTTCCTTCTCTCTATTAGAACTTTATATTCAGCTATCTGCACCGAAATTGCATCACAGGGGTTTCTTGTTGCATCGGTGGAACACAGGTAAAATCTCAAACAATTCTGTGTCGTTAAACAAAGCCTAGGAGTTGTTCATGGGCAGGGATTAAAGTTGAATCGGTTAATTTACCTCACCGAACAATGGTAAAGGACACCTCTAAATGCACTGTCCCCTCGACAATCACAGTGCTGTTTACCTCAGTAAGTCTGTGAGGGGGTCTGTTGACAATAGTACAAACTAGGTCATCACATTTTTATCGGTATAGACGGCTGGGACTATATGGATAACATAAAGGCTGGACTGCAATGTGACGGAGGGGTGTGTACTTAACCGATTCTATGCAGTTACAGTACAGAGAGAGTTCATTTCTGCTGAGCTCGTCATGTCATAGGGTTCAGAAGGGGCTTCAATGAACATGTATGACACAAAGCGACACATGTTTACACACGTTAGACTTATGGCATGTCATTTCAGTGGTTTTCTGACAAAGACCTTGGTATATAATGGCCTCAGAATCGTCAGATTTTCATTTAGAAATGTGCAACTTCAATAGCAGACTCTAAATGGGTTAATACATCATTCACGGGAAATAAATATGACACAGAAATATTGTTATACATTTTTATGTGAATAAAGGTATTCTATGCACTTGTCTGCAATGCTGTTTTACATTTAAAAAGACAGCTGAAGTGACACCATTCTCTGAAGTTTTACATTGTCATTTTCAGGTTAATCTGAAACCATATTCTTTGGCTTTGTTTAGGGACGAATCTGCTTCTGCAACATTTTATTATCAAGAGAAGTCTGTTCCAGAGGAACAAAAACAGCAGGATGCTTCCAAAAACTCTTCCCATGGCCAAGACAATCTTGAAGAAGTCTGGATGTACTATCGAGTCCTGAAACCAGGAGAGAATGAATTTCCCCTTCGAAACAAACAGGTAAGGGATGCTAGCTGAAAGTCTTGTTCATTTTGTGGGTGTTTTTTTTTAGGGATTCTGCAACTATGTGTAAAATTTTTGTTATTCCCTTACCTCTTTCTGTTTCTGCAAAATGTACATTTTACAGATCTGTATTTCAATCTACAGGTGAAACAGAGAGCAGATGAGTGCATAAGAGCTTTGGATATTCTCGCTGAGATCAACTCAGGGTGCTCAGTCACCAACGTGCTACAGTCAGAGTTTGACTGGACTACGCTGGAGGTAACAATTATAAAAATAATGCATTCCTTGCAACACAAAATTAAAATGTATAGGTTAATACATTATATGATCTGTATTCTTGAATGACACAAGCTGCATGAAATTGTGCAGATTATCCCAGTGAATAGCAGTTTTGTTTAAAAAACATTTGAATTTGAGTTTAAATCTGTAATAAGGTGGCAATAGTCTTTCTCCTCAATGCTGAATTTAGCTGGATATTGAGGGGATGGATTGTTATCTTGTTAAAAAAGGGAGTATTTAGCTATTTAAATCAGTTTCAGTACCCTCGTTACCATGGTCATTGGTGTTACCATGACATGTTTACACACACTACTTTAAACTTTGTTTAGAAATGTGTTATGTATTTCTTCCTTGGTATTAGTGCTTTCCATTACAAAGACATATTTGAGATTCATGTTTGTATGCCTTGTGTGCATCATGATAATCTTTAAATCCATAGCCTCTGATATTCTGGTTATCAGAAGTGTTATTGATTAAAATTATCTCCAGCTTGATGCACCTCTAATTCTTGCCTGTTTTTTTTTTTGTTGATTGTGACTGAAAAGTGCAGTTTTCATTGGGTTGTGAAACTTGGAAGTAAGGCTGGAACCATGTCTCTGTGTTCTGTTCTAGAATTCTATGGACATGTGTACAATAGCAATAATGGGCCATTCTTTTGGTGGTGCTACAGTGATCGAATCTCTTTGCAAGGAACCCCGATTCAAGTATGCTATGTATATATATATATATTTGTGTATACATACAACTTCGACAGTTATAATTTTTTCTAAAAATAATGCTTCATTTAGGTTTTCTGTGCACAAAAGACCTGTACATTTAATAACCAGAGAAAGTTATTTCTTGCCTGGTTTTTGTGACTGTGGATAGCATTGTACAAGTACAGATTTTCCTTTACAGATGTGGCATTGCTTTGGATTCCTGGATGTTTCCGCTGGATGAGGAGATCTTCCCGGGAGTGAAACAGCCAATCCTGTTCATCAACTCGGAGAAATTCCAGTGGGCGGGCAACATCATCCGCATGAAGAAGCTGGACTCCGCCACCATCCCAAGGAAGATGATCACTATCAAGTAAGAGCACACAGAGAGCAGTGTGCGGTCCTGTCAGCTGTAAATGGACATGTACGATTTAAAATATGAATGCTATTTACATTTGAGATGGATATGGACATTGATTGTCAATCTGTTAATGATAAATTTAAAAATACATGAACATACACATTGCAGAGGCTGTTGGACATATTCCACTTATGAAATGCAGAGCAATAGCACACATTTGTAAAAACAAAAAGTACACACAAACTGTTATATTTACAGTTGTTTTTATAGGTGTAGTTGTTTTTGTTCCTGAACAGGTTACTGTGTGCTCTGCTTTAAACATATTTAATTTACAAAGTTGTTTTATTTGGCAAGGTGAGCATGGAATTATTTCATGTAACTAGAATTCTGAGGCATGCTCATCTTGTTTTATTTCTCACTGATGAATTTCTTCCTGAAGGGGAACAGTGCACCAGAGCTTCCCAGACTTCACTTTCCTCACATGTCACTGGATAGGGAAGATCTTGAAGCTGAAGGGGGAGATAGACCCCCAAGTAGCCCTGGATCTTTCCAATAAAGCATCATTAGCCTTTCTTCAGAGACACCTATGTAAGTACTGTAAAATTTAAAAATCAACCACACTAAGAAAGACTAATTAAACAATCTCATGCTGTAGCTTTTGCAATAGCACACAAACTTCAGACAATCTGCAGTGTTTCGCGAGCATAATCATTTATTCTAATTACGCGATTGGTGTTGATTATTCTGTGAATTATTTGTTTTGTTAATCAAGAAGGATAAAGGGGAACAGGTTGAAAGTAATGATAGATTTAAAGGTAATGTTCGGGCTTCCTGTTTCCAGCTCACCTGCAGGCACTTTTGGAGAGTGAACTAGATCTCATAATTACGCACAAAGCCAGATGTTAATGTTCAAGATGCAGATTTTAATCTCCTTTAGATGTTTGTCAAAATTGATAGCTGTTGGAAAGGTAATGGCCTCTGGTATGACAATCCAGAGGTACCATCTGCAAATGGTATTTATGGTTAGTTATTTATACAGTTATTAGTTATTATATTATGGTTACAATATTTTCCACATTTCCTTCTGTACCTGGGGCCTGAACATTCTATTTTCCTTTCTTGTTGTTTAAAATATAAAAATATAATACTCTTTGTTTTACAGTGCTCGAAAAGAATTTCTGTCAGTGGGATCATCTACTTGATGGGAAGGATGAAAATCTTATTCCAGGCACAAACGTTAATCTGCTTGAGTCTCCAATGTAACAAAATGAAACACACATGATACAGGTGGCCTGTTGTGGAGGAGGCCAAATACCAGCAGACTTTTTTCCTATTTCATTTTACATTTTCTACAATATTGGCTTATTTGCTATGCTCCAACCTGTTTTGTGAGCTTTTCTCATCACTGCTGTTACGTCCTGCTGTTCTGTGGGGAGATGAGGATTGAACCATTCTGACCAACACCAAAAACAGGCCAGTAAAAAAAAAAAAAAAAATTGAGTTTGAAAAAGTATATGCACCGAGTTATGAATATTGTAGCTTTTACAAGTTAGCCTACATATATCCTATATCACAGTAATCATTACACCTCACCATCCATTTTTCAAAGGGGTTTTTTTTTCCCCGTCTTTACTTTCTCTGAGAAATGAGTTGCACTTAACTTTCAATTGTGCAATATTTGCATAAGGGTGTGTTGCCAAGACACTGATGCAGCACTGTGATGCAAGACAAAGAGTGTTGATGGTTCACACTTTTGAACTACGAAAACTTTTCAAATACATACCCAACAGTATTACAAAATCATTCTGAGAATATCATCTTTTCCTTCCCCCAGTACCATCAATGTCAATACATCCGGTCAAATTAATTTTTTTTTTGCATACTCTTGTATGACATGGTACCTGCATATTTGACCTCAAAATGTGTGTGCAAAACATGTTTGCTAGTCTGCAGTTACTCCAGATAATATACCAGCTGAAATTTGCTTTAAAATGTGATTATGGTATACAGAGGAATTGTCTGTTGATTGGAAATGAGAACTGGGAAACAAACAAGGGCAACATCATTGCAAAATGAAAGCAAATTAATGCCTGACAGCTCAGTTTATGTAGGATCAGTATTTCTGTTCACTTTTTGTTAAATGTTTGACAAGTTATACATTACATAATCACCCATAATCAAAATCCAACCGAGATGTGCCTTAGCCCCGTAGATCATTGGATCTACAAAACTGCTGTGTCAGATGCATTTCGTATTACACTACATTATATTCAAATGCATGCACATATTTGCATGAATTGAGCCTTTCAACCCAGCTGGAAAAGTATGTATTCAAATCATAGTAATTACTACAAGAATGATGGTGAGCTTTGCATTTTTGCTATCAAAACAACTAAGCTACTGTCACTTACTGTAGTCATTTTTTAAATATACAAATTTGGTTTCAGCAAAGTGCACAAAAATGCACACCCTCTAATAGGTACGTAAAAACCCTGTCTTAAAATGAAAGTGTTAATGTTTTTCCAGTTCACCGTAAGGGTACTACAATGACTTTATCCCGTGTGAAATGTACTTTTTTAAAGATTTTTTTTTTTTTAAGAGAAATAAAAGATCAACTGGATTGACAATGCATTTTGTAGTGAACTTCTTGAGCACTGTTAGAAGGAAGCACATACATTGGTACCCACACACAGACAACTGCATTCTCAAGTTCACCATATTTATTGCAACCACACACCAAACAGAAAATGACACCAATTTCATGAGACTAATCACTTCAGTAACATTTTTATACTGTGGTCCCTATTTGTATTTTTTTCTTCTTGGTTCTGAGAAGCTTTTCACAATCTTTATTTTAAAAATGCAAATTAATGGACCCAAGACACTGTCCACTCCATATGGTGTCAAATCACAAAAAGTAATTTGCATTGTCAAAATGTTTTTAGATTAGACCTAAAGGAAATATTGGGATAATACAGTAACCCCTTCAAAATTACACCAGAAAAAATGCTAAATAACCTATAATTAGAACCATTGTCCAAACCGCAACCCCCAATATATAAGGAAAATATTCTGGAAACACTTTCTGGCTACTCAAACTACACAATTTCACAAACTGTTCAACCATGAGTCCACTCATTGACTTGTAATATTAAACCAAATCTATTTATAGAACAGAACTGAGGAACACATCACAATGTTCCTAACAATCTCTGCAGAAAAACAGAAAACACATACCCCTCCAATGAGGTAGAAGTGCATCAGCTGGTCATTGTACACTTTTCCAAAGGCTGTAAATGCATTGCATGAAAGGTGCCATCATGCAGACAGAAAGCACATTGCTGCTTTTAAGAAATGACAAAATGGCACAATAAACATTTGCCTGTTAGAGCGGTCAGCATTGCTCAAAACAAATTTAACGTTAATATGCTCATAAGCCCAGTGTCCAGCCCATAAGTGACAGTGTCATCCAGAGATGAGTTACAAAGTAAGAGTACCCAGTATGACAGACACAAATGGGAAATAAGTGCAGTGCAGATGGTCAGTTCAAATCATTTCTCTTTGTTTCCATCCATTTCCTGAACCTGCAGCCTGGGAACCTGTATCTCCCCGACAAATATGACATCATCATCAGAATCTTCAACTTTCAGAACGAGATGGGTCACATGGGACATCTGTTCCTCTGAAAGACATAAAAGGCGGAAAACATTTCAAAATCTGCAGTAACTGAAGGGACATTAAGGGATGATAATACTACCAAGCTAACTTTTCAACTCTGGAGCCTAAACAAATGCGTGATGTCGCTAGATTTGTTAAAATATATAGTACAGATGAAATGCTCATTTTCAGCCTGCATTCACCTCCAAGATATTGCTTTCAATCTAGTGGCTTGGACAGCTTGCAACTACAGTTTTTCTTGTCTGTTACAGAAAGTTGAAATGCAGGTAAAGCATTGTAAAAACACACTATCCTTCCTAAATCAGGGGACACTCCATGTGATTGCAGGAAAATGGGTGAGAGTACGGGTGTGACTACATCTTTAGGATGACCTGAAACACAGAATTACGGCAAGACCAAATGACCCTCTTCAACTTACTAAAGCTCTAAAGGAGTGGAGAACAATACCCCCAGATTTTCCTACAACCTTAGGAGCGCTGCATCTGTCTTATCTCATTATGTATGTCCTTACAGCTCCATGCCTGGGCAGACAGACTGCTTACCAAATGAATCTTTGGCTGAAGCAAGGGTACTAGCGCTCTGCACCTATAGTGAAAAAGGCATTGTAACAGGATATAAAGCTTTGTTTTACGTTCATAAACAATTTTATTGATCCACCAACAGCCTAGTCACAGAGTTCAACATTAAATGAAATTACCATTGCCTCTGAAGGAGTCTGTAGTAAATCAACTCCTTCTGCAGTCCCTTCATCAGTCTCTTTCGTCTGTTCTGTAAACATACCCGAGAAGTGACTAAACTGACACAAGCCTTTTTTAAAAAGCAAGCAGATACATAGTAAGCACAGAGCATATAAAAGATGCCAATGCTTGAAACAATGTCCTGTAAGTCTGAAAATATTTAACACAGAGCAGTCTTTGGTAGGTGGATATCCTCTCTCCCCCCAAAAACACCAAGACTACATGTATACAACAAAAATATATACAACAAAGATTACAAAATTGACACAACTGAGCAAAGAGAAAAGCCCACCCTTAAAACCACACAAGGAAAACAAGTCCTCTGAACCCAGTGTGGACCTTTAAACAGAAACAATGCCAAAGGGCTCCTTACCATATGACTGCTGTACCATAGCACCAGCTCCCACAGTTTCACCCTGAACCTATGATTAAACAAAATGGTACTGAAACACTGAAAAAAATATTTTTCAGTATGCAGATAAATAATAGTCTCCTCAGAGACTGCCAGGAAAAATTTTGGATTAAATAAATTACCAGTTCCTCCGAAGCAGGTTCTGGTGCTAAACTGGCATCACATCCAGCTCTTTCTTCAGTTAATTTGTTTTCCTCTGCAAAGATATTTCCCTGATCAGTTTCACGATATACTTTAATCTGAGACAAGCTTAGATGTGCATCATCTTTGCCACCACTGTCTTCTCACAGGGTACAGTGCCCAGTTGGCAGTATGGAAAAAAGAAAAAAGTAGTATGGCTCAAATATGGGGCTGCTCTGGGGTTCCCTGATCTTTCCTTTGCCTCCCCTAATAGATAATCATTTTTATTTTTTTCTTTGCATCAGCAACTCCTGAGAACATGACAATCCATAAACAGAAACCATTGAGGACATGCTTTACATTTGGCAGTACAATTGTCAGTGTCCACACATACATGCTGATACTTACAATTTAAAATTAATTTTGGGTGCAGAAAAAGAAAACAAGAATTTACATCAGTTCTGTCAACTAAACTAAATGATGAAAGACACACATCAATGTACACCATTTGGTAGAGACAACGCTTTGACATATTTCAGGACATACAATCCACCACTGTGAGATCAAATGACATTAAAATGTGTTCTGTGGTTTACACTTCACAACATTTTCAAATATTCCCCATGTTTAAATTACATAGCTAGTATTATCATATTCTGTTCTTTTATTTTATCCTTGGAAATTAAGTAAACATTTTGTTAAGTGGCGATACTCAAACACTGTCTTTGTCCAATGAATGCAAATTACAGACTTACAGGGAAAATGTAAGAGCCCTACCTGGTTGGGATCCACTGTCCAATGAACATGTATCAGTCTCAGAAGCTGTATCCTGCACAAAGTGTAGAGCACTGCTCATAAAATAGGCATTACATTATTTAATTTAAGAAATTACATGTTTACAAATACAAGCCAAATTTTCTGGCTGTGTCACAGTCTGAACTGTGTCTGTACTCTTTTGACCTCAACTTGGGAGACTAAGGTGAGTGGGGGGAGTGGCAGTATGGGGGGCAGAGAAGTTTGAAATAGGTCCTTGTCCACATCTGCACTAAAACACCTATGGCGGTGGCTTGCACTTTGTAACTCATGCAGTTTCTTAAAATTATGATGTATTGATTGAGCTATCAATGCCAACCCCCGTTAACAAGCTGCACATAACATTTTCCAGTCAATTCTAAGTAAACGGTAAAGGACCATGCAAAACCACCAAGGTACTCACAAATCAGATATACAAGTCTGTATTTTTTTTTTTTTTAAATGGCTGGCCTTTACAATACTTACTATTAAAATAAAGGCAAGTAGTTTGGGGTGCACTACCTCATAAAAATGGAACAAACACTCTTCCAAAATCATGCTGAATTATTTCATGCAGCTCTGCTCTGACTTTTTAACGTTTTTCGTCCGACAGCACCACAGTTGGACAAGGACAAGGAAGTTAAGCCCAAAATGCTAATTCAATGAACAGATTGCTATCGTCAGAATATTACATTTACACTACCCAGACAAACACTGACCAATGGATACACATGTTATTCAGGGAATTGGGGAATTTGCAATAGTATGATAAGATGGAGAATAAGCATTGTAAGCACTGTGTAGCATTAATCAATCTGTCCAAGAAGTTCTTGACTACTTGTGTTACATGAACTCTAAGGCATACTCTGGCACCAGGCCATTATCTAAATAAAAATCAGAGGGGGTAACTAACCTGAACTTGTGTTTCAGAAACTGTTTCAAAGATGTTCTGCAGGTCTACGATTGCCTCTTCTTCCTCTTCCAAAAGCAATACCTCCAGAATCAAACATCACATTAGCACATTTTAATTGAATTGGGAAACCTGGGCAATGTGGATTTGAAGTGCTTATACTTACCTGTGCAGAATCCTCAGATATTTTCACTATCTTCCCTTTGCACCAAAACCCGTGAGCATAGGACCAGACAACACAGCGTGACCCTACACAAAGATTCTCAGCCTTCTTCAGGTTTCCAAATTCTAGGAGCAGTCAAGATGAGTAAAATGAAATGTTAATGACATCTTCAAAGCCCAAGCAAAGTTCAGTCAGACTGGCAACAGCTAATGCACTTAGAGTTAGGCATACAACACAATAAAATATACCATTGTAAAATACCAAAAAGGTCTTATGTACCGATATACCAAATATACTGATCACATAAAAAGTCTAACAATACTGACAAATTTGACTTACCAGACTCAGCTCCTGAAACATGGTCTTCCTCTACCTCCTCATTTTGAAAGCTTTGATCTGACAATGTGGGCGCTGGTCCTACATCCTTAAGCTTTGGGGCTGTGCATTGTTTAAAAACCTCTTCATATATGTCACTATCAGTACATACATCAGGGCACTGGTCTTCATGCAAGACTGAGAGTTCATCAAAGCTCTCATCTACCTTGTACAGCAGGGGATCGCTTTCATCCATTGCACAGGTCTGTTCAGCAACTGATGTGCTCTCTCTCTCAAAAGGGATTTTATCAGTTTCCTCTGATGGAGCAAGGGTACAGTCTTCTGGTTTAGACACAGCAAGGCAGATGTCAGTTCCACCAGCCTCCTGCTGTGAAACTGTTCTTGTTTCACAAGAAACTTCACCTTTATTAGTGCCTTCAGAAACACATTCTGCACGCTCTTCCAGTACAGGAATTTCAGAGGGACAAACAGGTAGGTCTTCACTGGTTAAGATTACACTGGAGGTCTCTGAAGCGGAATCTCTAATGTCAATTAGGCCTAAATTAAGGCTCGTCTCAGCAGAGTCCTTACTGTGGTGAATTGGCAAGATTGGGTTCCTACTTGGATCCACTGTGGCTGACTCAGCATCATTTTCTTCTTCTGGGATGTTTTCACTATCATTTCTTTCTTCATCCCTGACAGACGGTGCAGTGTATTGTTGACTGCTAAAACCCATCACACATTCTGAAATGCCCATTAATTCCAAGTGCTCCTCTTTAATAACCCTGTTCTCCACAGGCACATTGTTGACTGGAATGTCCAGTTGCTTTTCAAGCGTTTCATTAGATTCCTTTGGTTCATTTTTGTTTCCAAAACACTGTGGAACTGCATCTGGGAGCAAAGCTGCAGTTGTGTCAAAATGTTCAGAACTTTCATCCATGTTGATGTTTTGTTGAATTAAATTAACCTCAGCTGCCTCCAGTGAGGGAATTTCAAGTGGGACATTAACTTCAGAGAAATACTGTTTGTCATTTTCAGAAAAGTTGCTTTTATCAAGTAGGGTGTAATGGTTCCAGTAGTCTTTCATTGTGTTATTTATCACTTCTCCTTTGCATTCAACTCTGACTAGATTAGAAGGGGTCCTATAATCCTTAACATTCTGTACTTTAAGAATGGTCACTTTCAAGGCCTCATCTGAGAGCAGACCAAAGAAATGATCAGCTGCATGGTCATCCCAGAAGCCTTGTGATGGATCAAATCCTTCCAGCTGACACAAGAAGGCCTGAGGTGGAGTTTTCAATAAGAGAGGTGGTATCGGTTTTACACTGGTTTGGCCAACATCTGATTCGTTTCCATAATCCACGAAAAGAACTGAAAGGATATTCTCCATAACAGTTATCACCTCTGCACGATACCACTGTTCATCCTCTGAAAACTGAGCAAGGCATGGACTTCCAGAATGTAATGCATCTGACCAAGCAGTATTCCAAGCTCTGTGTTCTCCCGAGTTTCCCACTTTTTCAACAAGTTCAGAGATCATCTTAAGTTCATCTGAATGTGCGTACTGGCACCAGAAGTGGTCAGGACCGACTACGGATGTAGCATAAACCTCAAAAGCCTGTCCCTCTGAAATATTAGGCATTTTGTAGACTGATGTTGTGATATCCATCTCATATTTCTCAGGAAGTGTGTTCTCCAAGGTAGAGCTTTGAGGTTTCTTTGACACGGATGTTACAGTGGGGCCACTGTCAAGTACTGCATGTGCTATCATTACACCCTCATCTTCAAGAGTGACCTCCCACACAGATCCCCTCTGTTGCATGAATCTGCATGTCAGCTTCTTCTCCGCATTTTCTCCTGCAGCTTTTCTAAATTTTGACACAACTTCTTCGTCCCACTCATCTTCCTTATTGATGCTACATACTCCGCTTAGTGAGCAATGAATGCTGAACCTGGGAAGGGCAAGGAACTGTTTGTCAAGTCTGCAAATATTTGAAGACCCAACTGTTGCTGTATTTCCAAAGTCTATGAACTCCATGTTCACAATGTCATTTCCTAATCTGCTTCTTACAACTGCCCGATACCAGAAGCCATCATCTGGAAACATTGCACTCACCAAATCACCTTGCTGCAATTTACTTATGTCTGCCTGTGTGACAGCTAATCGTTCTTCATTTAGTTTTTCCACAACAGAGACAATTCTGTTTTCATCTTCTGTGAACTGGACAAAGAAACTTGATGGGCTATTACAATGTGAAATGTAGACTTCTGATAACAGACCAGGTTTTATGAATTTTAATGGGAGATCTTCAAGTTTTGAAACATGTTGTTGTACTGCCCTTGTTGTATCTTCATTCTGCTCAGAATCTGACTGAGAAGTTGGTGGTTTTTGAGGATTTTCAGATTTTCTAGCTTTGGACGGTTCCCACTGAATTCCAATATGGTTGCATTTTCTCATAGATTCTTGCTTCCGTCTGAGCCCGCTGTCAGTGTTCAGAAATGCTGGTTTGATTTTCTCATTCTTCCCTCTGTCCTCAGTGTTTTGCAGTACCAGTTTAGGCTTATATTCATCAATAGGCTCCATGTTCTCTGCTTGCCTGACAAATGAACCTTTCTTGGATGTGACATCAAGTTGTTCATGTGGCAAGTTATGCTTTCTCTGTGTCTCAATTTTAAAGTTCTCTTTGATCTTTGCATTCAGTTGGGCTTTTCCATCATAAAGTTCCACTATTAATTTTCCACATGGCTCCTTTGCAACTACCAATGCTCTGAAAGAATGGCCAGTAACCTTTTTGGTAAACCAGCTGTTGATGTCACTGGACACATCTGTTGGGACATCAGAGAGTGCACACTCCACAGCTTGAACAGGCACAGACATAATTTCACTGGCTTCAATTGGAATTGGGAGCAGATCAGTCTTCTTCATTTCCAGTGTGTCACCATAGTCCACAAAGTGCACCTGGATTGTTGGATGTGTAGACTTTATCTGTCCTCTATACCACTGTCCATCAGTGTACTTTGCGAAGCACACTGTGCCAAAGGTTTGGGGACAATTGACACATTGCAGCTGACGGCAAAGATAATTGACTTTTTCTGATAGTTCTTCTATCAAGTCAGAATTCCTTTCCAGCTGGCAATAAAAGAGGTCAACACTTTTCACGCTAGTTATACATACCTCCTCTTCTCCCCCAGTTTTGATGTTGTGTGTTGAATAGTAATACGTGTCCAACCGGAAAGGTGGAAGAGGGACCTTTTTTGGAGGTGCGCGGTCTGCTAAACCTTTCTGAACTAGCAAGCTGCAAACACTCTGAAAAGGTGTTTCAAGGTCAACAACATTGAAGACCACTTTTTGGGAGTCGTACATAACTGCATATATGGTGCACTTCAAGCCAACATGGGTGGAAGCTGCAGAATCAACAAAGTTTTCAAACTCGGACATGGCAGTGTCACTCCATTCCAAAGTAGAATGACCAGCAGGATGGATCAAATTGTACAGACTGCATCGAAAAGCCTGACCTTTCAATTTCAGAAAAGTCGGATTTATGGGTCGTAAGTCTTGCAAAGAAACTTTCCGTGTTTGGCCATAATCTATGAACAACACGTCAACATGTGGAGATGCATGCTTTTGAATGACAAGCGCTCTGTACCACATGAGATTGTCAGGATGGCGAGCAATACAGGCTGGTTCCAAAGGCTGCTGGAACTCACTGTCAGCGTAGTAATTCTGAATGTCTTTCATGAGCAAATCTAGACTCCCCGCATTTTGTGCTATTTGACACCAAAAGTCATTTGGGCTCTCGATGTAAGACACATTAACGTCAACAGAACTTCCTATTGGAAACAAATGTTCCTTGAAAACAGACCTGATCTCAGTCACAGTGGGAATGTTGGCAGACAGCGCTTGATTCCCAATAGGTCTGACTTTGTCTGTGCCAGGACACTGTCCACTTGCGGTTTGCATGCTTGGAAAAATGAGAGATCTTTTCACAGGTTTAGATTTGCAAGGATCATAATTTTCTGCAAAACCAGCAATGCAAAGCATCCTGTTGATATTCTTCTCCCCATGAACAGATGAATCAGTTAATTGGACGAGATATTTGCCTTCAGACTTTGTAGATACATGCATATCCAGTATCTTGTCTTCCACCAATTTTGAAAAGAAAACAGTTGCACTTTGGCACCATTTCTCATCCTTTGGCCTGATCCCCGTAAGGGAGCACTTAACTGCCAATGCTGGCAATGCTTGATACTTGCTTGGCAGGACTCTTATGTTGTACCAGTCAACAATTTCTGTGTTTCCGTAGTCAACAAAATACACTTTGATCTGTTTTCCGATGACTTCACTTACAATAGCCCTATAAAAAACACTGTCCTGTGATCTGGCAGCACAAAAGAGACCAATGGTCAGGTTTCTGACAAGTCCTTCTGCACTAGTTGAACTGTCATACAGATCACTGATCTCATTCATCAACTGATCAAATTCCTTAGCATACCGTTGCGTCTGAATCCAGAATTCTGAAGGGCTGTCGACATACTGAACAACTGCTATATGGGATGAATTCAGTGGTAAACTTTCTGCTGCAACCTTTGCCTGAATTTCTTCAGCAGAGTAAGATGGTACAGGACAATACCCTTGAGTTTCATTTCCGACTGCATCTGGACATTTCTGAGTCGCTACACCTTTTCGAATGGAATAATCTCCACGAGATCTCTCAGACCCCACCAGACACTTTTCCTTCATGCCAAACAGCCTGTTGATGTTCACATTTTCATCTCCATAGAGTGTTACATAGTGGACGCCTTCTGACAAGCTTTGGTACTCAAATTTAGCAATCACAGTTCGGTGAAGGATCAAGGATTTCAGATAATCGATCTGAGCAGCTGTCCATCCAACACCCTTATCAATTATTCCATGGAGAGAGCAGACATAAGTTACAACAGGCATTCTGAGAAACTCTGCACCTAATGGTCTAATGTTCTCAAACTGAACAAAGTCTTTCTTTCCATAATCCACATGCAGTACTTCCACTATGTTATTGGAAGGCAGGATTTGCTGTAAAACAGATCGATACCACTTGCCATCGCTTCCTCTTGAGGCACATGCAGAGCCTAAAGTTTCTGGTCTTCCCTTTGCTGTTCCCAATCTACCCTCAAAATGCTGGGTGATCTGTTCAGTCAGTTTCTTCAGTTCTTGAGAAAAAACCTTCAACTGACAGAAAATGCGCAGTGGATTTGTTACCTCTGTGACAATTACAGTCTCAACAGTGTCAGTTTGCAGTTCTGGATACATATAACATTGCAGTTTCTCAATCTGACTATGGGTCTCCATTGGTTCATTTCTCATGGATATCTGCTGGGAATCAGTTGCAGCCACTGCCCCACTCAGTGATTGCAATGATCTTGCAACGAAGAGTTTGAACTTCTCAGTAGACAGTTTCTTAGCAAATCCCATTTCATACATCTGTTTGGATATACATGGAATATCAAGGAGGAATGTTCTATGAGGCACCAGCACATCCTGAACATATCCAGTCACAGTTCTGCCACACAGAGATTTCAGGAATTCTATGGCCATTGGAGACCACCTATTCTCAGGTGACAGAGGCAATATATTGGCAAGGACACAGAATTCCACTTCAGGTGGTAGGTGGAAAACATCTTTCTGACCCCATGCCAAAGTGCTGGTGCTGGCACTCAGTGTTCTGCCTTCATCAATTAGGAACACACTGTAATTTGACCCATTTCTTGACACTACTCGAGCTCTGTACCAAGTTTCAAAGATTTTAACGAGGCACAGATCTCCAGGATTTCCTTCAGATTCGTGAAATGCTTCCCTGGGAAACTGAATCTCTCTTCTCATTCGTTGATAAACAACCTTTCTCTCTTGATCAAAATTGCCCCAGAACTCTACTAGCACACAGAGAGGATTTAAGTTGACCCTGGTAATAAGAATGGTTACATCTGAACCTGGTGTCGGGAGCCCAGGAATTGAACACATTGTGAAGAAGCTCCAAAGGGTGGTCCATCAAATCCCAGTGATCCAAGCTCCAGTATATCTAAAGAAAAAAAAACACATAAAAAACATATTACGTTCTGTCTACATTTGGACCTTGCACAGCAAGGATGCTCGAGAAAATACACAAGACTGGAACTGGGTTGATGATTTTCTTTACTGTAGTTGCAAATCAACAGTATTAGCTAGCTAAGTAGCGAACATTGCAAGCTGCAAAATTCATTAGAAAAGTTAAGACAGAAAAGATAAACATGCCCAGTTATAGCATCTTTAAGAAAAAAAAGTATTTCATTACAGAACTTAAGCCATCTCTATTGTACAAAGAGTATGCTGGCTAAGACATTATAACTGCAAACTCCAACAAGCCACTGTGAACAAATGGGTAATGGGAGCCAACTTTCTCCTGTAACTCCATTCACCTTACCCAGGTGAGAGACAACTCTAATCCTTCAATCCTTAAATATATTTCAGGGTATATAAAATAAAAATGAGTACCAAAAAAAAAAAATGAGGCAAGATTTTTGGCACTGCCGTACACATTGCAATTTATACAAGTAACAATCCTCTGTCCTTTTGCTGAACTTGAACCTTACAATGGTGTTGAACATTTGATGCACAGACCTAGTTTTGCTTGTTACACCTTGCTACTCAAGTTTCGTCCCTCTTGTTAAAGAACGACCTGGTGTACGGTGCAGTGTGGCAATTCAAAATTAAAGGACTGAATTGGATAGGTTTGACAAGCAGTTTGATGAGTGTTTATATGTTAAACAAAGCAGTGAAATGTTGCCTACAGCATTGATAGATGGTGAAATAATGAAATACTACACGCATATAGCAAAGCTGGGATCAAAATGCAAAGACGACTCATTTTGCAGGAAGCTGATTCTGCTACATCACTCCACCCTACAAAGATAAAATGTTAAATTGTATATTTTTAAATGATTGTGCTCCCTACTTAAAAACAGCCCCCTGAAAACAAAACCAACTGTTCTGACATATTGATCAATGGCCCAGCTGTACTAGGGATAATGTAATTAAGACAGTAAAGGTTTAAGCTTTATATTGAGTGGTGTAAACATTTTATTAGTGTAAATTTAATCTTTTGGGGGTGAAAATAATGCATCATGAAGGACTTGACATCAAGACATTAAAGGGCGAACAAGCTTCGCAGATCAAGAAGTTCTGGCAACCATTTCATGTTGCCCGATTGCAAGTTATGGTATGATTGTGGCTCAACTATACATGAGATTCTCACATTGCAAATAACATTTATCTTCCTCAATGAACAATGTTTTTCATTCTTGTCAATACTCCACAGTGGCATGCCTTTCTTTTCATCCAATCTACAAATTCTGTTATTGTTTGATTCAAAATTGATAACTATCTCATCAATAATTCACATTAATTGTTATGTGGTAGTTATATTAAACCAAAGACTGTCCTGACAAGCCGGCAATCCTTACATTCCTAAAGCCTTCTGTTTGACCAACTAAAAGAATCACCTGAAAATGGATACATCAGAGGAAAAAACACTACAAAACTATCAAGCTATATTTTAACTGGATTCTGAGAGGCACACACCTGTATGATAACTTTAGCAACATTGAATATTCTTAGCTAAAACAGTCTAGCTAGCTACCTAGCTAGCCAGCAAGATAATGTTACAGCTAAAGCTGACAGCTAAAACACAGTAGTGTTTGCTACTACTATTAGCTACTCAGCAGCTAGCCAGGCAGACATTGAGTACTTATCACACATCAAATACACTTCCAGAAACCTAAGCTCCTCTTTGTTTGAAGCCCTTCTCATGCCTACGCCAGCTATCAAAATATGCATTGTGACAGACATGGTAAAGGGTGACCCCACAATAGTGTCAACATGATGGGATATTATTTTACAGCTTCTGAAGTGCTATTAGCCAAAAGTGAAGAACACAAAGTTTACATGTACTTATATTGCAATAAAAAGGACAACAAAAATAAATCTGACCACCCAGCTGAAAGAAATTCAGGTGAATGTTCTCATGTCAGCAACTTACCATTGAGAAGGGCTGGGAGGTGTTTAAAATATATAGGACCTACTGATAAAACATGGTAATCATATTGTCCATTCAGGTGAACCAAACACTGATGACTAGTTGCCCTGCCAGGCAAACACATTTAGAAGTCATGTACCTTGTTTTGACCGCCTTCAGACTATATGAGACTTAAGTGGTTTTAATAAATCTTTATCAAAAAAAAAAAAAAAAAAAAAAAAATCACAGACACACAAAAACAAGGATGATGGTGCTTTATAAGTGCTTACTTGGCTGAAGAGACTATTTGCCAGAACCTCACAAAACTCTACACGACATGTCCTCTAAGTGTAATCCATGGTATAGCAGGATTTACAAAATACCCATTACTTGGGTGTTTGTTAAATGCGAAACTAGTAATATTAAACCCGAGTATTAGAAGTTACAAATTTACTCACACTTCACTCAATGAGACATGAACGGTCAGAAAATAACCATTCAAATTTACATTTATTTTAGTGTTATGTTCACATACACATCTCTATGCAACCCAACTGACTGCATTCACCGAAATGAATTCTGCATATTAAGAGAAAACGCTGCACACCGCAACACACTTATGAATTGCTGTTAGACTCAAATAACAGATGCTGTTAGACTCAAATAACAGAACAGAATATTGCAAAACTACTTCATGCACGTTTGCACAATGATGAAACTGCAGAATCATACCACTATCGATTACTACAACGATAAATCATGATAAACTCACTGCACTTGATAAACTCACTGCATCCGTTCCCTGCCACGACTTCAAAGAAGCTTGAACATGAACGGCAGGAAGCCACTAGTACAAGCTGTTCAAGTACTATAAAAACTCGCCACAAACAGCACACAACACATTTTAGTTTCTAAGACAAAACTAAGCAAATCAGCTAAAATCTCTGCCTCTACCCTTCTCATCTACAAAATCAAAATATGACCACGGCTTAACTTTAATTAACAATAAGGGATTTAATAGATTTGCTGCCTAATGTGATTAAACGTCGAAAACGTAGGCGACATATACGTTTCCAACGTACCCAAATTGCTCATACCCATAGGTAGCGTCTACTGCTAATAACTTTGGCCTGCTCAGTTCATTCGACTCCGAATTTGTTGTACTGAAATATTTATCGCAGCAAACTGTTCAAGAGCTAGCGGTTTTCGATACGGTTAAAAGGCTCTTAGCTAACTAGCAAGATACTGGCAATGTATCAAGTTGGCGACGACTTCCACTAAAACCTCGCTAACAACACTCAGGTAGCAATCTTTTGTATTTAACATCTAAGACTCATTTTATTTCAAAGCGGTCGCGGTCGTGCACGTTAGCCAACTGCCGAAACAACTGTCCGGCAAACTAAAACGTTAGCTAGTTCGCTAAGGTTAGCTAACGTTACCCACCTCATAACTCGCCCAAAATTCCGATAAACCGTAATTCAATCCAATTAAGTTCCTTGCAAGGACACCAATGTCGTGAAGGATTGTTTCCCTTCATGAAAGTGGTCATACACAATGTTCTAATGAATTTCAAACCTTTCAAACCTGCTGCTTGCAGTTTACAGCCGCAAAAAAACGCTAGTAGCTAAGTTGTTGGCGCCAGAAAATACCTGTGCGGACCAATTAGAATTAGCTAGATAGCCAGCTATCTAACAATCATAAATCGAGATGTAGCTGGTTACATTATGAAGACAAACACATCTTGTCTACAAAACCTTTATGTGAAATTATACAAAATTAGGTGGGATTAAACATCTACGTACCACAAGTACCACCAACTGTTCCCGTCTGAGGTTTACAGCACGACTGATTATGGCTATCTTGTTTCTTCAATCAAGATTTTTTTTTGGCCGCCTCCGCTCGTTCCATTCCCAGGGGGGGGCTTGTACGGAACCTAGTAACGCAAAAAAGTCTTGCTATTGGAAAGTCTTAAACTTCTGTATGCAGGTGATGTTAATTTAGGTAAACTGACATTAACTTTTGTGATGATTTGTGCTCTATCCGGAAAGTTACAAGCTGGATGGACATAACCCATACTCATACAGAACCAAGAGTTGGGCCCGTCTTCCACCCTGATCTGTATTGGTGGCTTTGGTTTAGTTGAACTTGTGTATTTGGCTAACCTGCTGAACACAAAGTTAATGTCTTGACTTACTGGGAAGGGAAGTGGCTACTTTTAAATTAATAAACATTTTCTCTTTTGTGATAAACTGATTTGTTGGGAAAAAAGGTCAAAGGTCAGTTGTTCGCAAGGGTGTCCCATATCCCCATTTCTTTTGTTAATGGTGTAACAAATTCTTTGTCCTTTAGTAACCCACAGCAGGATAAATTAAATTGGCATCAATTTGGTTGTAAAATAATAATAATAAAAAAACAAACAACTTGCAGATGATGATTTAGTTTTCTTAAAAAATAACAAGGACGTTTCTGGTGTTCTTGATAAATGAAATGTTCTACAATATCTGGCATAGTCCTCAATCTTAACAAAAGTGAAACATTTGCTATGAAAGGCACAAATACCTCGATAATATGTGAAATCTCCGTTAACCATAGTAACCTAAATTTGGATGTGAAAATTTATTAATGGACAACGACCTAAATGATTCCAATGATCAATGAGACAAAAGCCATATAGTTCATGGGTAGGAAGAGACTGATCTCTAAAAGGTAGAGTATTGTCTAAGGCGTTTATCACATTCTTCTTACCTGTTTCTGTACTATAAATTTCCAAAGCCTCGTGCAATACGTGAAAAGGGATGCTATACAGCTTCATGTGGAAAAATATGTCACAAAAAGGATGTGATTGTGAATGAGACATGCGATGGGGAACTAAATATTCCGGATTTTACTACGTATACCAATACTACACAATTGGGCAAAACGACTTCTTCAGAAGCCTAAATTTTCTGGTACATAGGAACAAACTATATGTTTTAAAAATGGGTGGTCTTAATTTGTTGGTGCAATGTTCCTATACCGAAAAAGTTGCCAGTTACACTGGCAAAGTTTCACACGCAGTTGTTAGATTGCAGGGCTTACTGCATAAGCACAGCTTTTCTCCACACAAATGTTTCCGGTGGAACACCAGGACCAAAATATGGACATTCAACTCTTTTCTTTGATGAGTCAGAGGGAACATTCTGCTTGTGAGTCAATTACTATTAAGTTCATAGGGGCTAAGGTTAGAACTGTGTTTGAATAATCTGGTCCGAGTCACAGGCAACTTCTGCCAAATGGTCATGCTAGATTGTACAGAAACTCCGCCCCAGCTCCGACCATTCATCAACTGAACCATCGTCGTCAATCTTCAGTCATGTGGACTAGCTAGCTAACTAAACAAGCACATCAGGACACATACAAATTTGTCAGATTGGACGTTCTGCTAATTAGTAGCAGCAACATTACAGCTAGCCACAGTTAGCCCACGTAGCTGAAGAACTACTATGATGCTAACCAACTGTTCAGGTCTACTACAGGTCAGGTGGTAACCCGGTTGCAACAGTTTATTGGATGAATGAGCGGAGCTGCGCTCCAGTATGGCCGTCAAAAAGCCACAACCTAGGTCTTAAGTCATTTAAATATTTTTGAGCCTAGGCTACGACACACTTCTTGCCGGAAGTCGTCATCATTCTTCGCCCCAGTCTTCTCTTCCGGTGTGTGGATTTTTTACTGCGACTGCGGTTGAGTTAGCAAGGTAGCCAGCTAACTCGGAATTTGAAAACACTTTGCGGCGTTAAGAGGAGATTTCTGAATACAAAATACGCAATCATGGCGATGCAAGCAGCAAAACGAGCCAACGTATGTGTTTTTATTTATCACATATTTAATATACGGTTGTGTGTGCTTCTGGAAGCCATTTGGATAGGTAGGCCTCTACTGATAGCAAGGGACATCAGTTAGCTAGGAAGCAAACTGTTATTTTTCGTCGATTTATTGTAAGTAGGTAATAACAATGTTCACTTTGGACAGATGTTTGACCTAGATATTACAAATCGGTGAAATTTTTAATCGGTACCTAGATATACCAACGTAGAGGTAGTTAAGATTAGTTTCAAACTGTCTGCTGGTGGACATCCCAGCCACATTCTCCTTGCCTTATGAATGTTAATGTTACTGTAGCTAGCCAACTAGGTAGTGAATGTTTTGTAATACTGCAAATGTCATAAACATGCAATCACGTTTCCCATTTGTTTTTCAGATTCGATTACCTCCAGAGGTAAACAGAATTTTGTACATCAGGAATTTGCCATACAAAATCACCGCCGAAGAGATGTATGATATATTCGGGAAGTACGGTCCAATAAGGCAAATAAGAGTGTAAGTGCTGACAAATGATGATGGAATTGTTATCTTCGTCTGAATAACGTAGTTTGTGTGCTTGCTAGCAGTAGATCGACATTGCTGACAACTTGACGGCTTGCGAACATGACTTGACCATAAATCCACAGGGCTGGAATCTGTGTTAAGAGTTTTATATGGAATGTCGTCTTCTTTTTCTCGGTTTATCGAATAGTGGGAACACACCCGAGACGAGAGGAACTGCGTATGTGGTCTATGAGGACATCTTCGACGCGAAGAATGCCTGCGATCACTTATCTGGATTCAACGTCTGCAATCGGTATCTCGTGGTCTTGTACTACAATGCAAACAGGGTACGTATGACAGTCATTGGAGATGGCCATTTCCCGCGTAGTGACTGCGTGTTCATTTTTATTTAATATTTTGAGATAAAGCCATGTCGCTGCTGAGGTATCCGTTTAGTGTCTTTATTGTCTCCGAATTGCTGAATCTATTCCTAGCTTTTGGTCCTTATATAGGATATGTGTACAATTAAGTACCAAGAGGCTACTTAGAATTCTCCCCAAATTAGCTTGTTTCTCCACTTATCTAGAATCTACACACTGTGTGCTTTAACTAGCAAAGTGCAATTAATATATTTCCTGCTTACTATAGAAAACCTAGCACAGTACACTGCATAGTTTTGCTGAAATGCTAGTTAGGCTGTTGGACCTATGTATAAGACTGTACTGTAGTTACTACAGTAACCAGTTGGAACTATGTGTAAGACTGCTGTATTGAACTTGCTTTTTATTTTTTCAGGCTTTCCAGAAAATGGACACCAAGAAGAAAGAAGAACAGCTGAAACTTCTCAAGGAAAAATATGGCATCAACACAGATCCACCAAAATAGATGTTTACATCAGCATTTGCTTTCTTATGTACATCATTGTCTAGGATGAAACTTTGTTTCTCTCTTCTGCATTTACAAAGGTCTAACTTGTATTATACATTTTCTATTTTTATCTGTTTTGATACCCTGAAATCAAATGTGTATGTTTTGAAACTGGTAATTTCATGGTCATTAATGTTTTTATGTTAAATTTGTGCTGTTGATACATTAAAATGACAGTTTTCATTTGTCATGATACTATGATAATTTATATTTTTGTTGTACATCAAGAATTGTAGCCCCTGAGTTCATCCGGTGTGTCAGCAACCAGGCCCCTCCAGGGGAGTAGTCTGCATTTTCTCATGCATTTCTAACCTATTCCATGTGAAAAGTATTGTTGTCCTCATACATTTGCATGCTGTGAACAAAGCCTTGCAAATTGGGAAAACCTTTGTAGTTGTAAATATTTTTTCAAAGTAACCAGTGTAGCAGGAAAGATTTCTAGAGGAGACCTTTCAGTGTACTTCAGATGTCTGGGGCCCTGTGTCTCAAGATGACACGTGGGAGCTATTTTCAAATGCACACACTTTAAAGTTCATGTCTTCTTTAAGACTTATCTGAAATATGTTAAATATCCCAGATGAATTAACTATAGTGGGTGGGAATTTTGTGACTTGACTCTCTGACCTAATGTGTGAAATCTATCTTTCTGTATTTTACAAATTTGAGGTGACATTGGTCATTGAACTGGGTAGGGAAGTGGTCACTTCCCTACCCATTTTTAAAATGATTTAAAATTATTTTTAAATCATTTTCCTAGATACTGTTGATATTTCTTGGGTTTAAACAGTGTTTAGTTGTGTTACAGATTACACATCATTACACATCATGAACACATTTTTGTTGATAGGAATGTGAGGATGATCTGTCTGTCAGTTAGGGTTGAGGCAGACACATTACAGATACGCATGCACACCAATTTTTTTTTTGTTGTTTTACTTGGGACATGCTGATTACACAGCTTGAGACAGCCTGCCTTCCTGGTACGCATGACGAGTGAACTGCTCACAGGAAGGGGAGGAAACCCATGGTTGCAAGCTTGAAAGTGAGGGAGTGAGGTATCTAAGAAGGAAAAAAAGGGATGCAGTTTGGTTCTGTTGACATGAGTCTCCAAATGTGGGAATTACCGAGGCCAGGACACAGCGTTGGTGAGGCTCTCCTCGGCCCGTTTTGCTGAATTTCATTCAGGTGCTTCTGCTTTTCCATTTGGACTCACCGCTTGCATTGTTGGAATCGCCCGTTTTAGTCATTTCCGTGTTACCCATATATGGACTGTTGCCTTGGTGCCATCATTCTTTTAAATAAATCAGTAAATAAACTATGCATCAGACCCATTGCTGTGAAACCGGTGGCCGGGGGGAAGTCAGGAGGACAGCTGGCCCTGGAGGAGATCCCTAAATGTTGGTAAGTTCACTTGTTTGGCCTTGGGTTGGGACATCTGTTTGTGCCACATTTTGGGTTGATTTGTCATTTCTGTATGCGTACTCACCATCACACACTTAGGTTAAGAACCCTGCATCCAGCAGTAGATAGTTAAGTAATGGTCTAGGTGTCATCATCGTGGCTGGTAAATCAATAAAGGATGTTGGTCCAGAGATACTTGTTGCTCAGTTGGGTAGAGAGATGGAGAGAGAAACGATAGTGGTTAGAACAGGATGACTAGGCAGTTTAGGTGTAAGATATTATGGGTCAATGTGACTTTAGGTAGTCTCAACAGAGATGAATTATGACAGCATACAAAAGGCAGTGAGCAGAAAGGTTAGTATCTACGGCTGCAAGGCAATCCAAGACTGTCCCTCCCCTATTCATTGCAGGAACCAGCTAAAAGCAAGAGTACTGCTGGAAATGAGGCAGCAACAAGGATAGTTCTTAACACGAAGTTTTCTATAGCCATGGGCCACCCTCCTTAGCAGCTAATTTGATCTTAACACTTACCATACAGGTAAGTTTTCTGTCTAGACTTAAAATAGTGATTGTGCCAGATTCCGTAACATAATTAGATAGGCTGTTCCATAATAGAAGAGCTTTGAATGAAAAGACTACCATCAGTTTTTTTTTTCTATTTTTGGAACCACTGGTTAGTACTTTGTGAACAAAGTAATTTACAATGGCTGTGGAAGATTAATAGATCCTGCAGGTAAGTGATCATAAGTCCACTTAAAACCTTATAAGTTAGGAATAGTAATTTGAAATGATTTTGATTTAATTTGTAAGGAGTGAAGCAATGCCAGGAGTAATACAGTCACATTTGATGTCACGATTTTCATGGCAGCATTTTGAACAAGTTATAAGGGATTTAAATAAAATGTTTAATAAAATGTTTAAATAAAACGTTTCTTTTCAGAATGGTTGGGTTCAAACACACCAAGCAAACAGCTGAGAGGCAATGTTTTGCCCTGCTGTATTTTCCTTGGGCAGATTTAAAAAGAAACTTAGCACCGCTTCAGTGCTGATTAACTTGGTGAGGTCTGTTTCAGAGCAACCATTGAATTATCCATATGGAGTGCAGCAGATCTACTTTATAATAGCACGTACACTGCTGCTTATAGCTTTCAAGCAATTTGTTCTGGAAAAATCCATTGCATAAAACACATTTGTGAGTGCTTCCTGCCATCTAGTGGAATCAAATTTATACATTTAGGGTATTGTTCATAGTTTTTTTTTTCTTTCTGCAGGAAGTCACTGTTACAATTAGTATTACAATTCCAGTGAAATTAAATGCAGTTGAAGCTTTATTTCATCATGCCTATCTGTCTGAGTTCAAAACATTGTTCTATATTAGACTTCATTGCTGTGGTGGCTTCTTTTGAAAATTTTAGATGAGATCATGTTAGACATTACATTCCAGTAATAATCATTGTTGAACTAAAAGGTAACCCATACTTCTTCACTGTCTTCACTCAACTCCTCCATTATGAGTGTCAGTGTTTTCGCACCCTAGCTTGTGTCACATGAATCAGGTTTGCTCAGCTTTGATTATACCTGCATTAGTTTCCAAAGGTACTCCTAAATGAATGCAGTATTATTGGTGTGCTGTCACGGAGTCTCCTTTTAAAATTGGACAGGCTTGTGTGTGACTCTGTTGGCACGGTCCTTGGCTATGCCCTATGGCCTGGGTTTGAGCCCACAGCGGTGGATTGGTCATCAGGATTTCCTTGTTTCTCGAACCTCACGCATCCAGCAACCTACAAGCCACTCACATGATGTCAGTAGCAACACAGTGCTGCCCACAGTAGCACTTTGTCACACTGTAGTGTAGTGCACGGTGGGGCTAGTAGTGTGAAAAATAACCATTGGCTGAGTGTGAGCATGTCAGAGTATTGCATTGATGTCACTTTAGCACTTCTCCACGATCTTGCTGCAGTGAAAGACCCTTATGTGCCAATTATAGTTCCAAAGAGGGTTGCCTAAAGGGGAAAAAGCAGACAGAAAAACATGATGGGGCCTAATGCGTTGCTGATATATTAAACTGAAATCATAGACATACAAGCCAATACAAACACAATTGGGTGAGGTAGCTCTCAAAATAGCATTCAAACTAAAATGATAGTGTCAATACGAACATCATTTTGTCAGGTAGGACTCAAAAACAGAACTGAAAATGTCAATACAAACACAGTTTGAATGGGTAGTTTTCAAATTGAAATAAAAGTCACTATCACAACACTGACCATTTCTGTGAAAAGTGTACTTACATAGAAGAAGTTCAGTGATGGCAATGTCCCTTGCATAGGACATATGAATATACAGTACATAAGTTTAATGGCCATTCAACCTATCTAGGGCTAATTTTACATAGTGTTTAGAGTAACACTGTTTTCTACTATGAATCCTGGCCAGCAGTTCAGTTAAATAATTAACTTCCTAAAAATGCTTCCTGATTACAATGTGAAATCTGCCTTGAACTCTTTTACACCTGTGTCCTCCTGATCTACAGAGTTTGAAAAAAACTTTTGCAGTCCACTTCATTAATCACTTCTAAAAATCGAAAAACCTGTCAACCTTGCCCTCCCCCCTAAGTCTTCCTTAGCTGAATCTTAAAGACACTACTCGTCTTTAGATTACTACTCTTATTACTTTAGACTACTACTCTCTTCATAACTCAGACGTTGGATACCAGTCTTGTTGTCTTTCTTGGTACTTTGTGTGTGACCCATGAAGGCAACAATGCAATGCACAGTCTTGTGGTCATATGAAGACTCAAGTCAGGATCACAATGAGAGGCAGATACAATGTTTGAAGACACTTTTCAGCAGCAGGAAACAGCATTGTGTGAATGTTTTCATTTTAAGACCGCAGGACCCACAGAAAATGTACAAATTATTACATTATTATATCTTTTTACCTACCTCTTGGTTCTATGGCATTCAGAGACATTCAGCTAAATTAATATACAAGTGATAGAGTTTTCACCTCACTGTGTGGTATATTTAGAATCTACAAAGAAAATGGGCATGCACAGTATAAGCTCTCTCTTTTTGACTCTGGGTTGATGCAAAGATAGTCATTTGATGAACAGAACTGCAGGATGTGCCATGTTGTCAGAAGATATCCTTAGAATTGCCTTTCACTACTGTGTAACGGCAGCAGTATGGTGTAGTGGTAAGGAGCAGGGCTAGTAAACGTAGCCCACAATTGCCTGAGTAAATATCCAACAGTGCAGATGGATAAAATTGTAACCCATGTAACTCACTGTGCATAAGTGTCAGTTAAAATAATGTAATGTATTGTACATGATCACTTGCAGCTGTGATTACCAGGTCTGGTGTGTAAAGCATTAACGAGATCTGGCTGAGTACGTCGTGGCAGTCCAGTGAATCTGCTTGTGGGTGGTGTAGGGGCCAGGACCCCTCGACAATGCCAACCAGACTCACTGCAGAGGATCCTGGGGAGGGATGAAGCCACAGCTAGTTATCCCTCTGGCACTAAGACAGCATCTTGTGTTTAAGTCTCTGTGTTCTATTCACTTTAGACTAAAATGATCCCTAAAGACATAACAAAGCAACAAAGGAATAAGACTTATTTACTTTGTACATAGAACTGACTGTTGTGGTTGATAAGAAAAAATGTTAGATGCTTAAATAAAATGATTTTTTTTGTTCATTTGTGTTTCAATGCTTAAAATGCATTTTTGTTTCCTACAGAAAACGCAAACTCCTGCAATAACAGCAGGAGCAGCGTCAGTGCAGCTGTCAACAAATAAATGAAGACAGAACCATGCAGCAATAGTTATCATGATCTGATGCTGTTTTTTTCTGGTTTGGGGATGTCTGCATAAATTGGATCTATTATCATACAGTGTGTCGTCATCCCTACACAGCCGTTATACTACCTTGTTACTTAAGACCAAACAAGGATGACGGGGCCTGATGAGTATTCCCCAGAAAAAAACAGGTTAGTGCTGGTTGTCATGCTGGTGAGCTAGACGCAGACAGTCTACAATGTGGGCCAAGTGAAAATCAAATGTCTCAGTGCAGTGATATGGACACTGCTCTCAGGGGTGTTGTGATTTACTACAAGGCATTAATTGAGGTTCTCAGTCTCTGTGGTCAATGGAGATCCTGTGGCATTGTTCACAAGAGGGGATAGTATGATTTTTTTCTCTTGGGCTGGAGAGATACTCATTCTAGTCTAATTGGCCACTTTAATCCATGCATCCTCAACCAATGCCTGGTATTTACTTTTGTGCATAAAGGCTACCATACGTCTCCCAGTGCAGTCTGTGCCTGTCCTCAGAGTCCGCTCTCCGTTTTTCTTGATGAAATTATGTTTTGGGTAATGGTTTCCACAGGGTCCTCTCACTCTTGCATTTGCTCATCCATGCTGACACTCACAAGCTTCCAAATTCAGGTTTAAAAGGATTAAGGCCTCAATTCAATCACATTTTGTCCTTATTTTTGAATAACAAGTACATGCAACTGTTTCTTTTGTTAATGGGAGCACACTTTTTCATAAATTCTGCCAAGTGATGCAAAACCGTGTTTGTGAAGATTAAAAGTAACACTTGCAAAGGAAAACAAAAATGTTTATTGAATACAGACCCATGTCACAGACTGTTTTACCTCTGACAATGGTCTTTATTTTGCTTTTGTCTGACCTCTTCTCTTTGCAGGTGCCTTGGCTGGTCTGTGTGATGCAAATGACCATTTCAGCAACTTCCTATTCAAGATACTGTGCTGTGGGTTTGTGATATGTGATTACAGTAATAAGACCCTCTCCTTCATTGTTAAGAAGTAATGCATTATTTGTTTATGATAAGGTAAAAATATTTTCTGTAGTTATTAAGCTGTTAAAAACAATGTTGTCGCTGTCTTGGTCTCCAGGTTATTTGATCATATTTGGAAGGAAACACAGATAAAAAATTAAAGTTTGCCCATCTTGCATGATTATAGTGGAACGGTTACACTGCTGGGGTATCACTAAATGACTGCACACTTGCCTCCAGAAAGCTTAGAGGAGTCTGCTACAGTTTGCACACACTGTAAATTACCTAGAAAATCAGAACTAACCCAGGAAGTATAATAAGAGGTACTAACCAGAATTGTCCCTGCCTTGTTGCCCCAGCAGCAGCATAGCAACATTTGAATGTTATAAAAACTAATTAATTCAAAAGATTTGAAGATCAGTCTCAGAGCTTCCTTGACCATGATGGAAAAAAACTTTTTTTCCTGAGAAAATTTCAGATGGATTCTCTTAGCTTTTGACATTTATGATCTCCCCTTGCAACACACACACACACAGACAAACGCATGGTGCTCTCTCGCATTTATCTCAATGAGATACTCACACCTTCAGAAAACAGCCCATAGATGTTTTATTAGTTTAAACCACAACACAAGGAGTAGTGCAGCCATGTCATCAGGGGTACAACACATGCTACATGTACAAAAGAAATCCTTTACACCTTCAGTAGTTGCTATTGTTTGAACTGGGTATTTGATAAGAATGCATTATTCATATTGAATATAAACATTACTGGGAACGGATATTTATGTTAAGCTTTGATTACAAGCTAACTGATTTTGGTTTGGGTCAGCACTCTAAGTTCCTGACTGAATGCACTGTGCAAGACGACTCTTCCCAAGTGTGTAGATAGCAAGTGGAACAAACGTGTGTAGCTACAAAATTGCAGGAGTTACGAGAAAGGATAAATATTCGCCGTCTTAAATCAATATCAATCAGAAATTATTTCATTGCTTTTCAACCACTAATGTGGTACATTCTGGAACAGTGTGCATCAAGCCCTAGTTTTAAGGCCAGTGCCCAGTTGCTGTCTTCTCTTGTATGGAGAACACTGCACCTTGAGTAGAATGACTTTATATACAGTTTGTATGACGCAAGGATGTGAGAGGGGACTAAAAAGGTATAAAAAAGGTAATAATAATGCAGTACACAGTAAAATGTAAAATGTCTACCAAACACATGGCACCAAGTTTGTTCTCGTAACACTGAATAAGGAACTGTATCCAAAAGGTATTCATGGTGTGCTACACCCTCAACTGAAACTGGGAAATGAATGGAGTGAGAGAACAATTGAGGTCTTATACAACATTGCATTGCCCTTCCATCCTTCCTCCCTTCCTTTGCTACACTGATAGTGTAAACTGGAAAACAGCCCCATTGAGTTCATCCGACTGATATGCAACCTGTATATTAATAGGGCAAATGGCAGGACATATCCTAACTAAATTAGCTACAACAACTGTGTAAAATTCTGTTAAAACACATAATTATCCATCATTTTATCACTAAATGAGAAATTGATTTTTGAAACAGAACATAATATCATTGGTAATGCCTTGTGAAAATGGGTTGCTCTTTGTCCATGGGTGTCCCTACATTTAAACGGGGTACATGACACATATAGTGATTTGGTTTATTCCCAACAACATACTGCTGGCTTTCCAATTTGAAATATGCCACATTAAAATTAATTCTCCTCATGTAATATATTATAATGGACTCACAAGAGTGGCAGATTTTAAATAGGGGTGCTACAATAATTTTAGCAACATATACTAGTATTTATAAGGAAACATGCTCCCACAGGTACAGCAGTCAAAAAATGGCTCAACGAATCACAAATATACATCCCATACAACAATACTGTTTAATAGAATGACCTAGTGCAATATGACCTTTCCTATTTTTTCTTATACCTAATTTTTTTAAACTGCATTTCCTTGATAAGGCTTTGTCTTGATTAACTTTATAGGATGCAAAATGAGGAGAGATTATTTTTAAGGCAGAACCTATAGGCATGCAAATAAATTACATTTATATTCACCAACAGTACAAGCACATTAAGAGGGAACAGGCGGATGAATCTGAATCCATCTGTTTGTCCATCCAAATCTAATTATTTTTAGAATGGATAAATGGCTTATTAGAAACAGATACATTACCATGGGATTTTGGTTTGGTTAACATTACTCGGTATATGAACACATAGCTAGCGTTGTAAACATGGAACAATAAATAGTAGCGTAATTCACTGATGCGCAAGCTCCAGTGGAATGAGACTGAATGGAGATGAGTTTGCACACTGTTCACATTTTGGCAGTTTTTTCTTTAATTTAATATATAATATATTATATATATATATATTTATATTTATATATATATGTGTCTCTGTTTGTGTCAGTATGCGTTTGTGTGTGTGTGTGTGTGTGTGTGTGTGTGTGTGTGTGTGTTTGTGCGTTTGTGTGTAAAATTCTTTAGCAAATGACATTCTCATGCACACAAGTGTTTCAAATACAAGAAGCGGATCCATTGAAAGGTAGTCCAAGCATTTTTTTTATCTTCAGTGGAAATAGCTGCAAACTGAATGGAACATTAATCTTCTGTGCAGTCCCTGGCGTGTCCACGCCCCACTCATTTCTGTAGGTCACACTGTAGGAGCAGTACGATGGACGGGTCGCTCTTCGCCGCCTCCTTGAACTCCTCCAGGGAGATCTGGTCGTCGTTGTTCTTATCCATCTTGCTGAAGATCTTGTCCACCCTCTGCTCTGGCGTCAGCCCGTCCTCGTTCATCTTCATCATAATCACAGTCCCCACCATCTTGTAAATCGCCTTTACAGACACAAAATTTCAGTTACGAAATACTCAAGTCACATCAGTGTGGCACATATCTTCATATACTACATATACGTATCAAAATATCATACACATATCAAAAACATGCTCAGAGTATTTTGCATGTAATTCCACTTAGTTTCAATGTTCTTTTTTTGGCTTTTTGTTTAATAAGCTGAACACTGGCGAATGTTCATATAATGGCAATTTAAAACTTTAATGTTACCACACCTGTGCTGCATTATTACCTCTATTGTTAGCAGTAAATTAAAATTAAACACAATAACGTTGTATCATGAGAGCCATCTGCCTCACGTCTGTCCTTTTTTACTGAATCTACTCAAAAGTTAAATATCTGCATGACTGAATCTTCTACGTCTGCTCAATCCACATGGCATATCATTCGTGGCACAAAAGACTGCACAGACTTTTTGACATTCTCTTACCTCTATGATCTCCAGCATTTCCACCCGCGTGATTTTGCCATCCCCGTCCAGGTCATACATGTTGAAGGCCCAGTTGAGCTTCTGCTCGAAGCTGCCTCGGGATGTGATGGACAGAGCGCAGATGAACTCCCTGAAGTCGATGGTGCCGTCCCCGTTTTTGTCAAAGGTTCTGAATGCGTGCTGGGCGAACTTTGATGCATCACCATATGGGAAAAACTGTAATAGAAAAAGAAGAGAATTGTGTTGGTCGTCAGAAAAAAAAATGAACTGAGCAACAAATAACAGATCATGTTTGACCTTTGATACTGTTGTGGATGTAGTGGAAATACTATTATGAAATTTGTGAAACGAGAACAGTCTTGTAAGATAAAAAAGGTCACAAAACTCCTGTGATTTATGAAGTGGGCATAATGAATGGGGTCTTTAATTTGAAAATATTATATATTAAACTTATAGACATGTAGATAATACTTGGTTAAGATATCTACCATTAGCACCATTGCATATTTGCAAATGTTTAAATAAGGAGAAGCAAAACATTGCATTGTTGATTCATTTTGTCACGTGTCCATCCACAGGACTCCTGTTTATATTCCAACATGAGTGACTTCCCAAAATCTGTATGACTTTATAATGGGAAAGTAGGGTACTCTGTGTATACTCTTTATATATTTGTCTGTGCTTTGACTCATGCTATGTGCTAATTCTCTTCTATTCTATTTCTATTTCACTATAAAATTGCTTTGTTATTCCTAAACATAGGCAAGGTTTTTGATGAGAAGGACAATATTTTCTTTGACAATATATCACTACATATTAGCATCCATAGTTTCTTGGTAGTGCATTGTTGGACAATGACTTCAAACTTGAAAGCAGTCTTAAAATCTTAAAAGTAATTTGACCAATTGCAGCGCGCAGAACAAAAAAATCAAACAAGAATAGGTTTGTGTGTAGATGTGTGTGTGTGTGTGTGTGTGTGTGTGTGTGTGTGTGTGTGTGTGTGTGTGTGTGTGTGTGTGTGTGTGTGTGTGTATGTGTGTCCAAATGCCAGCGCGCGTGTGTGTATGTGCACACGAGCATGTGTGTGTATCTGCGTGTGCTCATGCGTGGTCGTGTGTGCATATGTCTGTCTGCACATGAATGCGTGTGCCTTTGTGCATATTTGCATGCCTCTGATGCTCAATGTTTGACACCGCCCTCAGTGTTGTGATGAAAATCCAGCAGTAGTCTGCAATGCGGAACTTGGCTTTTTGAAGAGTCTGAGTGAATGCGGCTGCACTGAGCTCCACAAGCCTTCAGCGGGAACAATACCCCTCTGAAACTCCCCAGCTTCATCGGAGGAAATACCATACCTTTTAAACACAGCTTAATCAGAAGGAACATTATCCTACTTAAACAAAGCTTCACCAAAAGGACTAATATTACCCTTAAACATCAGAGGGAACACTGTCCCTCTTAAACAAAGCTTCATGCGAGGTAGTACTATGCCTCTTAAACAGATTCATTGGAGGGAATATCAGCCCTCTTAAACAACATAATTGGCAGACGTTCCAGTGCGGCAGCATTTCTAATCTGTGTAACCTACTCTTAGATACAAGTCTGAGGGGCCGCTGCTTTGCCCTCACGTGCAAACTGCAAGCAATTACCACATACACAACGGACTGTGGTTTTGGCTCAGGCTGTCAAACTCATTATAATCAAATAATCATAGCTCTCCTGAGTATATTGCTGAAATATTCCTTATTACATGATAGAGAAAGGATGGATTTGTAACTACAAAAGACATCTTTCTTGATGAACAATTAAAAAGAGCAAAGAGTTTTGATCAGCACTGCTTTTCCCTTCTGTATACAGACATTTCAGCATTCAGTGAGAGGTAGCATTGAAAGGAGATTTGAGGATATGTAAGACAGGGAAATGTGATGATAAGCCGATAAGTCCATAAGGTGACGGTTCTGTTATTACTATACTGCTCAACTTGCTTGAAACGCTTAGGGTGTGATTCGCTGTTGTTCGGATTATTATACAATGTAAAGACACATTTCAACCTTAACACATGACTGACTCAACTTACAAGACCTTTTTTTTAACCTCATCTACTGAAAGTTTTCTCTGTCAGTGACACATTCCTCAGTAGATGTACAGCACCCTCCCCTGTCCATCCAACACCTCACACACTTCACAACTGAGAAATGCTACCGCTCGTGGTGGGGGTAACTTTGTTCAAGTGGATGTACGCAGACTTTCTCTTATACCTGAGGACTGTTTGATGGAGGCTTCACAACCTGCTTCATCACTGCTCAGTGTCTCTCACATGCACAGAGCTTAGTGCTAATGTAACAGGGCTTGCTGCTGAACTCACGCTCAGGCTAACTGTATGCCCACAGCCAGTATATTCAGACAGCTAAACAAACATGTGTCAGAGAGTAATTACAGGTCTGGTCTCCCCTAATTAACACAATTTGGGTGCCTCTGAGCATATGGTGTGTACACAGGAAGAGAACAAAACATTTTTCCTCCCATCTCATTCGTGTCTATTAATTTGTTTGAGTGAACATGGGGCTTCCACTGTAGGCCCACTTCAAATGCCTATTATGAGGCCACAATGCTGTGACAGTTGCACTAACTCACAATGGGACCAGTATTCCCTTGATTTCTCAAGATGGATGTGAACAATTAAGATACAGGTGACTTTCACCTTGCCTCTGCTCTACACTACAACAGAAGATTGGTTATGAACGCTCATGCCTCTGCTCTGAATAAATTTATGGGCCAGATGGGATGTTGTTAATCTTTTTTATTAAATTTCATAACTGATGTTTAAGACAGAAATAAGTACCTTTGAGAGATTCCAGTTAATTTGGTGTTGGCAAGGTACCCCTTACTTGAACAGATTTGCTTTATGTATCTGCCTTTCCCCTGGGGAACCCCACTTCTCCATGGGAAAGGAAGACTTACTAATGGACAGGTGATAGAAGAGAACTGAGAAGAGATAGAAAGTGAAAGTCTGCTGTTTCGTGTTATTGTCTTGGAATGAACAGAAACGATAGAGATATGAGTGGCTACTTTCTCAATAGTCACTGAAAGCATGTATGTTCAAATTTCGTGTCCCAGCTGAAGTTTTGCTCAATTTTCAGATCAGTGTAATATTAGAATATAATATATATAAAATATAATATGAAGAAGTTTGAGGGAAGAGCAGGCAAAAAGATAGAAGGCCATTGTACAGCAAAGGAGAATATCAGAGACAGGCTGCAAAGACAGGGTGTCACAATGAATTAGCTGTGGCAGGCTATAAAGATGGGGCCTTGTCTGTATTGTACAATTTAATCACAACATTTTTCATACTCTAATCCTGTTGTTGCTCACATAAGGAATTAATCTGATTGGAGGATGCAACAAGGAAAAAAATAGGATCTTCATTTAAACACTGCAGGGCTTAAATGAAGTTACTACTAATGTCAGCTCTTGTGTCAGCCAGATCTCTGAACTCACACCATATTTGCACCATTCCTAAGGGACAGAGTAAATGGAGCACAGTCTTCCTCCCTCCTTCGTGACATATTACAGATTCAGCGCTCACACTGTGCATGCAACCTGCATGCAACGGCTGTGAATGCTTATGGCTTCTGAAGACCAGGAGAGACTAAGTAACAGCCCATTTCATCCAGGGCCCATCGAAACCGTGGCTGCCATGACAAATCGATGAATTAGCAGTTAAAGGAGAGCGCACAAGTTCCCTGCCACTGATAAAGCCAAATTATCTTGGTTAAACTGACTCGAAGCTCAGCCCGGCGGGCCCCGCCAGAACATAAATGGCACGTTGATGTCCCATGCACAAATGCAAACTGACTGCCGTGTGACTGTCTTATGGAGAGAGCCTTTTGCTCCATATGGCCTTGCACTTCAGTCTACCGGAGAAAAAAAAGCCAAAGTTCTAATGAAGCAGAGCTGCTGCTGTGATCCTTCCTCGTCCTGCTCTCTGTGTTCCTCCCCGCAAATCTGTTGGCTTATGAAACATTGTTACGTAAAATAATAATAATAAAAAAAAAAACTATGTGGGTCAGAGCTAGGAACTGAGACTGTGAAATTTTCTTTTTCAAGTTTCCTCATTATTCATTCTGTTATTTTTATGCTGTGAGAATTTCAAACAGTACAGGCAATGAATACTGTACTGTTAAATCAGAGGCCTCAGAGGCTTGAACATAATATGACCAATGATGTGTTTACATATTGTTGTTCATTTTTGTGCATATCGTACAAATATTTTATGAGAGCAAGCGGCTCAACACTTTGGGCTGAGAAAGTGATCTTGATGTTTTCTCACATGTGGCAGGTACACACCAAAATCTTGCTAAGAACAGATTGAAATGCATTGACTGTCTTATATTGTTATGTGGTAATTTGTTTAATCTTACTGTTCAGGACATGAACAGCATTAACAGCTTTGAATCTGTGATCTCAGTGAATAGGGGTTGTGCGCGTGCTGGCTCAGAAAGCTCTGGCGCAGCTGCAGTGATGAAGGAATCGGTGAGCTAGAGTGGAGGACGATGCATGAAGCGGAGCCAAGAACCCTCCAGACACAACCCAAATCATCTACCATTACGTGAAGCATAAAAAACCCTTCACAATCAGTACATACTTCTCTGCCTCTAAGAGAAGCCCAGACCCTCTCACTGTGCCCATACAGTGTGCAGTCATGCTCTAATGGGACTCATTTATCAATGTCATGGTAGAAATGCCTACATTTTAGTTGGGTATGCAGGTTTATCATCATACAGATATCATTCTCATAAGTAGAAGTGAGTGACATGAAATCAGCACTGGTATACTGTATTAAGCATAAGCATGACATAAGTAATCATAATAATAATGATGATAGTGATAATAACATTTGGCAGACGTTCTTATTCAGAGTGATCCACACTGCATATGTACACATATGTGATGATATACTAGACAAGAAAACATTCATTTTCATTTATTACTGTTATATTTTTACACTATCGAGGATTGGTTATATAAGTATTACTACCTAACTGAACCATTAATTGTGCTCATTTTTATTACAAATACTTTCAGTAATAAATAATATTAAAAATAATATTATGGATATAGTTAATAAATAAATCAATAAATAAATCAGTATTGTTAGACTGATAGATAAGATCGTATTGCAGTATTTTAGGTCTATAAAAATGATGCAATGATGCATATAAAACAAATAGTAAAAAATTAATTGCACAAGCTAAAATGTGTATTTTTAAATATGGTAAAAGTGATGCTTGAAAGCATTTTCATGAGCATAACTTTGGGCTATGATTTTATCTCGCCTTATTGTCAGTTTTGTGGTATTGCTGAATACCACAAATGTTTTACTCATTGGAGTTGGTATGATTCAGCAGAAAGTCACTTCTGTCAAGTTTATCTGCTATCCTGTAACTTTCTCTAAGGCAGCCATAAAAAGTAAAATCTTCATCCAAATGTTTCATATATAAAAAGACCACTCATCAATGTCTATAAGGGCTAAACATCCAGACAGAATATTAAAGCGACATCCACCTAAAGGAATTACAAAGCCACCTAAAGGAATTGCGAAACGAGAGACAACTTATTATACCATCTAGTTTATGGATGAATCTATATGACATTTTGAAGACACACATTAAAGTGTCACCAAAATTAGCCTCTAATTGTGAACCAAGAACATTATCTTTGATTTACCACCAGTGCTACAACACACCTTTATCATTTCACCACATAAAAAATGCGACACCAAGAAAATGTTCATTATGGACTTGAAATATTGTCTCATTGACTTCAGTGGGCACAGAAAAAGAGACCAGGTCTGCTTTGAAAGAGAAAAAGTCTTGAAAGTACTTCATCCTTAACCATACAGCTTACTTCATCAATGCGAATAAAGGCACAAGTGCAAACACTGCAGAGCTCGTTCGAGACAACTGAACACAAAGACCTCACTTCCTGTGATCCTAAGAGGTTCTCTGTACACTCCCTTTAATGGAAAAAGGATGTTTTTTTCTGTTTTGGGTCATAACCCAGCTTGTTTTGCCAACTTACGTGCTGTGCCTCTGCTTCCACATGCAGGCAGGTAGTGTGTGACAGCAGCATCTCCTGCAGTGAGCCAGCAGCGGGCTTCAAATGCCATGTTCACTTTCAAAACAAACCCCCCGCCCAACAGGCGACAATACACAGAGAATCAGCCGATAATGCCCCTGCTGGAGAGTTGCCACATTCAGGCCCGTATATTTTCCACAACAGTTTTCCACTGGCATTGCTTTAGCCATGTTCCCAACCCCTGGAAAACACCATTAGCAGGACCATGAGAGTTTTGGGCTTTGGGCATATATCTTTCTAGCACTGTTTTTTTATAGAACACTTTCACCTCAAAAAAGAAAACACATGATATATCAGTCCTTTCATCATTATTTCCTTGGAAAATCAGACAATGAAAAGCAGATTGTTTATGAAAAAAACTGAACGCAACAGCACGTGTGAGTTCCATCACACCGTCAAGCAGGTCTACCTAAATGGACCCTTTCTACAAAGCCGTTTCCACATGCACATTTTCCACAGGAGGGACACATGGACAGTAGAGCGCTCTGTTGCTCTATAATCATAAAACCTCAGACAAAGAGTTGTTTTGCCGCTGGGAAATTCACACCCGAAATTAATGACTTGTCTAATTAGGAAAGTCTTAACAAAACTTCCCAAAGCAGATGGTGACATGACGCCGGGGCTGAGATGAACAGGCACTAATAAACGGCCACTCCGGGGAAATACGGGAAAATCAGGAAACAAATAAAGTGTGGGAGTTTGTTCTATTTACTGGCTATATTTAATTTTACAGACACACAAATCGGTAACACTCCGTGTTTCACAATAGCTTGTTGAGCACTGTAACAAAGCAAATACCACAGAATGGTTTGCCACATATTACTTTTGAATATAGAACAGGAATACATGACGGGATATTTTTCTTCTATATTTTCTGATTGTTATGTATTATGCATGATTAAATATTTGTGTTTTATGTCATTTATCATGCCATAAAGGCATTTACTGTAAATGTCAGCTATTTTAATATTACAGCTTGGACCTCTTGTGTCTTTAAAGCAAGGATGAGAGCAGTAGCTGTATATAGCTATTAACCTCATACTGCCAAAGCACAGCCCTGAGAATTGTGTTCACCGAGGGTAAACCATCTGAGCGCATGCATAATCCATTGCTTGGATACCAGCAAGTGGTGAGTCCAGGCTCTTAGTAGCCTCTGAACTATTACATAAACCCACAGTGACTTGCGAGGAAGAACCTCTGTGCTTCAGGGCCTACAGTTATAAAACACATGCAGTCTTTGTCTCCTCAGCTTCATTCATTGTGTTTTATAATAATCGGTTAATTATCCCATGGAACTGGTGAGCTGTACATGCATTGGAAACTAGCAAAATAAACAGCTTGCTAACCCCAGTAGGCTGGAGAGATTAATGCACAGACCTCTTTTGAAAATGCATGCAGTGTAAATACCACATAAAAGCATACACCCACGTTCAATAACAACACACATAAAAGCAAAAACAAAAAAAAAACACTCAATTATGAGGACGAAATGATTACATGGGTAACAAAATACCGGGAATGTGCACTAATAGCTAAGTCTACACAGGTAAAATATTTCTAAAATAACAGTGTGCAACCTACTCTATTACCTTGCTATAACTTCTACAGTGCACTATGGCACTAGTCCGGTGTGACTTGATTCCTGTAGGTGCAGAGTCCAATAGGAGCATTTTGCACCACTTTGGCTTGTTCAAATGCCATTTCTATTGTCATTGTAACAGACTGATTCCTTGAATAGTATTTCTGAAAATGGAGAGAACTGTTTTTTGCAATATGTAACAGCAGTTCAGTGTGAGCAGCTGTGGATTGTTCACAAAAGAAAGAGTTGCACAAAGCTGATTCAGAAATCCAGCTAACATTAAACTGGCAGCTGCAGAGATATAGTCAGGCTAATACATTACATCATGTGGATATAAGCTTGATGTTCAAACACAGCTTGCCGCTCATGGTGAAGAGCTACCTGTTCACCAGCAGAGGGTGCAATATGCAGAAATAACAGGGGGAATCATGCCTGAAGCAGAGGGGTTTCCTGATGCTTGTGTCTGACTCAGCATTTTGCCTTCAGGCAAATAGTTCTGGAGTAGCCAAGGTATTCCTGCTCAAGACACACAAGCAAGGATCATTCAGCCCTCCATTATCTTAGACACAATTCTGCATCACACCCATTTCTCATTCACAGAGAGTAAGGGTTTAAACCCTTACTCTAGGCAGGCTAGTCTGAATAATCAGTAATCAGTCTGTTCAAATTGCCTGTTTTTATTCACGTCATTTGATGATTAAAGTTAAAATTGCAAATAACACTCACAAAAAGCATTTCATAACTTGTAATTCCAAATACTGGTGTGTCTTGCAGACCTGGTTCATTGCTATCAATTTACCTTGTTTACTTTTACAAATACTGTACAACCATTCAGTGCATTTATAGTTAAGAGAAAATGTACCTAGTACAGAGTACACTTGATTATTCAGTGTACCAGAGAGGAAAGTTCACACTGTTGTTTCTCATGTGCTGATGTCCTGGGCACTGTGCCCTTTCACCAGTGATTGAATCAGACGGGCAGTTTGCCTGCTGGGTAATTGGTTCCCCACTGGCAGGGCCACCCTTTGCCGTAATAATGTCAAAGTTGCATAAATGCTTTTTCTGTGTACTGGAACTGGGCACAAGGACACAAATTTTACATAGACAAACAGACATATAAAAACCATCATATAAAAACCTTCCTCAAATTAAATCATTATATCATCTCAGTGATGTTTTGTTGTATCTTTATTGTTTTTTCCTGAGTCATAACTTTGGGTTGAAATTCGGAAATTGAAATGTTAAGTGATAAATGCTTGTGACTTCATCAACGGTTACTCAGTCAAACTGACATGTGATAAGCCAGATCTACAAAATATTCAGTGTAAAAACAAATGGAAAGCACGACAATTTTCTGTTATTATGTGCAAAATACGGGCTTTATTTTTCCATAAGGAAAAAAGTAATGATCACTCAACTGCTTATTACTAAAATATTTTTGTTTTGTATTATGGTTAGACTGAAAAAACCCTAATATTTAACAGTTATAACATGTTTTACAAGTTCAATACACACACAAAACCAGCACTGTACAGTTTTTCAATTAATAACTTGATCAAATCAGTTAAGAAAAACCTCTTCATGATTATAAACTACACTGAGTACATTTCAAAGCAAACTGAAAGAATTAATCATGATTGTAATGTCAATATGAAAATTAGCTATTGATGTCCATAAAGTGTAGACTACTGTATGAATCCCGCTACCAATTTTAGCCCCGCAGCTATGCACAAGCACCAATGATTTAAAACCCTCTGGGGATAAGTTAAATAAAACAAGTGCTAAAGGTGGACTATGTACATACAGGGGGGGCAATACTGCTTGTGTATGAGACACAACATTAGTGATTTGTTACCTTAGCTTCATCCATCAACATCAAGGGACCACAAAGGGACCATGTTGACTCACACAAAATATGGAGGATTATCTACACCACCTTCCTTTATTTTCTTTATTCTTCAGCAGAGAGAGTCCAATATAAATGATATCATTATCCACAAATTGGACTGGATGCAAGAGAGAGCATATTCACCCTTGGATGTCCTGCGTGAGTGGAGCTGAAATTCCCTTGCCTGTGTAACACCTCTCAGAGTCTGCCCCTACACGGCAGCTTATTCAGTGGGGCAGCATGCGACCCTGAGCTGACATTGAGCTGGAACAGGATCGGGCCAGCACCAACAACAGGCTAATCACTGAAACCATCAAGGTTTTTCCACAGCTACAGGTCACAGGAAATCACGTGGTCCAGGGGTCATGCTAATATCATCTGTCCTTCCCACTGCATTTTTGATAGTGAGATGCCTGCTGTGGAATGTAAAAACATAATACTGTCTTTCCATCACATATTCAGCCGTGGATATACCTTATTGGTTGTTTGTGGCTGGCAGGTCACACATTGCGGCAAACAGTCTGGCAAAGCAGACAGCCCTGTAAACAATGTGTAATCCTCTGAAATATTCATGTTTCCCTCATGAAGTTAATTGAAAGAGGCAATCATGCTTTTCACAAGCATTCTGGGGAAAGAAGCCCCAAGGGCACATACAAAGGGCTTCAGCCATTTTCATTCATATCAATTACTTCCATTGCCTAACAGAAGTGCTAGGAAAGGCCCATCAGCTTTAGAAAAATTAATACAGTAATAAAATGTCCACATGCACCTTTTTTTCCAACGAGCCCAAGTCTAAAAAGGGGTTAAGTAAGTACGTCATTCAGAATTACACGGGCTGCTATCGATTGCTGGGAACCAATTTATTTCCATTGAAAAGACAACCTTTGTGTGACATTGGCATGCCACAGCAGCAGTAATCCTCTACCAAATAAATACTTAATTCAACCTGCAGGTTTTAAGTCATTAATTATTCCTTGCATACTTCCTAGGCCCACACAGTTCACTTGACTTTTATCCTGGGCTCTCCATCAAGCTACATCTTCATGCTCTCTTACTGTCAGGGGTTTAAATCATTGCTCTGTCTTGCTCCCACCTCTCTCTCTCTCTCTCTCTCTCTCTTCCTCCCTCCTCTCTCGCTTTTTCAATTACTTATCATAGCTACATCCTAACCATTCGCACACACACATACACACCGATTACTGACTACAACACGTGAAAAGCTGTAAACAAACAAATCTAGGAAAAAATGAGTCATCAAAGACTGTAAGACAATTTCCTCTCTCTCTGTCACTAAAAAAAAAGTTCCAAAGATAAGCTTTCTGAGATGACAGCTGCTATTTTTAGCATGAGGCTGGTAACAGTGGAAGAGCTGTGAGGGTAATAACACAGTACACAGAAAGCGACGGTTCAAAGGCTTCGTTAAGCGAGGCCTCGGGAGTCGCTCAGGCATGCTGTGCATGCCTCTGAGCACATTCTGACCAGACTGTAAATATGGGAGACCACACGTTTGGCTGGCTTCAAACATTGCTGGTTGAATGACTGATCCTTTCAGACGCTCGCCCTGACTGGCAGTGACTTCCAATCATGGATGCAGTGCTGGAGTATATGTGCATATGGTGTCATATGGTATCACCTGTGGGTTTTTACACATTGTACAGTTGTTGTTGTTTTTTTTTTTTTTTTAGAAAAGCCTAACATTTATTTCTCTGTCTTTAGTTTTATAGGACTCACCACTGATGAAAACCCTTTGTTCCTTGTTAACACGCTTTTAATAATCTGCTACACGCACACTGCTTGTGGAAAATATTGAAGCCATCCTCATTACTCCATTAGACTTCTCCTGGTCTGATTTCACTGCAGCAGTGGCGTCAGCCTCATCGATCTGGGTCACAAAAGTGAGAGGCCAGGGTGGGAGCTGGGGATGAAGCCGCAATGAAGCCAGCTCTGTAAAGACCGAGGCTCTGCAATGCTGGGAGACACTGCAGGGGGTGACAGGATAATGAGATCGATCCAGCTTTAACACCTACAGCCGTCGAAAAAAGAAACAAATAAAATATCAAGTGCTTATGAATCATAATATCTGGTTTATGTATTGCATGCATTTGGGTAAAAAAGCAAAACGGATAAGAAGCAGGTATTGATGCTTGCATGTGGGAGGAGAGGTCATGCAAAAGGCAACCTAAATGTCAGTCCACATATTCCATGGAAAAAAAAGACAGACAATAACAAAACAAAAAAATATACCACTCTGGTGGAATATTTTCTTTTTTGATCATTCCCTACAGGGCTATTCCATTCTCTATGGTGTGGTGCATAACAGCTTCTGTCAACAGAAACCTGAAGACCATTATACTATTATTTTTCATTGTTGACACTGCTGCATCACTGAAAACAACAAAAAACAATCAAACACACCAACTGGCAGACCAGCAACACAGCTGACTGGGGCTGTCATCAGCTTGGGACCAAACAGGAAAAATAGCCTTTGCAGTTACAGATGGCTCTTATCGTGTCAATATAACAGAGGCAAATATGGCACCAGGGGTTTCTACAAATTTGGAGAAAAATGCAGTACATTTATCTCTCCCCATCTCTATCTGATCTTTTCATCAATGACTCTATAATGCATCACATCATCTGTTTAAATGGAAATATTGCCTCCATTTATCAAAACACAGCTGAACATGTCTCTCTTTCATTGATAACTATGAAGAAAAAGACCCCAAAATTCACATAATAAGATAACATTACAGTATTTAAATTAAGTGTCTCTTAATTATATGTCATCAATTTTATTCATGATTCATTTTTTATTATGTCAGAAATAGATCTTAATCTCATTTAATTGCATTTTGTTGTCACGACTGCCTGTATATTGTTGCTGATGATTTATTTTCCGCGCTGTTTCCTTTCACCTATGTGATGGCATTTCTTCCATTCGGGACACTTCGACAGTGTTCCCCATCGACGCATTGACCACTGCGTCAAACACTCTGAGAATCAATATTAAAAACAAGTGCATGTTTTCAGTTCCCTAGTGACGAACGGCCAATGAAACGAGCTCATTCATTCAGCTGGTCGAAGACCAATGCCACTCTGGGAAGCCATTATTGGAAATCATTTCCACATATACTCAAAGAGAGCGACGCAGGCTAAAACTGGAGCAAACACTGCTGCACAAAACACACAGCGCCTCCCACCCCCCACGCCGTGCCCACATTAAGCATACCTCTATACACAGACGCTGCCGAGAAAAGCCATCCCCAAAAAAGAAGAGCCGCGAAAACAGCCATCGGAGATACCAAAAGTCAAAAACACGTTAATTATCAAATTACCATCTGCTCTTTTGCTTTGTTTTGCGAGAAACAGATGAAGCAGGGGTTGTGTTTTTTTCCCACCACTCTGTAACACCATCAACGCACAAAAGGGGGAGGATGCAGCATTCTAATTAACTTTCAAATTAGCAGGGGGGGAAAGGAAACAAGGGAAAGCCATTGGACAGTTAGTGGATGCGCTCGATCTTATGGTCTACTGAAAGGGAGCCGAATCTCTGTCCTCCTCTAAGCCAATGCATAGATGTAAGCCACATCAGTGCCAGCTCTGTCACCGTCACTCCTCTTCCCCAAACACAATCTATTCAACCAATGTGAGGCCCCCTATCCTCTACCCATCCCTGTTATCTGTGCTTTTGGATTATAATAAAAGCATATCAGTGATGTCCTGTTGCCTGGAAACACAACACCATGTGTCAATAACAGATCTGGGGACCGGTGGCCTAAGACCGCTTAGCATTCAGTCACTCCTTTTTGGAATGGAGCATTTGCTTATAGCAGCTTGCCTCTTGCTTTAAGGTGGATTGTACACTACAATGACTTGAGGCTTTGTGTTCCTACATAAGTCAGTCAGTCAGTCAGTCCATGCATGTAGATGAAGAGGACATGAACCTGTTCTTGCTATCTGAGTACAAACACCTTTCGTAATGAACATGAACATGTCACAAAACATTCCACATTTAGCATAGCTTCAACTGCAATGTAAAAATGATAGAAATGTCAACACCGTCTGCATAGTTTCACGTTTAAGTGCATTTTTGGAAGTGACCTGATTTCTGTCACTTTCAATTCTTCCTCCATGGAAAGACTAGACCTGTCATCTCCAAACAACATCACAAAACACAACAGAGGAAGAGGAAGCTCTGGAAGAAGCAGCCAATAATGGTCAAAAGGATGTGGGGAAAAGACAGTCTGTCAAAACAATAACAGGCTCCAATAAAAATGTTAATTGAAAAAAAGTAGGTGCCCTCGTCTGATTCTGTTTTCAGATGTTTTTGTAATAGCTGATGCATTACATTTAGGATGAAAACTCAGAATAGTATCTGTCTCATAACACACCAGCCAAGGAACAAGCAATCATTTATTAAATGTTAAATCAATACTGCCTGTTATACGCAACAATGACTAATGACCCCGATTTTCCAAACGGGATTACTAGAATTATTTGTCGGTCTCATGAAGAACACACATACAGCTCTCCAGATGTGTTTTTTAGCATATCATAACAATCTGTTCAAAAATGACATCCAAAGAAGTGCTCATGCTGAGGTTGAGTAACCTTTATATGGCCACATGTTACCATTCATTCCATTCAGAACCATATAGAAGGCAAACGCTATAGACTATACAAATGTAACAGATGTAAAAAAAAAAAAAAAAAAAAGAAAGAGCAAGCCAACACAAGTGAAGATTCCTCAGTGTGTTTTGAATCAGAACGATTTCTGCTTGTTTTCAACGAAGTCTGCTCTTGGCCATGTAACAAAAAACATCTACATGTTTGTGTTTTTGTCAAGGTTAATGCAAACAACGAATATAAACAGGACTGATGCTATGCTGGATAGTTCTTTCTAACACTCCTTCATTTACACTGAACATTATAAATTGGTAAAGACTAAGCTGATGTGTTGTGCATTCCAATGTGACCTTATCAAATTTGCTCTTGAGGATGAATGTATAACTAATCCCCTTGCCATTTGCTTGGATCTGGGCTTCAGATTATACTTCAGAAGAGAGAAGTATGAAACTCGCAGGAAGATGGTGGGTATAATTACTGTAACTGAGATTACTGGAGTATTTCTTCATTACTTTTTCATAGCTACTCGTGAGTTGAAAAAGACTCAAAATTCTATAACATCACAAAAAATCTTTGGGGATTTTTGAATTGAATTCACAATGCCAACGGAGCACACGATGGTGATGTTTCAGAAACTCGTATATTCAAAAGCCTAATCTAAAATTCCAAATTCTGGAAAACAACATTTTGCCAGTGCAAAATGCTGATATTCGTGCCTCAGCATTAACCCAGTGATGTTCATGGTTTCACAATGGCTAAATGTAATGTATTCTCTCATCTGTCCTCCTTTGTGTAGTTAATCCTGTATTCATTTTTTATAATGAGTGAAAAGGAGGTAAACTGGGCTCAATCCCAAATGATTCTCAGCCTCACCTAAACTTGGTTTATGTCCTTTCAGCATGGGTGCGCCAGCCGTCGTGCTTCAACAATGTGCCTCGGTGCTAAGTACCCTTGGAAATTGGCCACATGTAGCGAGTGTGTGTGTGTGTGTGTGTGAAGGTGTTCCACTAGAATCTGTGTGCCTACCTTGACGTAGAGCTGCTGGAACTCATCGAGGTTGAGCCGGCCACTGGGGCAGTCCTTCAGGAACCCTTTATACCACTGTTTGAGTTCATGCTCATTAAATTCTGTGTTCTTCACCAGGTCCTCCATGACTTCGGGGGTCAGCTTGCTGTTCTGTTTCCCCATTGTTCCTGCCAAATGAGCAACAAGATGCATTTTCCTTTAACCACAAGAGAAAATAAAAACAGTAATATCCTCTGTGAAATGTCAGGAAATGTTAGGCAAAAAACAGTAATATTGTCTCTGAGGGATTTGGCTCACCCCATTTATTGAAAACAACAGTGATAGATGGCTTTAAAGGCCTTGGATAGCGCTGACAAAGATGTTGCTTTAATGTTTGTCGCAGAGGTGTCAGAACAAAACCCTCTGAATACAATGGCCAAGCAGGGATGAAATGCTGCCTCAGATTAGATAATTTTGTGTTTCATCTTATTGCCTCCATCACTATTTAATAAATGTAATGACAAAACCAATGACTCATATGCAGGCACCAATGGACATAAATTAGAAGAAATTAGTAAGGACAGACTCTTTTAAATCTAACTGTCACACCAAAGGTCGGCCCTTTATATGTTCTATAATGAGAACACCTCTGCACTGCTGTTGTTTTCTGAGTTTTTTCTTTTAAATGAATTACTCATGGTTGTTCTGTTCAGATTAAATTTTGGCCTTAGTTTATTAAAACTGCAAAATATGCATGTCATTACCCAGCTCTGAGTTATGTTTTGTGTCTGCCATTAGGTATGACATATTCAGCATTCAGTCATTAGGTTCAACCATATTTCATGTTCTTTGCTTGTGTTCAATACTGACACAATCCTAGAGCTCTGATAAGATGTCCCTGTAGCCTTTGATGTTGTCTGAACAGCTATTATACAGTGGATTACTGGCAATGGGATGATTTCACCAAGGGTCCCATCATTCAAGTCACTATGAAAAAACCCACTGGCTCAAGGGCATACTGTGACTTCTGCATGTTTACAAAAGCATACCCCTTTGCAGACACCAATAAAACACAGTGGGTTGGAGACACTGAAGGCCAGTAAAAATGAGTTTTGAATATGTAGCAATATTTTTACTCACTCTAACCTAAAGTGAGGATCATGTTTATGCTCATAGCATTATAACACACTAAATTTAAACACCCCATGCACATCATTAGATGTACCTACAATGTTTTCTACTATGAATTAATAACCAGACATATATCTCCAGTTCATACATACTACCATGACAATACAAAGAATTCAGAAGTTGAGAACAGAAAGATAGTGGACTTTCAAGTAATCTTCTCATAGTAAATTAGTTAAAAATTTTGATGGTGGATCTCATACCTTCTCCACAATAATGTTATATAGCGGTTAGACCAATGAAAATGTTTCCAACACACTGAGTGTAATGAAGCTTGCCATATTCATTGTGCACACAGAATGGAAGAAGTTGTAGGCCTGAAGGGCATACTCCTCTGGGACTCTCCTCATTTGGTTCTCCACCTTTTCCGAAAGGTATGAACTGCTGTTCTCCATCAGCTCTGACAAATATTGATGTAAGAAAAGTGCCACCCACATATCAAGCAAAATGGTGTCTTGTGACCTTAGGATAACTTTAGCTTTGAATCCTACTTTGAATATGTGGAAGTGTGCATTGCAGTTAAGACATAATACTCATAGCACATTGATTTCTCAAATGAAGAACATGCTTCCTGTTAGTATTCTAACATAGCATTTTTATTCAAACTATTACACCTTAGTCCAAAATGTGCTTTGCGCTGAACTTTAAGTGGTGAATTTAAACTAGGGATTTTATTATTTTCGTACTTTTCCCCACACTATCTTTTATTAATATTAGCAAAGAGGTTCCCACAATTTTGTAGAAACATATTAATAAAATCATCATTGTTTGATTCAATTTTTGTAAGTTAACAACCATATGCATTTTTCCATATTCTCTACATAACTTTACTTACATTACATATATCACATATATTTCATGATTTTACGATCGATTTACTAAGCAATCTGTTAAACCTGATTTATCACTGGCCACAGATATGCTTTTAAAGAGACACAATATTTTGATATGATAATCACTGCCCTTTACAGCAAAATCTACAATTTGTTTAGTTTATGATGGCATGCGGTTTAATGTTTGAACTTTTGGTAATGTAGTTAAAATATAAAACATTAAGAAAGGAAGGGAATGTTAAGAAAACAAGACTTTCCCCAGTAATAAGCATACCATTTCCAAGTTCTGAATTATTCAGAAACTTTTTAGGGTTGACAGAATTTTTGTTTAACATGTTCACAGAAACATTGTCATGTTTTAACGCTTGGTTAGCATTTTTAATGGATTGTGAATTTGATTTGATTTTTTTTTAAACTATCTGCTAAGGCTAAGGCTAAACCAACACATTTATCCGAAACTAGAAGTCAGAAATAAAATGTTAATATGTGTTACGATTCTCTAGATTTGTAGCATCTGTTCAGTATAAGAAAAGGTCCAGCCTAGCCCTGAACTGATGACTCATATCTTTACCGTGTTAAACAATCATTTTTAATATATCTTTTTTTGATATTTGGTATTTCTTACATAAAGGTTATTATTATTATTAACCTGCAACATGTTGTTTGTCAGTGACTCATGGGGACTAGCATTACAGTAAGTTGGACATGTAATTTGGGCCTCCAGCAATACAGCTCAGAGTACGGTTCTCTATGATTAAGTCCTTCTTTTTATGATTTTCCTCCTTCATGGGCTAAACAGAAACCATAAACTTGATCCTATTCATTAGACTACAAATTATAACAATACACTATTCAAGCCACTAAATCCCCCTCATTTTTTGAATAATAAATAAATGGAGTGAATTGCTTTATAGAATAGTACACAATTAAAACAACTGCATTCATTCCTTGTCCGAAGGGCCATTTGACATTACCTAGTCTTTCCTGCATCTTAATTCACAATATGGTGTGTGTGTCTTAATTCACAAATTTAACCAAATAAAGGCGAAGAGAATAACAATTGTGACAACTTCATATAGAATGCTGTCTTTCCTGAGTTGCTGCCATTGGATTGATTAATGCACAAAACTTCTGGCTTGACAACATTTTTATACTAAAATGCTATATGGATAATCAATTATTTTAAATATCATTCAACTACACACAATTGTTTTGTTAATTTTGATTTGTTCATACTCAACATCCAACAGTTTGATTAAAAATCTTCTTTCAAAGTAAACCAAAACACTGACAAGAAATGTATTCATGTGGTCTGGTAAATGCCACTCAAGGTTGGGACTCATGACCAAATTTGGAAAGAAGCTGTTAATACAAGTAAAACATTGCTTTGTTAATACAAGCACCTAAAAGGTGATGTCAGAGAACCTATATCTGACAGCATATGCCAGGCAGGGATGGATCAGATATCTTTAACTGTGAAGATTCAAAACTGTGCTCTGATTTGCCATGAACACACAACCAAAACAACAGGAAAAATACTATACATTCCAAAAGCATGCACATTTTTGGAACATACAAGTAGTTAGAAAACAGCCTGTTAGCAACACCAAATATTTGACTACAAAAGTCTATGACCACAGAACAAGTGTTAGTAATAAGAATTATTGCAATTGCATGTTATTTCCACGTACACTTAATTGTTGCAGTCCAGCGTGTAAGCAACACCCAACTATGTAAACACCCGAGTAATCAAATCCTTATATAACAATACAGTCACAGCATAATAACTTTATCATTATATAGGTTATTATGCTGTTGCCAGTAGCTGTAATAGCTGCAGTAGGTACATCACAGCCTATATGATATGATATAACTGATATGTGCAGTCCTGTTACTGTCCTCTTATGGCGGATCAGAGTGAAATACTGAACTTTTCTCCCTTCCCAGTGTCTGTAATATGCCGTTCACCACAGCATGAACAATAAATGCCCCTTGCCGGAGTAGTGAGTTCTTTTGTCTTTATACTAACTTGCAGAGGTTAACAGTTGCCAGAATGATCAGCTGTGAGGGAATTCCTTAAGTCTGCAAGTGCACATTACAAACACTTCTAGATGCAAAATTACATTATTTTTCAACCTTATTATTTTCAACACAGCACAAAAGCTATCTCATGTAGACTCTCTCCATGTAGAGGAATTTTCTATTTAGAAATTTAGAAATGAACATAGATCAGAGGCAGGCGCCTCAGTAAAAGGTACAACCCGCATTACTGTCCCTTGTGAATGCAGCATTCTTTATCCATGTAATATATTTGCTCATTTTACCCTTTCCCTAAATGATGCTGTGTTGTCACATCACCTGCCTAAAACTGATACAATTTAAGTGAAAAGGACAGTCTGAGACTGTAATATTGAATAAGCATTGTGTGCGTGCACTTGTGTGTGTGTGTGTGTTGGGGGGGTTGTTGGGGGAGGTTCCTTTTTGCCATTTTGTGAATGTAGTTCTGTAATGCACCATGGATTAAACAAATGGTAGCAGGCACAGTACATCAGTACAATGCAATGCAGAACAAAAACATAACTCTTAACCATGTAGAAAACTAGTTTATGCATTCTCAGCCCTAAGAATGAGTATTACATCATGCTGAATGATGCACAGTATGTGAAACTTGGAAGTCTTATAATGCCAAAGCAATCTCATTTGGCAGTGGTACTGTGGTGTCAGTCATATTTTGTGTCCAAATTGGATAGCTATAAATGTGTCCCTTAAACAATTCTGCCCAAAATTACTGTAATCACGGATGAATTACAATACAGTGGCCTAGTTTTAAGCAGAGTTTTAAGACCTTTCTGAAAATCAAACCTCTGTATCAACACAGATCAGTCAACACACGATTGATGGATCAACATACACAACAGTACGCACATAAAAATGTCATGCACGAGCAAATTAAAAAAATCGATCGGTTAGCCTGTAAATGAACCGGCATCGAACACACTTTGAAGAAGATCTGTTCACTATTGCGTTGGTGCATTATGTAATAGAATTGAACGTCCGTTTTCCGTCATTTTCAACGGGGATGACCTTGAGATTCAAACCCGAATAAAGTAAATTGACTTGATACAAGAAACGCAAAGAAAAAAAATGTGCGCCATTGTTTAGTACAATACAGTTTTAGCAAAACTTAAAAACTGCTATCATGTCCTGCAAAGGATGTTTAATATATATTCTTCAAACAACTGAAAGTCTACTAAATTCCATGTAAATTCCCACCTGAACGAGTTATCATCTGGGAAAGACATGATCCTTGTTATCAGTGTTAGGGAATCTGCATGCTCTTTAATTACTTTTTACAAATATAATAACTGATTTGGTCAATGTTGCTATGTGTATACCGACGTGCCAGCAAAAAAGAAGGGTCTATCTCATCAAAGGCTGTGTGAACAGGGAAATATATACGCTCTCTAGTCTGATGTTTGGCAAATGAGTTCAAGGTCCGAAACGAGGAGCGAAAACACATTCCGTTTGCATTAGCTTACTATACACTTTCAAATAGAGTGCATATTACCTACTATGTAGCAAATTGTGGAATTCTTGCTCCGTCCGTGTTAATAAACAGGCACTGTATCTGTTATATTTCACTAGACGAAAACAACGATGTGTTTTTCACGAAAGCCGAGGGTATACAACCTTTTGGAAATCGTCTTATGTATATCGCATAAAAAAAAAAAAACACAATTACCGAATAAATTGTTCATAGAAAATAGATTTATGCTTTATATGGAACGTTATACGCCAGGGTTTAAATGTTTTAAAGTAATTAGAAAAGGAAAAATGTTGTTACTCAAGGTATAAGGTTTAATGCAAGGCAACGTTTTACTTTGTCTTCTTCAATGTGGTGCCATTTGATTTATCCAGTACCCTAATGCAGGTGTCATTGCCCTGTCGTTTCTTGCATTACCGTGTACACTCCTGAATCCTGAAATAAAGAGTCGGACGGGTCGAGAAGATGCCGCCGGTACCCCCAAATTATAAAGAGAAACGTCTTACCTTGGCAAGAAAGCAAAGATTACGGAGAGGTGATCTGTCCTGTGACCGCTTGTTTAGGTAAAGACGCTGTTCAAATGTAGCTACTTTAATCTACAAACCTCTACAGTGAGGCTTTCTTGAAGTAAAAAAAGAAATTAGGTTACAATTTCTCAATGCAGTTCCGGGCAGTGACTGACCACACTCTTGTCTTGGAGCTATGTGACGCTAGAGACACAATGGAGCTGGCGCTCAGGCTGTGCGCATCACGAATTTGTTTCATACAGTGGTTGTCTTTCGCAAAGGACCACTGGCGAGCGATCGCGGTGTTCTTTGAGTTTGCGCGAGGGAAGGGAATCCGCCTCCTTCTCTGCACCTAGCACTTAGAGCCTGGAAATAACATTACATCAGCAATTAGACGTCAATGGGTTAAACGTGCAGTTTCGGGTACAGTGCGTGTGGTCAATCTCGCTTGAAACCAATTACAGGAAAACCCCGGCGTTCAGATATGACAGTGTGCGAACATACAGACGGAATATTTCAGTCAGACAAATAATGGAATGTTGCATAGATTATTAAATATATCGTGTAACATGTAAGGAATTGATAAGAATGTCTAAGAATTGTCGGATATTGAATGATTTAGCAGTACTTGAAAATTAAATAAAATAATTGATAGATATACAGTAGGCAATTTAAAAGCATGACGCTCACATCGTTCTTTTAATAGTCCTCCAATATAAACTTGCCAAATATAGAATGAAACTCAGCAAACAAAGCATAGTGAAAGTGGATGACTTCAATGCGTGCCATGCATGCTGTTTTAATATTTTTACTTACATTTAACTAACAAAATACTGCACGCAGAGGTTATCACTGGCTAAACGCTTAATAGTAAATAAGACAATGTCTTTTGAACTGGAGGGAAAATAAATCTGTTGTTGTTCAGTGAAATTACTTTCAGAAACAACATGCACAATAACAAAAGCGCTATACATAAGGTCGCACTGTCACTTACAGGGCTGATAGCTAGCACGCGCTGAAGTCGATAACGCGCCACAGAAATTCAGTCAGCTAGCTAAAACAAACGACGTGCTTGACTTGAAAGGGATATTACATATCTCTGTAAAAGACGTGAGTAAAATAAATGAATTAAAGTAGCTAAAATTAACGAGATGTAGGATGATGAATTATGAATATTATCCTTGTTGACATTATCCCGTAAAATTAGTTGTCGTGACCTTAACAGAATTGCGGTCTTGCTAAGGTTAGCTAGTTTAGCTGTCCAGATAGTTGGCTATGCTAGTAGCTATGACACTCAGGTAGCTACCCATATACCTGTGAAGAAGACTTATCCAGATGGAACGAATTGTGCTGACTAAACCAAGGGGCATAAATATTGGCTATTTAAGTTTTGTCAGCTGCTGTAGGACTCAAACAAAACACGTAGATTACGGAACTTCTACTGTGTCCTTAGACAGTTTACTACAAGGGGAGGCCACTTTTTTTTTAAAACCTCTCACTATCTAGCTACAAACGATGGTACTCCAACTAATAGGCCCTTGTCCAGTCACAACCTTTCGGCTTAAAGTACCTACTCTTGTTATCACAAGACTATGCCATGCTATTTTCTCCACTGCTAAAGGACTTCCTCGTATTACACAGCAACTGACAAAACTGACTATGTTTTTGTGTTTACGTATTATATTTGTTTGACTTTAATTACCACGATTAACTTCGTTTTGAGATCGCTATATCTGTTGCAAACACTCACATCCTCCAGCAGTTAGCTAGTAGTAAGTACGTGATGTCGTGGACGTCATTTCTGTGTGGACTGCACTAATGAAATCAATTTATTTTTCTTTGTAGGTTTACGGCAGCGTTCACAAGATAAAATTTAATTATAAAGGTGAAGTACCATTGCTCTTACCACTCATTTAAAATATTTTGAGATCATATATGGATATACTTCATGTCAAATTGAATGACTTCACTGGAAGTCTAACATTTTATATTTTGTCCTTAGTATGCTTTAGATCTTAACTTGTAAACTATTTATGTGTTTAAGTTGTCAAAAACATTTTTGTTAAGAATGAATACCAACAACATGATTTGCAACTGTAATTTGTATGATGCTAATTTCATGGTGAATTTCCTCTCATAGATAGAGGCAGGTTATATGTTTTAGAAAGGCCTCAAGGTGTTTTGTGTTTAGCCCAATCTCAAATCCACTGAAAGACCAAAAAGAGCATTCCAGTTTCAATATTACCTATCTCAGCAATTTAAAATGTAATGAAGTACTCGTGAACTAGACCTATTTAATGTTAGTAATACTGAAACAAACTATGGGATCAAATATTTGTGTGACCACATTATGAACGTATAATGTAAAGTTGACACTGAAAGTGACACATTTGTGTTTTACTCTATAGGTATGTTGATTGAATGAAACTAAAGGAATGCATAGTACTAATATCACACTGAGTCACGCTTCTCCTGTCTGTGAGAAAGATTCTGCTCCACCGTCACCTAAACGTGTGAAGACCAACAACCAAACTACCAATGCACTCTTTGGAACTGAAGGACATTTTCAAAATACTAAGGATGCACAAAATGTGTCTTTGGGTTTACAAGCTGAACTTCCAGTACATAGTTACAACATAGGATGCATGCCTCCTCAAAGTACTGTATATGAAGGCGAACCACTTGGAGTTGAGAATGTAACACAGCAAGAAGTAAGCTGCTGTGAATATAGGGCAAAGTCTGGAAATGACGCAGCTGAAGGGAGTCTGACACAAATACATAAACAACCAAACATTAAGTTATGTGTGAGGACCAGTAATTACATAGGTGAGGGAGAGGTTGCGTGTCAAAAACTAGAGAGCAGTAACCAAGACTGTCTGAGTGAAAGAGACTTCCCTTACTTGTCTCATTACCATAACAATATAGGAGAAGTGGGCTATATTTTGAATAAAAATATATACATAAAAACAGAGACCCCCTTAGCAAATACATTTGCAATGCAAAGGAATTCTTTTGAGTCCAGCCTTGAGCCTGACATGCCTACAGATGAGTGTGGAGTAAATCCCTTTGGGACCTTTGCAGAAATGGAAAAAAATGAATTAAAAAACAAGGGAGACAGAGCCAGATTGGAGACTGATGATAAAGGAGATATAGACGTCTGTAATATTAAAACAAAAGCTCAAGTTAACGAGTGCTGCCATAATGAGAGCATTCCAGCTGATGTGGTTGAATATTCAGATAGCTCCACTGTGGCTTCTGTTACATCAAGCAAAAAATCAGAATATAATGACGCGAAGAACAGCATGGAGCTCGAACACGGTTTTCCCAGCGGAGCATCAAGGGAGTACGATTTTTGCAGAGCTACCACTCAAACTTCATTTGCAGGCGGTGAGCACACAACTGGAAATGGACTTGGGAGCAAGTCTCAGGAGCCAGCGGATGTAATTGATGTGGAAAATGTAATTGAAAGTCACATCTGCTGCGAAGCTGACAGAATACCAATAGCACAAGCGAAACACATTACTTTGGGATGTGACTTCCTCATGCTGGATATGCGGTCAGATGCTGAGGTAGAAAGAACACGTTCATGTGGCCTTGTACAATCTTCTTCTGTTGAAACAGATGATGAAGGCTGCCACTGTGTTGTAAAAACAAGTCAGAAAGAGGCTTGTGAAGAACAACACTTGTGGGAACGTGATACAATTCCAGAGGATGTCATCAGATTACCTCCATCAAGTGAAGTAATCCCTGTTATCAACAGAAGTGATGAATTGGATAGAGTGCCTTTTGTACAGAGATGTGAACTTATACATGGTGATTTTTTGTCGTCGCTAAAAGCAGATACAACTGTGGGTCCATCTGAAACTGACAAGGAATTTCCATTTGAAGTTCAGATTTTGTTGAAAACTGAAACTGGGACTGGAAAAGAACAGATGGATGGTAATCATTTTTGCACAAGTGGAGAAATAACTGAACAACATTATTGTGGAACAGAAGAAACTGAAAAAAATTACCACGGAAGACTCCAACAAAATGAATTTCACTGCATGAACACCATTTGCTCAGCAGAGACAGAGAATGTGGATCATTTTGAGAGACCTAATATAAAGTTTGACACAGCAGGCAAAAGTAGATGTAAGGTGAGTGATCCAGAAAGCCAAGTGTTCAGCAGCACTGGCCGTCATTGGAAAACAGTGAATACTGAGGGCCAACCATCTCTAAACACAGTGGTGAAAGCACCAGAAAAGAAAGTAGACGGCAATGTCATAGACATTGATGTACCTGTTAGTTCAGCAGGGCAAGAGCTGGAATCTACATGCCCTAAAGTGATTTGCAGTACTGACTCAGATTTGCCACAAAATGAAGGGCTGAATATAGAAGACAGACAAACCTTTGTTGCTGCAGGGTGGCACAGTACTGTGACAGATAAAAATGTCTGCAGATGTGACCATGGAAAGCTTCCCGGCATACTTCCCAAAGCTGTGCTCAGACGAGAAAATGGTCAAGAGAATAAGTCTGCAAGTGGACAGAGCGACACAGCACAAATGTCTGCTGATGAAAGGGACTTTGTTTCTTTTGCCCGACCAACTAGTGATGCAGTTGTTCCTGTATCAGGCTCAGGACAAGGTGATGACATGTTGGATGTCTGTGTGGAAACCAAGCTTCAGTCCCCCGTGCACCTCCGCTTAGAATGTGTGTCACCTGCAGTTTTTGACTCAGTTGAAAAAATCCCTCTCTCTCTGGAACACAGCCCCCTCCTCAGCCACTCTCCAAGCAGTCTGGTCGCAGCAAGATCACAGTCACATTCTGAGGTTGTAGCTGGGCACTCAGGAGAGATGGGTCTGGTGCAGATACAAAGTCAGCCAAACGCAAATTCATCTAACAGTAACGAGCAGCTTGCAGAGAGCGAATGCATTGTCAAGCATAAAGCTTCTCAAGAACAATGTGCACATAACTGCAGTAGTGACATTCTTACACCTGACCAAAGTGCTTTACGTGAACAACCTCAAAAAGCTTGTGACCTCTGCATGGGGAACACCATACCTAGTGTTTATTCCTCCCACTGCACCGGAGCAATGGATTCTGTGCAATGTGACCAGTCACCTTTTGCTTTTGGTGAAAATTCCCAGTTTAGTCTTTCTCCTAAACCCAAACTTGATGCTTTTCAACTGCAAGAGAGGTCAGGAGTTTGGTTGCTGAACTCTGAGAACAGTGATATGCCCCCGGTTGAAATGAAAGAAAGGTTTGATTTAGTGATGGAGGAGCTGTGTTTATTTTTCAGTATTGGTAAAGAGACCGAAGAGCCTTTGAGAAAGATTTCAGAAACACTGTACAGTACACAAGGTCTACCTAAGAAGGAGATTGCTGAACAGAACTGTGACAATTTCAGCAGCCCTGAAGTAAAAATACAGGGAATAACAGAGAAGAGCCAAAATGACGACAGTATGGTAACTGTTAAAGAGCACACAGAAACTACAAGGGTCAGGATGGGGTTTGACCATGAGCAGGAAGTACCCTTTGAAAATAGCCTCTCCAGCACAGAGGGAGAACATTCCATGTATTCAGCTGTGAGGTGTAAAGGTTTGTATGGCTTGTATTTGTAAAGAATAGCCAGTGAAATTACACATGTAAATGACAATGGTTTCACCCGTGATTCCTGCTTTTTGTCAGGGTTCCATTTTTTTTCCATGTTTTTTTCTTATGAGAGTAAATTGGATACACTTGAAAATTTCACATTATTTGAAAATAAAAATGGATTATTTGTGTGTAATCTTGGGTCTTTATTAAAAATTTGTTGTAAGTATTTGATTGTTTGTCTATGTCTTTCATAGAGTGTAGACCAACTCAAGGTGGAACAAAGTGCTGGTCTCCTGCTTTTGTGTCTCTTCCCTTCCCAAATGAACAGAATCAAAGTAGGTATAACTTGTGGAAAAGATTAATTATACACGCGGGAAAAAATCCATTAAGGCTAAGCCCATTTAAATAAAAAATGATCTGTCGACAAAATGAGAAGATTTTATGAAGTTTCTGCACAGTAGGGAGGAGACATTCTTATTTTTTAATTGTGTTATTACGTATATTGTAAGAGGAATACTGAGTTATGGAGTACAAAATGAACTTTTCATTTGGGCACTCAGTGTGGGTTATATAACCAGACATATGTTTAATTAAAGAGTGTGCCATTGTGCATGCCAGCTTTTAAGATCCAAGGAACTTCTCAACTTCATCTCCCTTCCCTTGATGCAGTGAATAAATATAATACTGTAAAGCCCAGACAAAAATACATTTCTGGACATTTCTGGGCAAAATGATGAGGATAAATAATTATATATTTGTTTCCTCCTGAACTGGCTTGCGTTAAGAATTTTCAATATATGAATATAAAATTTCTTGAATACATTATTAAAATCCCAGGGCTTTATATGTTGATATTAATCAAACTTAATGTGAGAAATTGTTTGATATTCTCTTAGTTTCCTTTGTAGTTGTCCCTTGAGTATTATACACATATAAATAAAATGTGCAAAAAAATATTGGCTGCATCCCAATCCACTTTTTTTGCTCACCCTAAGTACTTCCCCTCAAAATGACGCTAAGTCACATGGTGGAGGGTATTCCTATCTCCAAAATGAAATTTCACTTGCTCTCAGTTGCTCGCTGTGAGTGAGTGTACAAGCTTGTTCCCTTTACATTTGTTGTGGCATCCCAGACCGCTTTTTACAAATTTCACAGGAGTTCTTTTCGAACATGATGATGCAGAGAAATACTATTGCCACTGATGGTATTGAATTTTACTGTATCTATGACTATTTCCCACAAAGAGTAAGCGACAGTGGTAACATTGGACCAGATGACTCCAGTGTGTTGTAATTAAAACAGAAACAACAAGCAAATTTTGCATTTATATTTACATTTATCCAGAGTGACTAATTGGCTGGATTTCAAGACTCAAACTAATGTGAATCACTGTGATATGTATCTGGTTATCAAGTGGAAATTGTAACTAGTTGGAAAACGTCGACATTTCAGACCAATCACCTTTTTTTGCAATAAAGCTAGATTTACAGGTGACTGCTGTTTGCTGCAATGTAAGTAAGATAGTTCACTGAGGTCATTAAGCAATGTGACATTTAAATTGTAAGTTTGGAGCAGGACTCTTGTGTTAAAGTTTTGTACATTTTCCATATTGATGTTTTGCATTGAACATTCTGCCCTATCCATGGTTACATGTTTTTTTTTTTTGATGTGAGCCATGATTCCTGAATGGTAACAGCAGAGTGTGTCAGTTTTCTCCCAAATAACAGACTTCCCCTCCCTCCTCAAAAATGTACTTGTGTGATGTCACGTGAAGTATGGATTCGCTTGCTCACTTCCCTTGCACACTTACACGTTGGGATGCAGGCAGACGTATGAAACATGTATTTCTCCTCTTTTTGTCTCGAGGGTTGCATGAGCCACTAAAGAGACTGGAGCCTCTGAAGACCTGTGTTCGTCCCATTAGGATCGGACTCTCCAAGAGGGCCAGGCCCAAACAGCTTCACCCATACTTCAAGTGAGCCACACTTAACACTCTAAGCACAGTTACGAAATGCTAAATAAAAGAAATGGTTACATGTTAATATAGTTAATGACAGGAAGCAGCTTGGAACAGAATGTAAAGCCATTAAATGCAAATTAATAAAAAACAAAAATATTTACTGTTTAGACTGATACAGGTTTGTAGTTTACATTCATTTTGAAACCATGAAACGCGCACTTTGAAGACATGCTATTGAAATATCTATGATGTATGTCTCCTCCCCAAAGATATGTATCACTGTTTGACTTTGGACAAACAAATGCAACAGTTTCTTGGTTACAGAAGTCATGTTGTTCTGTGGCAGAATTATCATTAGCTTTTTTTGTGAGCAGTTTTCAACTAGTGTAATGGCGGAGGGTTAAGAAAATGTTGTGTCTCATATTTCTTAAATGATTGCTTGTTCATGGGAATATTTACTTCACGAAATGCTACTGTTTTTGCAAATTTATTTGGTATTTACTAAATTTAATTTATTGCATTTGTTTTATTCGTTCACTCAACTCCCAGGTTGAGTGAACAACAGGTGTTAATAATAATTGGCAAAATGTTTTTTAAATGATTTACCTCACTGCAATGTGTTAATGTATGAGATCCCTGATGTCTTAGTTGAATAAAAAGTAACAGGCACTGATTCTTTAAAAATAGTTTTTAATCTTAGATGTTGAACGTTTTTGCCAAGAATGTTAAAATAACAGCATATATTTCACACTTAAATGACGTTTTTCACTGTTGGTTTTGACATGATTATATTCACATATTATAACTTTATTAAATCTTGAAATTACAAGCACAAAATACCTAAAGGTGTTTCAGCGGTCATCTTTTGCCTTAAAAAGAGATAAAAGAGAGGATAATTGGCTGTCAAAGCAGTCAATGATGCTGCTTTATCTTGGTGTAAACGCTGACCTCGATCACCACCAGCAGTACCCGCAGTGCAAGCTCAAAAGGTAAGTGTCAGTGAGAAATTTAACATTATGCCATGCATATTTAACAGCTTTTGAAAAATTTCATGGATGATGCTTACTGGAAAGACTTTGATGAAGGGGTACTGGAGGTATTGCATCATACTGAGATACACCTGAATGATTTATGTTCTGCTAGGCTGCAGTTTACATTAGCTGTAGTGCTGAGCCTGGCACCAGGTGCTTGATCACAGATTAATATTTCACTTTTTGAGAGGCTTTTGAGTATACTGTGGTGATACCCAAGATGGGATCATATATTGCATTGCTGTGGGTTTTCCAAATTTTCAATTGTCTCTTACTTTAGGGTGTCTTGCACATAAAAATGTATCAAAGATCCAATTTGTTTCTTTTCTACAGTGGCTTGTCTCTCACATTTGGCAATATCTTTCATTCCTAAGTCATATTAAAAGGGTATTGTCAGTGTCAGGACTGTCTTTAGCTGTACCACAGAGCAATAGCACATATTATTTGAATTAAATGAGCATACCGGGTAAGCATTTATTAAATGTGCCATGTACTTGTAGATACAGATAGGTAGAGTTCAGTTCCTTCCAGCTTCTGTCTGGGCCTGCTATTATTTCATTACAAAGTGTTTAATTGCAAACAAGGGCTTTATTATTGATTTTGATATCTCATGATACCCTTTGAATGCAGTAAATGCCCTGCAATGTCTCACAAAGCAAGATTATTTTGACAGATAAACAGTAGGAAGAGTAATGTTGTAAACACCACTTAGTTCATGTGTGGTTTGGTATGTCGACTAGACATCAGGATAAATTTCTTTTCTGGAGTGTGGACCTCCAGGAAACCAAAGATAATTGAATGTCTCTTAATGACAAATACATCATGCCCTAATCATGTCAAATATGAAATATTGTTGTCTCTGCTGCAATAAAAAGATCCATATTCTTAAGTGTTTGCACTATGGAGGTGCACAATACAATGAAATCACATATTTCAGATGTGTAATGCTATTGTCACATTGGGTTTCATAAGCATTAATTTGAGGTGACACACACACAAACATGCTTACATTTGTATCATTTATTCATTACAGAACCTGAATTTCATAGGGCCAGAGGTTGATGCACAACTACACCCAGGAAAAGTTGTATCACACTGTTCTGTGGAGGTATTTTCAGTAAGGCCATTGCATTGCACATACTATTAACAATTAAAAACAGGTAAATAAAGATTGACATTGTTTTAAATTGCGGCTCCAAGGAAAAAGAAATAGTTGTGATATTTGTTGCAGAGAACAAAAATAGTGGCTATTGCTGCTGAGTTTCTATGTGATAGAAGTTGTGACCATGAAGATTATTTGACAGTGATGCAGAAAACTTATTAGGTTGGATGAAAATTACAACCACAGAAACAAAACACACAATTGCAAGTCATGGTTGTTCGAATGCATTTAATTCACACCACCATATGCCCCAGCACCATATAACAGGCAAATGAACACATGGTAATAATGCAATGCATGTGTACAGAGGAAAAACAATGGCCAACATCTCGTGCCAAAGGCTCTCTGCTTTGCAGTGCTCCAGAGAATGAACAGAGGACGAGATCAAAGACTTTGCTGGTCATAAATGCCAGGAGGTAACTGAGCAGCATTTGTCTTCCAGGAATTGGACCTGGATAATAAGGAACAAACGGGGAGATAACACATTCACTTATGACAGGGCAGCAGCTAACACCTTAATTCAAAAAATAAATTAGCATTTGTGTCACCGGTAGCAGAGGCTATGGATAGACAATTGTAGTCTGTTATTATAACAGAGTTGCAGGCAGAATCTGTTCACAGAAAATTATAAACTTACTGCTCAGACTTTATTATTCAGCCTGGGTATTAATATTCCAGTGCATTCAAACTGGTGATTTGAATACCTGTTTGAACGACCTGTTTTATATCCTGCAATCTGCAATTAGTTGCACCCATACAACTGTACATGTAAATATCATTATAATATGTTAGTATCTTAGCTTATAAGCACTTGGATGATGGCTTCTTCTGTTTCGCATCCCCTTGCATAAATTTATTCACAGTAAATTGCTGTCATCTGCATTTGGGTGAGTGCACTTCCTCTTCAAGCTGGTTCTCATAGCAGTAAAATTTGAAACATGTAATTAATACTAATGGTAACTTTGGACTGCTGTGAACATGAGTTGATGCTTTGGATGAAAGCTAAAGCAGGATATGCAAGATGAATTCAACTGCTTTTGGTGCATCTGTTTTTGTTTCCAGTGATGGACTCATGTAGGATAAAGGCATGATTCCCTCAACTGACACCTACAGACCTATTTCAGAATTAGCCAGCTCATATTTCTCCACCCCTGCTTGTTCAGCTTATCTGTGCATAAGCTTGCAGTACACATTGCCACTGCTTGAAATAGGGTTTTTTTCCTTTCCTGCTGTGAATATATCCCACCTCATACATTTCCTTTATGTGTTCTGAAGCCATATTAACATCAGTGTGATAGTGGAAACCTTTGGAGATCTTATGGTTTGAGTGCCCTTGATAATTTTCAGAAAGTACTGGCTTAACTTGTAGCATAGATCTAAGAGGTAGTGGTCTGTTTGTGATGTTGGGAAACCATCTAATAGTTTAAGGCTTGCATTTCACAGTGAATCCAGTTTTAAAAAAGTAAAATGCAGCAAATGTACTATATAGGAATAACAAGTTTGCTACATGTCAAATGCATGTCTTGTTGTCCAGCTGATAATAAATGTCTGCCCATGCCGTAGAGGAGGCGTTGTATTTAGCCAAGGCTTTATGTGATCCTGATTTCATTAATGGACAGGTTTGGTTTCTTTAAACCCAATCTACTGCTTCTGTAAGATGAAAGAGATAATCACGCGTTAGACTTCAAAGGTTTGTTCACGCAGAGCCAGAAGGTATCTCCATCTTTTGAAGCTCAGAAAAAAAATATGCATCCCACTGTTCTCAAAGATGATGTTCTGTGTAATTTATTTCCCACGATGATGAGGTCCAGTAATTATGTAACACTGTTCCAGTGTGTTAACCACAGAATGATTTTTATGAAGGCAGGTTATACCTACAGTTAGCAGCTCTGCCCTTTTTGGTGTTCCCCCAGCTCTTATGATTATCAGGTGCCATACTTGTGCTGTGCTCACAAGGAACTGTGATGGACCTTTTCGAAGTTGTGAGTTTCTTAAAATGGGAAAGAAGAAGGCAGATTTTCCTCGCAGAAGCATACTTTTGAAAAGACATCCAACTGTGATTCAGTCTCAGGGATACAGTCAACACAAGCTGTTCTTGTGAATCGCCTTGTGAGACAGAATGCACATGACCATGCAAACATGGCTCTTGTGCAGGGCATCTCGTCAAGGGCCTACATGTGTTGTGCAGTGTCTAACTTTACAATATGAACAACATAAGACCCTAGATCAACAGCCCTTGAGTGATTCACTCAGCATGATGCAAGGGAGGACCCAGTGAAATGAACAATATGGTCTACAGGGCATAGTAACAGTTGCTTTTTCGGTATGGGGAAAGGTCAGCACTTTTTCCTGGACACCACCCAATCAGACGTTAATTGACCAGGAGACCTTGCATGTCACTAAGAAAAGGTGACACTATTTGTCTTGTATTTATAGATGTGTCATACATGTCTTATTATATTTAATTGTTATTTAACTATTATATTAAAAAAAAAAATGTGTTACTTAATGGCCAATGCGGAGGATGAGACATTTTTGGTTTATATGTTTACTGTGTAAACCTGGATAATCAGCACACATTGATATTATCTAAATCTTCTGTGTGATGTGTTCTAAAAAAGGCGATTACTTTCATTCCTGTTATCTTGCCTCCTGCAGATTAGTGACAACCGTGTCAGACATTATGCCGGCTGATGTCTAATGAGGAAGAAACCATACACACTTGTCTGCTGGAGCACAGCTTGTTGCTCCCCCAAGAGTTAGAAACTTCACGTAGTGATTCTAGAGATTTTATTATGGCAGATGAAAGATGATTTGAAAATGTGTTAGTAATAAAAAAAATGTAAGTCCCAATTCATGATTCTAAAACAGAAAACCATAAATAAAATTATCAGCTCATCAAAGACACAAATGCCAAAGGAGGACAGCCTGCACAAAGTCTGTTATTCCATTACTTACTGTTTACTTACTCACTGTTTCCACTACCTTCTGAATAATTCACTCAACCAAATACAATAGCAAATTTCATAGACTTTGAGAATGCTGTCTGTAAAGTAATCAACGTCCATAACATGCATCTAATAAATCCAAGAATTGAAAGACCCATTTTTACCATAATTTGTGTTCATTCGAAACCCTCTTAGCATGGTGGAAGGCAAATGAGCTGTCAGAATACAAAGTAAGTCAACATTTTGTTCACAATATGGAAGAACACTGAAACAGTCATTGGAAACTAACCACTTTTACACAACAACTGACACATCTCACACATCATCATGGCAACAATACCACCCCTTCGAAATCCTCTCCCAAACACTTCCAACACCCCACCCAATCCCAACCACATTCTCCCAACTGGTGCCATGTATTAGTCTTTCAATAAGTAACATCCTCCTACACACTCACACACAGACAGACACAGGTGTGCAGTACAGTCCTATTACCTACAGATCAATAGCAATTTCCTACACAGCCAATACATCAGGACTGCAAGGCTCAAGTGCTAAAGACACATTTTTTAGTCCAAAGGTTTTGCTCAGAGCACAATTAAATCTGAGGACAATTCAACAATACTGGACCAGCTTTATTAAATCCCTTTCCTTCCCATAACTCTAAGCCAAAGAAAACTAATTACTTATAGCAGGTCTCCATTGACTTTTTCAGCTAAAGCACAGTCCTGAAAAGACTGGTATTGGAAGGGGATATGTTGTTTGTAGTGGCCATTCACTAAAACGGCATAGCCTCAATTGCATTTATAGTGCAGAAATGGTCAAAAATATGACATATTGTAGTTATCATGGTTTCTGCATGGTTTCTGTCTTTATATATATATGTACAATAGCAAAATGTTTTTATTTACATGATTTTTATCGGATCTATCTTACTGATCTATATGTATTCATGCAAATATTTTACACATACACACAAGCATACATATACATACACATGTACTGTTCTGTATACTCTCTGGATTAGGCTGGCTTCAAGTCTCTTCCTTGTTACTGTCAAATATAGAAAAGCTTGCATGAAAAAGGCCTTAAGGGTCACAAGGACTCATTTTTTAGCTTGTGACTGTCAACTACAAAAAAAAAGAAAAATTGAGAGGAGAAGCAAAGAACTACACTTTTACAAAAGCATTCAGACAGCTCATTCAGATGTCCCGGATCATTTTATTTGCCATTAAACCCAAGTGTTGGTGTGTTGGGAATGCACAAAATGAGTCACCTCAGTAGGAATTCATAACATTATCTCTGTTAATGTAAGAATGAAAATGTGTGCTGTGAGCTGATGGCTTGACATCACACCCCTCCTCTCAATAAAAAAATATAAAGCAATGGTAAGGACAAAGACCAGTTATTTCTGAAACAGGACTAGGCAGCCCTAATCGTACAACACCAGGTTACAGGTATCTTTGACTAAAGGCATGCATATGGGCATGTTAAACCAAAAAAAATCCTGTCAGCCCAAAGTCTAAATAGATTTTGCCAGAAATTGTTTGCCTTTGCACTTGCCTTTGCAGATAACATGTTTTCATGGAATTTTCAAGTACTGATGTGTGTCAGGGTAGTCCAACCTGTCCGAAGTATACAGTTTTATGTAGGTGATCCGTAAATATCATATCGCAGGAAGAGTTGAGAAAATCATGGCTGAGCATTTAAAGATTTTTTTTTTTACAGATCAGAATAGAATTAGCTTAATTAATTAAACACATGGCCCTTTTTTTAATGGAATGATTTCAGCAAGAACCATTTTAAGAATAGATTAGATATGCAAAAAAGGAAATCTTGAAATTAAGATGGCCTCTCCCTTGGAATGTGTTCAGGAATAGGTTTTGGAACAAATGGATTTCTAATTGTAATGAAAGGAAAGGCCAGATGAGCCTGTGTGGTGAGAATGCAATATACTGCTTTCAGATGTGGAAATGAAGGACTGAATAAATGATCTGCAGCTTAGAGAGTGTGAAATTACTCTGTAAAGAGCTTTTGTAAATTCAGACAATGCTTTGGCTGTGTATGGTATATCATCCACCACATTAGCATACCATTTCATGTGATGCTTTTCATTTTTAGTCATTACACATATTGTTTCTTCAAGTTTAATGTACATTCAGAAAAATTATAACTTTTCTAGTGCTGCATTGACTTTCATTTGTGAAAATACCTCTGATATACCAATACAGAAACCATATTCAGTAAAGCCAGTTTATATTAGCAAAGTAGTATGGCAAAAAAATGGCATGTTTTGATCATGTAATCATAAAGTCCTTTGTCATGATATGTCCTAATATTCTGGAATGAGTGGAGTGGTTGAGTGGAGATTACTGGCTTACTACACATTAATGTTTATCTACTGTGGTAGTTTCTGTTTTCTACATTATCAAAAGAAAAAACAATCCATAAAGGATTAGACATAAGCAATACATTGGAATGTTTTATGCTTCACCTTGAAGAATTGATATCATATAGCATACATTATACTCATATAATGAAACATTTTTCACACTCTCAACTTGCTTACTTTAATTATGGTGTGAGAGATTAAAGGATTGGATTTCCAATAAACAGGCAGCTGGGTCTGGGAAAGCAAACAGGACAGAGATTAAACCGCATGCAAACTTGAACAGCTTGTTTGTGTCTTAACAGAGATACAGAAAATTAACATGTACAGTACAGAAGCTCCCACCACAACTACAGCGACTGATACCACTATTCCTACAAATACAACGACTGATACTACAAACTGCAATGACTGAAGCGCCTACTGCTGCTTTGAACACAAATGTCAGTGGCATGCAGATGGTGTGTGTGTGTGTGTGTGTAGGAACCTTGAGCTGTGTAACATTCTCTGAAAAATCTCCCCAAATTGAAGTGGCTAAGATCACTGTGAAAGTGATTCTGAATAATGTCATTAAGTATTTATGTTCTTAACAAGAAATTTTCTGTGGATGAAAAGACAGCATCTCTCATTGCTGCATTTTAAATCATCACAGAGAAGAACCGATAGAGTGACAACTGTCGTAATTATATTGTATCATATAGGAGAGCAGTATGCTGTTACCCATGTCGAGCATGCACAAGATAACAGTCGAGTGCTAGACACAAGCAGTAGAATGACTGACTTCATGCATGGGGGCTTTTTGAAATCATTGACAAATCAATAATTCCTTGTTACCAAAATAAATGGATAACCGTAACCCACTGGTCTTAATTCTTATTGGCTCTTGATTTTTTTTTTACTTATTATTTCAATATGTAGGAGTGGGGCGGGGTGAATTTGGGGGTGGATTGGGGTCTGCATCCAGAGGTTGTGTGCTATGTTCATACCATTACCCTACGTAGGAAGTAGTGTGGGGCCATAGGAAGGAACATGGTTTATAACCCAAAGGTTGTTTGTTTCCAAGATGGGACATTGCTGTTGTACATTAACTTCAGTAAATGTCCGGTGGTTTGAATGGACAATATAAAAATTGTAAGCGATATAAGTCTTGAAAACTGTGCCACTATAATGCACTAAATCTAAGTGGCTTCTCTGTCCACTTTACATTACAAGAACTGTTTTATTTTTCAAGGTTCACATGAAACAATCATGCAAATTGACTGAAAACCAACTAGCAAATGAAGGCTTTACATTTTGAAAAATTTATTTGTCGCTTCATGTTTTTACACTGGTGGAAATACCCCTTTTCTATGGTTTACATTACTGAAGTTTACAAGGCTCATCAGAAAAGTTGTTAAAGAGAAAAATACTTCCTACTTGTGTCACCTCAATAAAGATGTTTCACATTAACGGTTGACTTGATGGAGCTGCAAATTTTATGTTACAGGCAATAGAACTGGCAGTTTCTCATTGTGCCACCACTGGTCTACACATATACAGCTGTGATAAGGAGGGCATTAAGTCTGACCACTCTAATGCTTTGTCCTGAACTTTGTGGAGCACATTTCTGCAAATGTTACCCTTTTCAGTTGTCACACATCATCACAAGCTTGATGGTAATTGAAATTAACAAAGAAGTGTAAAACATATATTAATGTTGTTTTACTGGACATTCCTCAAAGTTAATAATAAAGGCATCATAGCTGTTAGATTGAGTGCCCCCACTTACAGTCTTGGACAAACGGCTGTAGCTTGGATGAAAAGTCAAAAATTTGCATTTGATTTGAGGCTCCAACCCTTATCAAAAGGCCATGATATTTACTTTTCCAAGGATTTCTCAGAGCATTGCCAAAATGCCCACAGAAAGGACAGACTCAAGTATAGTTGTCTAGGAAACTGTAAGTCAGGGTCATTTTGCCATTGAAATGTAACGGTGAGATTCACTGTTGAAACTGTACTACCTGCTATAAATAAATTACCTTGTAAATTATAACAGAATAATCACATGATGAGGATTTTTGTTTAAAAATGTTATGCTTAAAGTATTAATAACAAATAATATTACAATGTTTTAAACACTAAAATGATGAATTTTTTATTATTAAGAGATTCACAAATGCTCATCATTTTAGTATTCAAAACAAATAAGCCTACCATAAATACAGAAACCAAAGAGCCATATAACATTTGTCATATTTTATGGCAACAATTTACAGTACTATATGGTGTCACTACTTGGCTATTGTTTGGAATCTTTTAATCTGTAGCTGATAAAAACTGAGAATGATATGTATCACACCATGCATTCTTGCAGTATGATTGAATTGTTTCACAATTCATGATATTTTTTAAAACACTGCACTAGGTATCAGTCTTGGCAGATCGTGCTCAGTTAAATCACAGCAAAGTGCATTTTATTCAGTGCACATTAGAGGTGCAAGTACAGGTGTCATATTTATGGTATGAAGTAGTATGTTAAATTTTTATGCATCAAGTAACTGTCAAAAAACAATTTTCAAGTGCAGTGATGGGGACAGTGTGCTGCAGGAGACACTGTAATTTAAGCGTGGCATTTAATGGAGGTCCTAAGTCACTGTGGTCATTGAAGGTCCTATGGCACTCATTGAAAGAGAAGAGGTGTTAACACTGGTGTCTTGTGTCAAATTCCTTGACTGGCTCTCTCAAGTCTGGCCGCCTAATCATCCCTCCTACAATTGATTGACTTCGCAGTCCTTTGCATTATCTGCCTGCATTGTTTCCCGGGGTTGTCATTGTAGATGACAAATGAGTTCTCGGTTGACCTTCCTTGGGTAAATAAAGGTTAATAATTACAATGATAATTAAAATTGTAACAGACTCAAGAGAGCCTGTGGAATCACTGTCCAGTCTAACTGTGATTACTTTTTGCGTGGAGGTCCATCTTTTCAGCCTAACTGCACATGCAATACCCCAGGCCATGCATTTCTTGAATATTACTGAAGGCAAATAAATAAATGAATAAATAAACCAGCCCATGTGCAAAAAAACAAGCATTTATTATGATTTGGATGCTCTACGAGTGAGAATGGAGCAATGCCAATTAAATTATATCTGGTTGATTTGTTGTCAATATTGTGTTGCCAAATTGACCTATAAATAATATATTCTTCATATTTGACAGGCACGTTGACATTTTACAGTTAATGCTTGTGTGAGTCAGCACATAGAAGTTTTGTAATGCTGGTGGGGGGAGGGAATCGAAGTATGACATCACAGAATAAGCTATTTGTTGGCAGAGGAGCAGAGCTTTGTTTTGGACAATTTTGTGTTGATCTGTAAAATGTTATCAAAGACTTGCAAACAGATGTTAAGCTTATTACTAACTTTATAATATCCCAATACATTTTATTTTACTCACAATATGTCATCAGTCCTTTTCATATCAATACTATTGTATGTGAGTAGTGCTAAATACATCACAACATTTGAAATAGCTTACAACACATATATTAAGCTACCTTCACAAACAAGAAATTCATTGATTTTATCACTGATTATTCACTGATTTAAGACACTCACTGTAATTATTTAATGAAAAAAAGATTTTCAAATTTAAGAACTTAAGAAAATAAGAACATATGGACTTGGGTGATCATTCAAAATGGAGAGACTATTAAATGTGTCTTAGTGTTCCATGACCTATATGAAAGTACCAAGATGAGTTACGCCTGGGTTCATTCAAAAGTTTTTTATTATTCATAAATAATCTCATGGGAAAGTGTTATTCAATCAAAACAACAAAAACAACAAAAACTCCTTCCAGATTAGTCCAACACCAAATTGAAATAATGTGACATTTTTTCCCTTTGCAGGCCTTGGTGATTGCCATTAAATCCTGGGGGTCACTTTATAGTAATACTGTGTCAATTTAATTTCGGAAAATATGTTTTGAATGATTTTTTATTAAATGGCTCTTTCCCTTATGCTGACTTTGCTTTTTGACTGAGTCCAGAAGTCAGTGTGGCATATTATGCAAGAAGCAACACAGGTGTTGTTCTTATTTTGTTTTCTTTTGGACATTGATCACTGTTGCCATGTTCTAGCCCTTGCAGAGAAATTTGTCATTTGGTATTATTCACTTTTACAGACTGGAATTAAAAAGATTCACCTCTTGGCACGCATTTTTTAATTGCAGAGGCAGTATAGCTCATGGTGTATTACTCATCTGTGGAGGGCATAACCAAAGACTCTGCGTGTGTCGCTACAGTGCTGTTGATGGGGTTTGATTATTAACCTCTTCAGACTCCATGGACAAGAAATTATGTTGACTGCGTTAATGAACAGATTTCATTCCCCATCACTTTTAAGGAACTATTTCTGCCAAGCTGTTCTATGTTTGTCAAACAAAGATCAACTTGTTTGGTGACTTTAAGTCAACAAGCTGCTAGTGTAAAGGTCTTGATATCCCTCACTGTCTTGAAAAACATTTTATTTTACCTGTATTTCATTCAGTTGAAGAAACAACAACTGAGCTAGGGATGCAGTGTTTACTTTAAATGTAGGCCATATGATTAGCCTGAACTATTAAATCATGCATTGGGAATTTCATTCCAACTGAAGAATGGCTTTACTTTCCTGAGAAATTACTCATGGAGTTACAAACTTCACCTGTTCTTTCTATACTATTTGTCATCCGGGTAGACACCTTGGAATGACATTGACTTCAACAAATACAGGCAATTTTTCAATCTGACTTGTGGCATATTTTGAATTGTTCCCCAATAGCACTTAAATGTGTCAGCTGGAATACGAATCCCAAGCAATATATCCTTATCAGTCCCTTCCATAATTCTTGATTGGTTTAGGGAAAAAGATCCTTAGCACTGTACATTTTTATATACTAAATTGAATAGTAATGATTTCACTGGTCTGGACTAATAAGCTGTCCATTGCTACAGTTATTGGTAGGAGACATTGGTCTAGAATCTACTTCTCATATTATTTTTAAAACATATCTGCTGTTCATACTGGTGCATTAGTCATATCCTTCTTTGGACAACAAATAAGCAAAGTGAGCAATTTATGTTTTACGTAGGTATTTTGTTTTAATGATCTGGCTCTTTGTTCTCCTAAATGATACTGTATACAATGTGTAATATATATGATCAATTTAACTCATTGTTAGAAGTGTGCAATTTGTTACACTGGCAGCAGATACTAATGAAATACATTTACAAGTGATAGTGCACATTTGTTAATGTTGCCATTCTTGATTTTGAATGTTCACAATATGCAGGATGCAGCATGTTGACACAATCTCTCTTACATGTAATTAATATATTACAGGCATTATTACACACATCACATCAGTTACTTGCTTATTGCATAAATTGTTTTTTTTTTTGCTGAAAAATGTGGTTGTTTTTGGTTGGGAATACATACATTTAAGCACATAAGGCATAAGTCATAAGGCATAAAGCATTGATACAGTATGGCATTTGCAGATTTCCCTTTTCTCTCATCTCATGTATTCCCAGTGAATGGCAAATGTCTCCTGTAAAACACTGTAAAACACTAATTGTTTCTTATGAATACAGGTTGCAAATAATCAGAATAATTTGTATTGTGCTGCTTGCAGAGGTGCTTCTTTCAAATATCAATCTGTGCCACTTTTTAATCACCTTTGTTGGCCTGCTGGAATGGTTAACCTTCTGTTTTATGACCTGTTTTTACCTCAGTGCTAGAGGTCGGCTGAGGTGGCAGTGAAATTGTTTATAGTATATTGATCTTCAGGCTAATTGCCATTCCTTACAAAATCATGATTTATGGTATAGGGCTGATTTCAGCATTTACTGCCAGTCTGGTATTCAGCCCTGCCAGACCAAGCTGCAGTGACACTATTTATTTTTTAGATTTGATATTGGACAAAACGAATACATGTCCATTGATCCACACATAAATATCGGGTGTAAGTCATGTATGAGAAGTAAAGTCACAGAAACAAACACATTGTGTAGCTGCACGAGGACAGCTACTCCACTTCAGTAATTTGCATTGAGTAAGAACTAATAACATTATCTCAGTTCTGTTTATAACTTTGCCAGGAGTTCCTCAACTTAACATCTTATATTCAATAAATATTCAAGGAGGTCTTACATAATAGCATATCACCACAAGGCATACCAATTCATCTGCTATCTGCAGCCTAAATAGAGGAAACCTAAGCAAAGCAGCCGGCGAAGGTTTATTAATCTTAATATATTTCATCCCAAGGGAAAGCATATCAATATCCTGACCCAGGTCACAGTTACCCAGACAGCAATCCTTTACTGTGTTTATTGGCAGTGTTTGACAAATGACTGCAGAAAAAGAGTGAGATGTCAGATGTGTGTACTGAGTGCCAACTCAATCATTTCAATTCGCTACAATTGTATATTGGCCTCTTCTTGATTGCATAAAGACGTTGGTGGTACTGTGTACTGGGTGAAAACAACAAACGGAGCAACCTTTATGTCATCTTACGTTTGTGTGCCTAAAATGTGGCAAACTGCAGAGGCAGAATAGAAGAAGTCTGCCTCTGAAGTGTTGAATTTTGAAACCACACAATAAAAGTGGGGAATAAGCACTGAGAGGATCTCAGCTGCCTGTAACAACACAGGGCAGTCATCACATAGTAGATCACAAGGCAGCTGACTGACATCTATGTGCTCTGCACAGACAGGCGCTGAAATCAGAATTCAGTGCAGGTTACATAAACGCTGTCATCTGAACTCAGTTAAGTGCTCAGTTAAGTGCAGTATGAATGATAGCACTGTTTTTATTCTATGAGTCTGAGGAGTGCATGTGTGTGTGTGTTTTTGAGTGGGGGATAACTGTATCATGCTCGCTTGCTCCCATTCGGAAGGAATAGATGGAATAAATGCTGCATTGCAGCAAAACAAATCAGAAGAATCAGATAAGTGCTTCTGATTGTGTGAGCCCTCTTTTTGCTCTGAGCCTGTGTCTGTGGGTAAATTCAAATTCTCTGAGAGACAACTTTGGATTATTTTAAGTGCCTACGATATGACAAAAACATCATTTTTATTAGCTTAATAGTCTGTGATAAACAAGCACACTTCTTTTTAGAGGACATGCATGATCACATAGACCTACTCAAAGTAACAATAAATATATTGGTGAAAAAATGCACACATGACACATTCAGTGGTATTTTCACAAAGAGTAACATACCCTCGTCTAATGTTTTTGTGCTTTTGATTGAAAACAACTCTTCCATTATGCTCTTGCAAAATCTGATGGATTATCTAGTGTATCAGATGCATAGAATTTTTGCAGTGCTCATGCATTTTGTTATTACAACTGAGATGGAAATTCAGAGCTGAATGATTTGTAGATGTAATGCATTTGCATGTACAGATTGTTATAGCTTATATTATGTTCACTCCTTTGGAAGAATATGCAGAGGCAGCTGTTTCAGTGAAGTCAATCAACAGCTTTTACATGCTACTAAATACTAATGGTGAAGGATCATATGTATATTCATTTACAAAAAAAAAATACTTTTTTGTTTGGAATTAATGCTGGCAAAAGCCACAAAAGATGGCAAAATTGTGAAATTACCTTTGCAATAAACTCAACCTATGCACTGCTAAGGCTTTTCAGCACTCTGATTTGACTCATGCTTAAGCTATACTGAATTACTTCACACAACATGTACTCACCACTGGGAAATATACAGTCATCGGGAGAATAAAGGAAATAACCATGCATCCTTTAAGGATTGCTATGTGTTCTGATGCTGATATGTCTCTTGTAGCTGTTAGATATCATGTGTTGCTAGCTATGTAATGTGATCTAGCTAGTGAGCAACATGTATGGTACAATCAGGAACTGAGTAAACCTATTACTGGCTAGTTAGCTAGCAGGCATTTTCTAATGGAACCAGGCTTGGTGGCGGAAGATAATACAGAGGGGTGCAACTGCAATCCACACGGGTGCAAAAAAAATTCATAAGTACTATGTAGACATCAGGATATAAGGAGATGCATGTGTAATTGTTTACTGTTGAACGGCAAGTGATTACCTCTATTTGTTGAAATACATTATTGCAGTACACTGAGAGCAAGATTACTATTATACACCCATTTGTTACAGTGTAATTATTTCAATCTTAATAGAATGCACAGTTTTCAAGGGATGGAGTTTATTAGCAAAATTATTAACATTGAAAACAAATTATATGCTCTGACTAGGTTACTGTGGGGTAATTCTATTTGCTCAGTCTTTTTTATGGCCTTTGTCAAATATTTGTCATTAACTCATCATGTTTAGAGATCTCAGTCAATCAAAGTCACATATTTCAGACTACAAAGTGGTTGTCCAGACTTCATTTTGGAATCATGTCAAAACAAAAGATACATATCCCTTGTTGTTACATTTACTGTGAGTATAACCAGGTGGAAATTACCAATGTGAATGTGTTAGTTGAGATGAAAACACTGTCAGTTTCTCCATAATAGATCATGGGAAATTGACGAGTTGTGGTGCGCTCATCGCCATATTGACTGCTTCAACCCCTTCAGTAGGATGCACACGTAACTTCCGCTTCCGTTCAAGGTCTGTTGGTTGTCAATGATGATGATGGCTATATCTGGTCATATGGTTTACGCTGTGGGGCCCCAGGCAGTGAAACTTTAGCGTGTTGCTGTACAAACGTCATTAAATCCATTAGGGGTGTAAATTGAGCATTCAATTCATTTTAACAAATTCCACAGCCCCTACAATTATTCTTTTAGGGAAAGGCACTGTTGCTGTTCTTGGAACAAATAATTTCATATTATATTTTATCATTTTACTTACCATGGTTGAAGTTTATGTATAAAATCTCAACAAATTTATGGTGTCTGTTGAAATTTGCTAGATCCTAAGCCTAACCCTAACCCTAACCCTAATTGCACCGTAATAGAAGACAAAGAAAATAAATCATAAGAATAGTATTTTTTCTTTTTTTGAGGAATGAACATTGACTGACACAGCACTTTTGTAACACACTATACACTGTACTTGTGCAATATCACCAAACTTTATTGTGAAGACACTAGCAATGGAAATTCAAACTTCAGCCAACTGAAAGCACAAAACTCCAAATTAAATTGTGGGAGTAGCACAAAGACTGCAATACTGTCAGCGCTATTTTGAAACACACAGAGCAAGACAGATTTGTGTGGTGTTAGATTTATGAAATGTAATGGATTAAATTTTCAGTATGAAGATGTAGCCATGCAAATGATCTCTGTAAAGATTTGTTCATAAAGCCATTAATCATAGATGGTTAATACTGAAATCATTATTTGGATTTTTTTTTTAAATGTGCTTATGGAGCTGCTTAATGCATGACTCTGTACCTGAAATGTAATTAGACTTTTTAATGCCATAATTCATGCATTGTAATACATTTTTCCTCTTCTTTTTGCAGTTTTTTTTGATAACATCACCACATCAAAAGGAAATGTGCTGCAAACAGTGGCACTGGTTTACCTTTCAAATGACTAAAATGCAGCCATTTTTAAATTGTATTCACCTTCTTGTCTTGTTATCTGTTATGATCCTGTCTTGATTTATCATTTATATTTCAGATGGTGTAACAGACTTAGGAAGTTGGTGTTTCAGAGAAAATTATGCAAACCACTGCCAAGGAGAAAATATTCACATCCAAAAAAAGAAGAAAAAACCCTTAATCTCTTTGTGAGGAACCAATCACAAGTGCATGGTTTTTCCAAACAAAAAGGTGCAATCAGAGTACATCAAAGAACAAGTGAAACTTGTGCTTCTGAAGTTTTTCTTTTCTGTTTTTCCCATTGCCTTTCTGTCAGAACCATACCTTGACTTTACCCTGTGTCCTGTGGTTGCAGATAAAAGAGGTTTCTTTGTACCTGAGAGAGTTTTCCTTGTACATGGTAGATCAATCTCATTTCTGAGTTGTCAGGTATTGTACTGGTTTGAGAGCAGACAGAGCAATCTATTTTATTCCGTTTGCTACTGGTCAGCATCTACATAATCATTTAGTGTGGGTTTGTAATAGAGACCCACAGAATTCAGAGCTAAGTACTGTAAAGCAGAGATAAACCACAAGACACCTCTATGGTAATCTGTGCTAAAGCGTCACATATTTCTTTTGAAAAAGATACGTAATTCTGGAAATACTACCCTGTTGTTTTTCCTGGGAAGACAATATGCCATCGGATTTTATCAAGCTGGGAGCAGAATATTAATGTCATGTTACACAATCAAATTCAAATCAACACATGCTGAGAATAATTGCGTAAAAAATAATAAATAAAAAAAATACCCCACAACTGACATCATTACAATAATCTGAGACCAAATTATTAAACACGAAACAGTCCTCCAGTACATAAACAGAGTTGTTTTAAACTCCATTACCTACAGCCTTGGGCTCATTATGAAGTGCCCATAATATCTGTGATATGTTCTACGAAGAGCTAATTAGCTTGTGTTCATTCACCACACTAAAACCTGGAACCACATGTCTTAATTAGTGGTTTTATGTGACCACATTCCCTGGATAAACATCAGATTTTGAAAAGGGAGCATCATGAAAATCATTAGCACTCTTTCTGACCTCATGGGTGCAAGTTATAGCATTTAGATGCCATACACAGTCACTAATCTCTGCTGGAGTCCAAAGTCTTCAGGAAAAAAGTAATGAAGCAAGGGCAAAAAAAAATTAAACAAACAAACAAAAATAATTTGCAATCTATGTTGTTGGAGGGACAAACTTATATAATCAAATAAATATCTGTAATTAGCAAATCAAAGACAGACAATCGTGTACGGGAATACAATAGCATGAAAGCCTAAACAGGTGCTTGGAAATGTTAATGAAATCCCCACAAGTAGTTGCAACCATGACGGGAACATAAGGGTAAATTAATTCAATCCTGCAAAGCAAGGTTAGCCTGTGCTAGTGTAGCGCACTAGAGATGGAAATGGAGAAGCCCATTCAACACTGTGTACATAAGCTAATCGGGCCAAGGGTGGCATTCAGTCCCTCAGTCCCATTGACCATACAAAAGCCTGGACAGCTTTTTTATGAATCGTCTGTAACTTTAGCGACTGTACTGATACAAACATAAGGATAGAAGCAAGGATGTCATGCTCCTTTTGCATAGAGACAAAATATCATCTTATGTCCAGCAAAGCATATTTACTCACAAATATACTGCTCCGCAGACTCTGTAAAGCAGGTGTAGGAGCTGAACATTCAAGTTTAATCATCCAAAAAATGATCATTTCAAACTTTTACACCACATTTCTATGAAATCTTTCTTTTTCTCATCCAAAGAAAGGCCTCTATAAGGCCAATACCAGGTATGTTTACTGGTTGAAACAGACATCCTATTACACTTTCAGATGGCATGTAACGTCCTCTTGATCCTACTGTGTGTTAGTGACACTGTGAGAATGTTACATGTTGACTAGGTGTGAATCCATTTTGTGGACCAAACACTAACAGAATTTATATCAGGCCCAGCTTTATAAAGTACTCCCAACATGTTCGTCTTTGATTTATCTGAGGCTTAAAAGGTCCTGATCTGGCAGATTGTTTGGAGAAAACAAATTTATCTATCATTAACAAGTGACACAAACATTGCAAGAATGCTAGTCAATGATGACAGATTTGCATGATGATCTCTCATTAAAAAACAAAACAAAACAAAACAAAAAAACCCCACTCCATTGAATTATCTGGTGTAGGCTGACTGGAGACCTATTGCCATGGTAACGGCCATGCGCACCACCTTCCTTCCCCGGCATGGTGAGAATTTGATTTGCTTATTCTCTCGCACTGTCACCATGGCTGTTGGGGAACTATCTTCGGTCGTGAATATTCATAAGTTGACACCCGTCCACGCTGCCAGCTCAGCTTCATGACAGCATCTTTCAGATGCATCTAAGTCATAATTAGCATACATTTTCCCCCTGAACAAACAGTGGCAACCGAGGTGTTATAAATGTGTCATGGAGGCATATTTGCTTTTTTTCAGTGCATGTTTTACTGGGATTGCAAGGATAAGCGCAATGTTTTGGCTATAGTTAACAGCATGTTAATATAAGTGTTTATTTAATATAAGTGTTTATTTAATTTATTTAATCATGTGATGCGTTATGTGGCTGATATTTTATGCTTGAATTTCTACTTGCTATTTAAATGGCCCTCTTTTTGCTTCTCTGAAACATCCATTGTGAAGATTGAGATGTCGCCCGGTGACTCATGTATTTAGGGCTACATACTTTCACAGAGTGAAGAATTATAGCACATGTATGTGTACAGCAAATGAGGAAATATGTTCATATATTTTATATTAAGCCAGGAGGAAGGTACAGATTAAAAGTTTTATTTTCCATTGGAGTTTTAGTGTAACAGTTATAAAGGCTCTACCTAGCAGTCTTTCAGCGGGTCCTACCATATGTAAAGGGTTTTACTTTGAACTCTATAAAGGGTTCTACCTCAAGCCCTCTATGAGGGATTCTACCAAGAACCCTTTAATTTCCTAATGGCCCTACCTAGAACCCTCTTGTTGTTTTTTTTTTCAATTAATCCTCTTTTTAGGATTAATTGAAAAATAGCACTCTGTGTTCTAACCTGTCTCCACTCTTTTCCCATTCTCTGCCACTCCTTAACTGAAACGCATTGCCCTCTCTTTATGGAATATGGTGGAAACTCTCTCCCATCAGGCTTGAACTGATCCAGTGCTTCTGAATGCATGAGAGGGAGTGAACAAGTTTATAATCAAGGATAGATAATCAGAATGTAGTGACACAACAGTAATCTGTCAGACCCGCCTCCAGCCAACTCCCTGTTCAGCCACACCCACGCTCTGAGTCACCTGAATATTAAGCACACCTGCAGCAAATTCACGTAATCACCACTGGGGGATTTAAGGACTGCAGTTCAGGCACCTCTTTGTGAGGTATTGAGCCTGCTCTACCCTGTGGTATCCTAGTTTGTTTGGTTTCTCTACTCCTGTGATTTTTGACCTGTTTGCCTGTCTTTTTGACCTTGCCCTTTTGTCTTGTGATTTGGACTGTTAGCTCTGATTCCTGTTTTGCTCTCCTGGCTTTTTGACCCTGGCTTGTGATATTTGACTTTCCAAAGGATACAACTTGGATTTGACCTTCTGAATTAAAGCACCAGAGCTCTGCACTTGGGCCTTCTGTCTCTTTCATTACATAATCACTGTTTATATGCCACACCTGCTGGGTGGATGAGGAAGTGTGTTGACTGGAATGTTTGAATGTGACTTTGAATGCTAGCAGTTAAAATGCGTGCTTTGAGACCAGTGAGTCATGGCTTAGAATCCCCACATTTTTGACCCCACATGCAAGAAGAGTGTCTGTTAGATGTGTACAGTCTAAGTCGAATAGAATGATTTATGAAGGACTGCCTTTTGAAAACACAGTTCGATTACAAATTGTGAAACATTTGGTAGAGACACAGAATGAGAACCTGACAGTCTGATGTGCAAATATTCCATCCATATTTCATCATAGATGTTAAAGTTTTCAGCTTGGTAGTAGTCCCATACTGCTGGGTGTTTTGTACAAATCTGGCTAAGATATGTCAAGGCCCAGCCAAGCTGAAAAGATAGCTCAATGTGCGCTGCTGAAAATAGTGGCACAATTTGGCATAATGCTATGACCAAATCCTAGGGGAAATCATCAGAAGATTTTTCTGGATTATACATGAAATATTTCTTGGTTGGTTTTGTTTAGAATATGAGATTATGTGTCACAAATCCGTAATCACACAATTGTTTTAATGTTTTTGTTTACCTTCTTGTTATGTAAAACACTATGGTTAATGATATTATACACTATCTCCCATCTCATTAGACCATACAGATCTTTATTTAGGTAACACACTTTAGCAACAAAGCCTTTGCTCAAGGGTATGGGGAGGTGTTTCATTTCTTACCCAGTCAGGTAATTTGTTGAAAATATTTACAGATATGACCACACATTGACTGTTGGCCTCTACAAATGTTTTTTTTTTGTTAGAGTACAAATTAGTTCCAGAAGGAAGTCAGCTGTCAGACAGATTTCTGACCCTTGTTTCCCACGCTGGAAATCAGTAGCAACCACAACCACAGAGTGCAGCTGCTAGGTAGCTAGCTAGAAAACTAGCAACTAGTCACCTTCTAGCAGTTAGTTAGCTAGCTATTGTAAGTGAAAAAAGTCCCAGCTTGACAGAATTTAACATCCTCCTGCATCATTTGGTATGTAATATGAAATATTTGCTAGTTGTCTTTCTTCATGTTTTGCTACCTTAGAGGTAGAGCCACATTCATGTTTACCTGGAAAAAACTGGGTGGAAATGAGGCATATGTTTTATTAGAAATTCAATAACAATGATAGGTAGCTCATTTGCTGTTAACATTTGGAAAGTACTGAAGTTTAATTGTAAATAAGATAATGTCATTGCAACAGGTTTACCCCCGTTGTAATTTCCACTCACAACACTTTTATAAGCAATTCTACTGTTTTATGTATTGAAATCCTGTTTTCTCTGTTTTATTAGTATTAATTTCCTGTCATTTGCACTTTAGTACTGCACTGCATTTACTGCATTGCAGTTCAGTAAAGGATCACAGATTAAAATGATAGATGCGAACCGCCTTGTGCAGAAGCTGACAATAACGCTGGTCATATGGAATCAATAACAAATTACTAAAAACTAATCGGCCCTCACCTTTATTAATCTTCTCACCAAGTCAGCATTCCCCTTTCAACCCCTTTGTGCTATCCTCGCCACATTAGCACCATGAGGAAATGTGTGACAGCACCCATTAATTTCAAGGTGCATGAATGAACACACAGCATATTACAGGTACACAACATGCAAAGCATATCAATGCTGGATCCACCAATGGTCTGGCATGATGAAAGGTTTATTTGGAATACAGATGTTTCAGTCCACATTATGTCCTTCCAATAAAGAGTTCTTCAGGTATCAGTATCCACTGCAGTAAACGTTTACCAGTACAAGTAACTGTGGACCTATCCCTTCAAGCCTAATCATATCTTGACACTCCGCCCCCTCTTCAGATTCATTTTTCATCACAACCTATCTATTCTAATCTATTGTAAATTTTTTTATACAAAGCTGTGTGACTAGCTGTCAGTAAACCATTCCTGGATCACTCCAGCACAATGTGCTGTTTGGGAGAGTTCATTTTGAAACAAAGAGGAGTGAAAAAATCAACTGATGTGATATGGACGATACTGCAAATACCAGTTAAATTTACTGAGAGGTCTGTTCATGAATGAGAAAAGGGAAACTCCTTTTATTGGCAGTAAAAACATTAAGACTCCAACAAAAAAACGTTTTGAGGATTAAGGGGAAGCAGACATGTTTTCTTAGTCCAAAAGAGAAGAATTCAGACACAGCAGAGCAGACAACTAATCAAGTCGAATTTTGCAGAGGGATTCAGAAGTGTAGTATTGCATTCTTCCATGGGATTTGAATCCTAGTGGGTGAAACAAATAAACTACTTCATTCCTGTTACCTTAAGACAAGGGGACTTTTTCCTGGAAATTATTTCAACATAGGGCATATGATAATAAGGTAACCATGTGCAGCCAGGAAGAAGTGCATCATCATTTAAATAAGAACAGACCCTGATATATTTTTGGTCTGTGTATAAAGACATAATGAAAGAATAAATGAAATTTTCATAAAAGATATGTTTTAATGGTGATATAATCAGACTCATAATGGATATGGGGTAATATAAGTTAACATAAGCTGGCTCCTACAGAAGCATCAATAGCTGACTCACAATGACATAGCTATAGAACATTTTGTACAGCATTTTTCCCCCCAGTATGACATAACAAGGCAGGGGAATGGAATGTTCATGTCTAGATTCCAAAGCTCAGTCAAAAAATGAATATTCATGCATCACAAATAGCATAGATATACCCAACACTAATCATAAGGTAAAGCAAACTCCATATCAGTTAAAATGATTTAAATATTTAACATTTTACATGTAATTTTTGTATGTTTCTTATCCTCTAGTTTTCCTTCATTGCAGTAAGCACCAAACTCAAAAGGTTTTGTCAGAAATAATACCCATAAAAATCAATCAGCTGCCAAAAAGTCCTGTAAGAATTTTTTAAAATGTGATACCTAAATTTTTTACTCACAGTTAAGGACAAAGTGTACATTGCAATTAAACTGAAAAGAGTAGATTCAGCTTCTTGTTCAGGCCTGTGAGTGACCCAGTCTGTAATGAATGTGTCAAAGATGCTGTACATTTCCAGATTTCTTTCACCTTTGTTCTTTCCATTTCTACCATCCTTCTTCTATCCTCCATGAACATTTTAGGGTTTTTACATTGTGTCTGCATTCAGTAAAATGTCTTTCAGCCAGTGAATTCAAATCCCCTCTCCTAATGAAACTGTCATGCTCACTCAAACAGTTTTTATGTAGCTTTGATGTCTCATTAACATATCCCATACCACAAGGGCAAGGGAGACAGTAGAGTTCATAAGCCCAATTGTATGACACAAGTTTTTTTGTAATATACCTTCCACCAGTCTCTTTGATTTGTAAAAGTATTTGTTTTGACCAGATTGCTATTACATTATTTATTTACTTATCACATATCTTCATCTGAGGCAAATAAAATGTCTTTGTTGTTGTTGTTTTTGTGCATATAATCCACTTAGCCCCAAAAACCCTTGTGGCCACATGCAAACCCTCTGTTGGATTCCAAGCCAAGGATCAGTACCCCTATACCCTCATCACTACAAACTGTCATGTTTTCATTGTTGATTATACAAAACCTAAAATTTTCCTTTTATCCAAATAGCACTTATAACATTAGTGACAACAGAGCAGCTTTACCTGCACTCAGCCATTCAAGCATTAATGCAAGACACGTTCTGTCCTTGTATGTAGTGTCTTAAATCTGTACACTTCTTTGATGTCACAGTGGTGCAGACTAATAGAGACTGTTGGTCTGTAAACAAAAATACGTTTGTGCTATATGTAGCACACTTCAATTCAGCATAATTATAGATGTGAACATTTTGAACTCTTGCAAGCTAGCGACATGGACATATACCTTTAAAGACAGGTATTATAACAAATTGCACTGAATCACCCATTTTAAGGGTACCTAACTGAGAACCCTCGTTGAGTCAGTTTCTGTGACTCAGTTTGGCCCGGTACCAGACTGGAGGAATTCAAGGCGATTGTGTTTCCAAGGATGCCTCGGGAGCTGACGGATGGTCTTTTCAGGAACCGCATGGAGAAAAGGAAGGGCAGGATCGATAGCTGGGAATCGCATCAAGATTGAATGCTGACTTCTGGGGACGCAAACTGCAGGCAGAGGAATGAATCTGCAGTACCCAACATTAAAAAAATATATTGACCACAAAGGCAGCAGAGCTTTCAGATGCCTAGTAATGGTGGTTTGGGCTCACAGCAGTTGTAAGTGTCCTCAGCTTCAAGTGGGTCATTTTCATAAAGCACAGCTTACAATATCAAGTTGTCCTCCAAAGATGAGCAAGCCACATACTGAACCTCTTCTCTATTTGTCACCAAGAGTTAAGATGGTTGTCTGAATATTCAAATTACCTGTCACTATTTTATCTCTTATTACCTGTTATCATTTTGCTGGACTGCAGCAGATACGCAGCCAATATTGCAAACTCCCTTGTCTAAAATGGAGGCTGTAGCTAAATGCGTTCACTAACCACATAAGTTGTAATCCTACTGAAAGTGGCCCTAATAACCCATGTATTTGCACAGTAACAACATGTGGTTGTCACCGAAGTATATTAACACAAGCCACAAAGAGGTTTGATAATTGCAGGTAGTATGTAAGTGTGTGCATGTACAATACACAGTTGCTATCCTGTATCTAAATATATACCACATTCATACACAGAATATAGGGTCTTTCTAAATGTCTTAGGGGGCAGGGAAAATGAAAGCCACAGACAGCAAAACTAAAGCTAACAGTAAAGCAGAAGCAAGGTGTCTGATGATCACATGACCGACTGGTCAGAGCACTGCACTGCGGAGGCATAACAGGAGACAGAGGTTAACAGTAAGGAAAAGTCCCCTGAATTATTAATTTTCAACCTGACAAAACACCTGGTCACATTCAGAGGAGAACAAATCTTTGCGTTTCTTCCGCATAGTGTTGTTCTTATGGAATGATGTTGGTTCTATATGTTTGCCTGTGTTTGGATTTTGCTAAGTGACAGACTAACCCCCCCCCTTTTCTCCTGGTAGATTACATTACGATGCAGAGCGTATCTTCATTAAACTTTAATCACATCTTAAAGCAAATTGAAGGTTTTGTGCCTTGTGAAAAAGAAGCTTTCCCACAATGTCTTGGTTTTAGGGAATTGGTTGCTGAATAAATTTGGGCCAGTTAAAGCCCAGTTCTTAATCATTTCAGCTGAGTACGGCTATATACGTGTGTAGTGGTCTGTTGCAGTGGAATCTTTTTAGGCAAATTGTCTCCTTGTAATGTCGTTAAAAAGAGGGAGAGAAGAACACATGATGCCACAAAGAGGATCCTCCTTTTAACTTGTCACCATCTCCTGGATTATTTAGTACACTGCTTCTTTGTGTGTGCAGAGACTCCTCAGAAGAAATATATTGCTTGCTGTCAGAATACCCCATGCTTTATACTGTTTCCTTGTAGCAGTGTTGGGTAGCTGCAGAGCACAGGGGATACATCAGTCTACTTGAAAAGAGGCTTCACAGGCTTTATCTAAAATCAATCAGAAGAGCTGATGGCATTTGCCTTGTTACCATACTTTACCCCACCCCCTGCCCCCCTTCACCATGATCTATGAACAACTGCTTCTTCTCTGGTGTCAAATGTCAAAACTCTCTAATACGGGTAATTAAAAACACATTGTTATTACAGCAATTCTTAACTGTGGTACTTCAAAGGTATGCAAACTTATACCCAGTACAAACAACTTTACCAGTGCTGCTGTTCTGCATGATGAGGTGGCTACAGTGCAGCACTACAGATACCCATTTCTATCTTTGAATAAGATAACATACAGAACTTTGAAAAACAGCATGTACAGTGCAAACAATGTGTTTAATCTACTGGAATTACACACACTCACTCCCACACACACACACACACACACACACACACACACACACACACACACACACACAAGAACCACAATATTGAAGGGTGATTGGCACTTCACTTAAAGTGATTGGCAAGGTCTTTTAGATCCTGCGTTTTAATTTTTAATAGACAAGAGTTTATCCACATTACATATGAAATTCAGAGGCATTATTTTAATTAAAAAGCACTAATCTCATATCAAATACAGGCTCTACTAACTAAAAATGAAACTGCAACATGATATATCCCTGCAATTTATCATATTTATATTGTGAGATGTCAAACAGGCCCCCTCCCCCAGCATGTGCATATTGTAACTGTGATGTATGCAAAAGATGAAGCAGGGGTATTTCCTGATAAGACCCTGTGTTTCCATGGCAACTAAATACTGCTACTGCTGTAGTTTCACAGGATCTTCCTCACTGAAGTGTCAAACGGCTTTCACAGGTATTGCTGGCACGACTGTGGTGCATTTTTAACACTTCACACTCCCAGTGATGCCTCCTTTATGACTATATGGAGAGAATGAAACTGCATGGCTGAAACATTCATCAAAAGACAGTGCTGAAGCCATTTTCAATGTAATATTATAATAATATTCCAATATATACAATAATAATATTGTATATATTGGAACATAAGTCAAATGAAAAAAGCGATCCTACCTGCATCACAATGTTTTTCCTTGTGATAAGGTTAAAATCAGCATCTAAACTTATACCAAATCCCAGTGATACATCACCAACGTCAATTCAAGTTACATTTGGGTATCAGTCCTTAGCAGTGTATGTTACACATAAGCAGTCTTATGGCAGGACAAGAAGCTCTGAACATAAGATGCAGAACAGAAGCTGGTTCTCACTGAAAACCTGAACTTGGCAATCAGTCATTGCAATTGGCCATCTCAGCCTCTGGCTATTTTAAGCAGTCTCAAAGTTGTTCAGCACACATACACATCTTATATAATATCCATTTAAAGACTTATATTCACAAAATAATCTCTCAAAGGTAGGACAGGAGCTGACCATCCAGGATTAAAACTATTGGCCTTTGGATTGAAAGGTTAATTATCTTTTACTGTCACGGCTAAGTCTGGCAGGATTGGCAGGGACTGAATTTAGTATATAAAAAAATGAATGTTTTCTGATGGCACATTATGAAAATTAAATGTAATCATATTATTTAATTATATATAATCATATTAGAGCACAGAGATAACAACATAATATAGCACAAAAATATAGCAGGTTCACAAATCTACTGTCTGTTCTGCATAATCTGTATGGATACCATGATATCAACAACATTTCCCTTTGCGCCATATTAACCGAAAAGTGAATGTTTTAGAGAGCTTTCTTCTTGCCTCAATTTGGTATTAGCTGATTTTGATTTTCATGGCCTTTTATGTTGATACTTATGTGATACTGCTTCAAAAACACCATTCCCATGTCCTTAAGCCTCACGCAAATCATACCACTGTGAGCTTTGTCGAGCTTTCTTCTTCATCTTTCACTCTGGCTTTCTCTAAGCAGCAGTATCTAAATATGTAATAATAACAAAAATGATGATACAAAGCTACACTCCAAACCCCATGTGTACTCCTTTTATTTCCATCTGAAATAAACAACCAATGTTATGTAACTCAAAAAGTAATGCTTCCTTTTGTTTGCTTTCCAAAGCTAAAGTCAAAGAGCAAAGACAAACTCAGTTGATAGTTACTCATTCATGAGTTCTGTGTACATGATATTACCATATTTACTGCCATATTTATAACATGGCATGAGTGAACTGATATTTTGCAAGTTCCAAAGTATAAATAACATCATTCATAAACATTTATTCTGGGTTTCTGCCACATACTGTGAAAGAGAGAGGATAGAATAAAAGAAACTCACAATAGTGGCCTTTCTCTACATAACATGTCAATTAAAATTTTGATATCTTATTGAATATTGAATATTTCACTTTTAGATTTCTATGGCTTAACAGTAAGGGGCTATTTTTTCTCTGCTTACCATCAATATACATTTTTAGCATTTAAAGATGATTAGCTCTGTGGACTGTTGATTGTGAGTTTTCAAAGGTACATGACATACTGCAGAATGATATAGTGAGAAGTGACAAATGTGGAGAGACAGAGACATCTAAACTGGGGGTCTGGGAAAGGCAATCCCACCTACCACATCAAGCCATCATACACATTGTTTCCATGGGAACAAATAGAATTTAAGGTACCACTTTATATTTAGAGGTTTTTAAAGCAAATACAGTATATCACATTAAGAGGAATTTAGGCCCATATAATACAAAATGTGTTTTGTCCTTAATATACAGTAAGGAATTGCACCAAGTGATACTATTTCATGCTTAGCATCATGCTGAAAACTATTTCTCAGATTTACGGGCGAGGCATATTTCAGTGAAATTGAATGGCCCAGGCCCAAGTCTCCTCTGACCACTTCATGCTCCTGCGTGATTGCAAACGTTGATTTGGTTTCTTGTGCACTGGGGGCTGGTGGCACGTCTACCTGCCACCCCTCGATATGCTGCAGTCAGAGAAAAACAGATCTCAGTGGAAAAAGAAAGAGAAAGATGGAAGAGGATCAAGTGCTGCCCTGATCCCAATCAATATCACTCTTCTTCTCTGGCCATGACTGAAAAAAATAAATACATATCAAGCTAAAATTGAGTCTGTTCTCAGCAGTCCCCACAAACCATTTTCAGCATCTCCTCAGTCTCTGTCATTCTCCTCTTATCTCAATGCCTACAATTTTGGATACACTGTAAAACCCCTCAAACCTGAATATGTTATTAGGTATCAGATTATAACATTATAACACAAAATGTTAAAACAATAGCTCAGAAAGGAGAAACATAAGTAATAGTTTACTTTTATGAGTATAATTATTTTTGCCCTTATTAACTGAGAAAACATGTCAGGATGTAAACAATTTAATGGGAATTTTTGGATGTGGTCAATAACTATTTTTTTAGCACGCTATGTTACATCCCCTACTGGAGGCAATTCATGCTAGACTTTTTTTAAATAACCCTGTGAGAATTTCCTTTAAGTGGAGCAACTGGGGACAAATGACCACAACATTCTGAGGAATATTGAAGCTGCCTTCTCCAAATCTAGTATTTTCAGTTTTAGATGTGCTAATTTTCACATGAAGGGAGAATATTTACAGCATTTAGCTTTGACTGGATAACACTTCTAGAATGCAGAACTGTGAAGGAGAATTGGTGCAAATTACTCTCAACCTGCAGAAAAAATCAATCTAAAGGTAAGGAAAATAAGTTGGATAAGGGTTCTGCTCAGTGTTTAAACAAAAGCTTGCAGAGGAATTTAATACAGAAGATGAGACAGTTCAAAGAGTAGCAAGTTACCATAATACTAAATAAGTTCCAATCATACTGATAAAATGAGAGGTCAAAATGTCTCTTGAAAAATAGCCAAAGATGCAAAAAGTAATCCTGTGTGTTTTTTTTCAATATTTTAGTAGAAAAAGTAAAGTTAAAGAGGAGGTTTGGTGCATCACAAAAGGGAAGGAGTTTTGCTTTATAACAATAATGATATTTCAGTTGCATTAAACATTTACCGGAGGAGACTACATGTTGGCCTACATTTAGGTCTGATACATAAATCTGCAAACTTTGATTTTATATATCCAAGAGTAGTTAAATAATTTGGAAAGATTATTAACCTTCAGCAAAAATCTTTATGCAATCTCTTGAAACTGAAGTTTCTGAACTTGAAGTTTCTCAGAATTGGAAAAAAGGTTATGTACCAATACATAGCTTGTATATATACATGAGTGCATAACTTGGGGATTGCATTGAACTAGAGGGTGCTTACTTTAACTTGTATCTTTTTGGATTTGGATTGGATTTTGGAATCTATTGTTAGGGATAGGTTAGAATTATTTCTGGAAAAAAACTGCATCATAAGGGATAATCAATATCTTTTTTGCACAGGGAGATCATGACCCTGGAGCGAAGTACTTAGCCTGAACTACTTCATTAAATGGATTACAGTCCCTGCTGAGGCAATAAAAAATGTAAAACCCATGAGTCATTATCCATCCTGAATGAGAACCCCCCCTCTCCTCTCCCCTCTGCCATGGTCTAAACCACAACACCCCTGTACCCACATCAAAGGGTTATATAAACAAAGCTTTATGGCAACATATAGAAATATGCAAGGAGCATATACAGTAGTTTTGGTGATTCTTAAATGAATTATCACAAGTTCCGAGAGAAGAAGGAAATGCACCTCCAATACACCTCAATCTGTATACTTTTTTTAACATTTGTGTTTCTGTAGTTCACCAGTGTCAGCTATTTGCTGTTATCTGTTTGTATGTGTGCGTGCCCTAAGCATTTTACCGATACAGGTTTGACCTGGGCTGCCATTGACAAGAGCAATGATGGATAGCATTTTGCAGAGATGATGTCATGCCATGGATTGCAAGTAAGCTCTGCTGTCATGCCGCATGAGCAGCTAAGCAGGCCTACAGTATTAGTTTGTGTTCGGCAATGCATCAGTCTCCTTTGATGTATTTTATACCTATTGCAGGCGATTGAACATCATTGTGTGTGACTACAGTCACTTTTCAGGAGCACTTCCTCCCTCAGTGGAAGACTAATTTGTGAGCCGACAGGGGTCTGGTCATGGTGCGATTCCATTTCTCCTCTAGTGTGTTGCACAGCTCAGCCGCACAATCAAAGCTGCTGAAGCCTCTTTAAGGGAGGAGATTTAATAGAGCTGCAAGAAAGCAGGCTTGAATTGTTCCTTTTCTTCTTCCTCTAGGAGTCAAGAGGCATAGCTGCAATTCACACACTTTATCCATTGATTGAGAATTTAGAATACCACCTCTCACATCTGTGATTATCTGTAGTACTCGAGATGAATTAAACATGTTGCACTTGGGGTAAAAGACAGCATTCTCAGACATGGTCTGCCTACAATTAAATTTTAATGGAGAGTAGTATTGTGGAATATTTCTTCTAAGAAAGAAGACACTCAGGTTATCTGAAGCAATTCAGGTAATATAACCTTCCCTTTTACATGACAGCAGGAATATCAGAGATCAAGATGTCTATTAGTTGAGGGCGTGGCAGTCTGTTTCAGATAACATTTGAATATTTAAAGTGGATAAAGGACTTAAATGAACCTGGGGGTTTAACCATGTAGCTATACATGACCAGAGATCTGTTGCTGTTTTTTAAATTTATTTCTCCTGCATGCAGAAGCATCAGTGATGCCTCAAATTAATCATACAATCTGCTGATTCCAATATGTTTTCCAGGGTGTCCTCCTGGCTCACGTGCAAAATGGAGACATGGCCTCTGAAGCTGGTCAGAGATGAAATTTATAATGGACATCATGCAAAAGGATAGCTTTTATTTTTCATTTGTTTTTTTCATTACCTATCAAAGAAAAGGTGCAGTTTGGGTGTTGATATACCACTTTAATTCTTTGTTTCAGAAAGACACAGATAGGTGCTTGCCTTGCAGAAAAGGATGTGTCTTATCATAATAGCAACGACTGAACACGATGGCAGCATTGTTGCCATGGTTTCAGTACCCTAATGAGAAACCCTATCTGTCATCTCGGATAGTTGACAGATGATTCATTCATTTACTGTACCTTTTGGGGGAGAAATGTCACAGCTAAGAGATTTTCATCATGTTTTTTTGTGTAGTGCATAAATGAAAATAAGTTTGAATAATGTACACTGAAATGAATAATGAAACATAATTCAGTGGCCTGAAACAACAGTGATGTAAGCTTTCAGATGACTAGAAGTGTGTCCTGATACCTCATTCAGCAGAGGCACAGAGGAGAGATAGTCACTGGTGGTCAGAGCAAGATAAACATCTACTTCATGTGAACATTGTGTTATCCTGAGCAGTCTGATGTCAGTCAGATGTTGAACTGTTATCATTATTAGTATTGTTACATGAAACATTTAACATTTAGTAGTCAAGATAAAGCACATAGGTCATAGTTTTTTTTAGTTGTAATGCTTAGACACCTTAATTTGAGTATCTCAATTCAAAACTGAAGAAATTTACAGCTTCTGAGGAATATGCCCCGTTTTCAGTTAATTCTTTTAGTCAATAGAACAGTGCAAAAACTTCAATACATAGGTTATTCACAGTGGAAATGCAGACAGCCTTCATTGATGATTAGGCATTCTGTGCTGTGCTGGAAATACCACAAAGAAGGGAGCAAGCAGTGTGTGTCTGACAGATAAAGGAATTAAAGATTCTCAAAACTGAACTTCACTCTGCAGCCTCAGAATGCTACTGTATTTCATACAGTGCAAGTTATGGAGCTTCGGCAAAACATGCTGGTGTGTTTCTTCAAATGTGTTTTACTACAATTAAATTCATTTTATTACTTATAATTTGTGGCATTACATGTTCAGATTGACGTTCCCTCCTGTCGACAGCACAGTGACTCTCAGATTGCTGTCATGTCCCGCACACGTGGCCATCGGGGCCTCTGAGGGCCGCCGTTGTGTTTGTGAAATATAATTAGTGTGGGGGCATTCCAGGCGTACTCCTCACAGAGGGAAGAGAGGAATCAGCACATTTTGCAAACACAGACTGGTGGAATAACGAGGGAACAATGTTGCGTGACTCATTTTTTTCTTCTGGAATCCCCTCAGCTCCCCAGTCAGCGATAATCTTACAAACGTCTCGCTATGACAGCCATGATAATACTGCCGTTGTTCTGGGATGATTCTTGGTTTGTTCTTGACAGAATATCACAGAGCATTTCATATAGTGTCTTCAGGGCCAGAGACATTGCATTGAGAGAGCTTTTGTCCTGCAGAAATGAAAGATCTGTACAAATTTAAAGAAGGCCATGCTGCACAGGGTAAAAAAAAGGTAAAGGGCTATGCTATGCTAAAAAAGATAACATTGCGACGTCAAATTGCAATTACATAAACTTCCTCAGAATGTGTAGCCTGTCAAACAGAAGCTACAGCACACTTACAATTGCTTATGTGGTGCCAGCGCTGTGAAGTGCCACTGAAACATTAAAACTCTTATAGGACTGCAATGGAAGAGAGGAAGGCAAGAAAACGCATGTTGTGACTAGACTTTGTTTTTGTTTTATCTGAATTAATTTCTGTTGCTAAATTAAATAACAAGACTAAATTACATTTCTTGCCAATAATCTTAAACCAACAGGCACAAAGCTGTCATTTTTTCTTTGGAAGTCATATTCTATTTTGCCATTATTTCAGATGTATTGATTTAATTACTTTGTGTTTGAGTTAAAAAAGCAGTTCTCATTGCTCAAAAAATAACCATGTCTCTTCAACTGAGCTTCCCATAATCCATGAAATAACAGAAATCAGAGAGATCGGAAAACAGACCTTCTGATCTTGAATGAAATCTGATTAAATAGCTGACAGGAGTCATATTATTCAGTGGTTTATTCTTAAACTCCACAACAATGAATGATTTAAGCTGCATAAAATAGGAGAGTGTTGGCGTTATGAATGAAACCAGAATTTTATTCTTGCTGTAAATATTTGATTATTTAGAAAAGTGCACAAACTGTGTTTGACTGAATCAAACCTCCTATTTGGAGGACATTAACTTAAGTATTAAAAATTAAATAATGTACAATAGGAATAATTTCTGTGGATATCTATGATTTTCATACTTTCTCCACACAATGACCAAATTTAAAATGGTTGACGTATCTTAAAGAAGTATTTGTGTATTACATGGCAAATTGTTTATGATGTAGCGTTTCTAATCTGCTTTTCAGTTTCAAGACAACAATTCTTTGTGGTGATGCTTGAATACAGCTTGACAAAAACAATATAGAAGATTTCAACGACCCAACAGATCATCCACATTCAGCTGAACACTTGTATGACTCAAATAAGACTGAATTTTGTCAGCAGTATTTACTGTTGAACATGAATCTAAGCAGAGACACGATTATTTATTAATGAGCTCTGCGTGATCTGGAGTATAATCTGGCGGGGCCACATAGCTACTGCTGCAGGTTTGAGGCAAGGAGAGATCAGCACTGACTCTGTTCTCAGATGATGCATGTGTCTGTGGGATGAAAACGTCATGCTGTCAGGCAAAGGAGCACACCCCCATAGTTTAGGAGCACAGAACATAAAGCTTTGTGGAATGTACAAATCAGTGTTTATATAGAAGCAAATAATTTCAGTTGGAATGATTCAACTTATTCAAAAATTGGGGCGGCAGTGTGGTGTAATGTAAGGAGCAGGTATCTTTGGGCAAGGTACTTAATGCTGAATTGCCTCAGTAAATATCCAGCTGTATCAAAGGGTAAAATGTAAAATTGTACCCTGTGTAAGCCACTCTGGGTAAGAGTGTGTGCTAAATGACAATAATGTACCCCAATGTAATTATGTCAAGTAACACCCATGGAAAATATTAAGGAGAATGATAATGGCATCTTAAGGAAAACAGCTCTGTTGCAGGGGCAATAGAACAGACGCTGACAGCAGGTCTCATTAATAATAAATATCCAAACTTTAACCTGTGTTACAAAATGCATTGGAGATATTCCATAGAAGCAGTCTAACCGTTGATGAACAGATGAGATGATGACTGTGACAAACAATTACAGTCAGTAGTCAACACCATGGTTCTGGGCATATGAAAATAGTTTTAGCTAACCATTAGCTAGAAAATGGCACTGTATTTGTATGGGAACATACCATTATTCAAAATCATTATGAAGCTAGAGCCATCATTAAAATCAAGAAATCTTCATCTCAAAAAACCTGAGGGGAAAAGAAATAAATTTTCTTTGTTCATTGAAAAAGAAGAGGTCATAATTGCTAAAAGAGTTTCTTATAGACTTTAAAAATCCTAACAAGTTTTCAAATCCCAGTGCCTCTGCCTTCATACTGAATACCTTCCTTTTATGATACATACTATTTTCACCTACTCTTTGAATGTTTTAGGTCTACAGTGTTCCCTGATTCTGCTGTTCTCAGGTGAACAGAAACCGTTGTGTTCTTTATCTTTTTCACAATCTATAATCCTTAAACAGAAAACCGACTCTTCCTTGGGTAGATAATGCTCCTGCTCTGTTCATGCGCCTCACACTTTAACCAGAATCTGACTCTGCGAGAAAGCAAAATGAAAGGGAGAGAGTTCCTTTTGGTGTCATCGTGTTCTGTTAGATATCTGACTATGAAAGCCTTCGGGGCTCCGAGCCGCTACAGGAGAGGAATGCGGCAGGGCGGTGGAGTCAAGGCACTTTCTCAGCTGATTGGCCGATCCTCTGGCGGCTCTGGTTTTATCACCGTCTGTGATACCCAGCAGAAACCGCAGTGGAGCAGCCCCCTGATTTGTATTCTAGCTGTGTATCTGGGCAGATAACAGGAAATCCATACACAAACCGCCCTCTCGGCAAGCTGGTGACCTCTCCCTCCGATAAGAGACCATACCAACATGCAAAGCGCAGCAAAGATTCAGCGCTGTCCCCTGGTCTGTCCCCTGCTTTATTCTAGTGACAAAATAATTGCTTTCAGTTTGACTTTTTTTTTTTTTGTAAATATGCTTTTGTTTTCAGAGTACAACAGAGTAAGACAGTCAGTACATAAAGACAGGAACTGAATTTATGGTAATGTTACAATAGGGAAAAATGCACAGTAATAATATAATTTTTCATACATTAGCCTCTGCATTTGACTTAATATAATATGCATACTGTATATGTTGAAACTCATTCTAAATTATAACCTATTCAGTTGACAAGTCTGTGCCTTCAATACTCCAGGAATCAAGCTTATGTTTGAGTTGAACCAGTGTTATGTACGCTAGTAAGTGTCGCCTAGTAAGTAGAGTTCAAATTAAAAATTAATAAACAGGTTCATAGTAATTGCACTTCAAATGATTTTCCCATATGAAATTTTCAACCCAACTTCTCAGCTCAACGTATAACCCCAGTGGAATGGAATAATTCATTTGGCTCTGTGGTAATATTATTTATGAAATTAGCTAACTATTTTGTCCAGGCAGTAGTGCATGGAATTGGTTGCTCATTAACCATAAGTGAAAAAAGAAAGAAAAAATACCACATTGGAATGCAGCATAAACACCAAATCCATGACGTAATAAACTGGATCTGCTTTACCTATAACATCTTTATGCTACAGCATCAGCAACTACAGTACGGTAGTATTTGCGTCACTGAAATGACCACTTTGCCGGTTCTGTTTTGATCACTTGCACTGTGTTAATGTATTGACAAGCAACACAATGAGGAACAGATGCACAAAATGCAGTGCTCTTGAAAATATGTTCAACCAACTAATGTATACAATCTAAATGAATTGAGATCTGTTCAACTTCAATGTGTTCATGCAGTCTTATTATTTTTTTCAGAATCACTGTTTGAATCCTGTCCCAAAAAATATTTGGGAATAAATGCATTCTTGAAGAATACATTTTTCATGTTACAAGAATGGAAATACTAAACATAAACCAGGTTTCAGTGTTTCACAAATATGCAACATTATCCCTCTGAATTCAACTGATGCTTCATGGCACAGGTGTGGGTTTCCAGTTATTGTTCTAAAAATGAAACTTTCCCAGGCTTGCATGTCACTTCCCATCTTGCAGTAATTGCAAGCGAGGGAGAAACATCATTCAGGGTACGTGAGCTCATCTCGGAGGACGTTGAATTATGCCTCAACAAATTGGTCTAGGATTTGTTTGATTTAAATTACAGAATTAACGATGCACCATGATTTTCTTTTTAAACAAGTTGCCACAAAGCGGATGAGGAAACTTTCATTAAAATTCATACTTTTGAAGATACTTAAAAGGCTGTTAAGCAGTTTTAGGCCTGCACAGCCTAGCAACACGGAAAGAGAGGAAATTGCATACCACCTATGTCCCCTTAGCTTTAATGAAACAAAGATTTAATATCATATAACATGATAATGTCAAGTAATGACTCTCATGGAAATTACTGAACAAAAAATGCATGCACTCATTCTACTGTACACTCAAATATGCAGACGCACCTACATGTGGATGCATACAAAACCACACCGATGTTTGTGCATTCAGGCAGGAATGCACACGCACACAAAGACATATGCCGAAATACACACAAATTAAATTTATTACAAAATAATATAACTTGTAATATTACTGTTTTAACATAATGAAATGTGTGAATGCATTTATCTCTTGCTTCCCGTCCATACACAGGACAATGTAAAATTGAACTATAGTTTTTTAGTGAAGTATGGATGGTTTTTTGGTTGTTAAGCAATATTTTTGAGTGGCTGTGAAGGATTAATCTTTACCTATCTGCTGCTCTGACACTAAGTATGATTGATGCGGTCAATAACATGAGTTATTGTATAAATGTGGATCCTTGTTTTCAACTTTTTCCACTCAGATTTAACAATGGTAGGTCTAATTACTTCAGCTTCATTGCCAAGAAAATAACCATAATCATCACTGAGTTTGTCTGACTACACAGCCACTGCCTAACAAGGTACACCTGCCTAATTAGCCATATATGAAGTGCAGGTGTGTGACTGGTGGGTGGGAGGTGAGTTGAATAGGGCTTTTAGTTGTGTTTAGCTGTGGTGCTGACACAGGTTGTGAGTGTTTTAATTAATTACTATAGAGGTTAAAGTTATCTTTAAGTGAAAGGAGTCTTTCTTTATTTGGAGAACTTATGCAGCACTCAGTTTCATGGGTTTTAGGAAGCCCAGGCCGTTACTTAATTTTATCTAATGAGTCATGATGAATACTGATTATAATAACCTCTTGGCTACTCCTCCTACTCCTCTTTAAATTGTGTTAATGTGATGAAATGCATCTAAAGCCCTACTTCCATACACACTTCTCTCTGAATAATCTATTGACAGAATTTGGCCTTATAAGAGAACACAGACTTGATTTGAGTGATGACAAGGAAGCACTCAGACTGAGCTGTGATACTGAATGCAGTTTATTGCTGTTATTTCTGCGCATTGCTGTGAAATATATTTAATTACATAGAATCAAACCTCTGATGAATTTAGTAATCTTATGCTTCACTGTCATACAGTAGTATTGTATAGCTTTCAGCTGAGCATTCTCCAAACAGAAAAGCTTTGATCTGGTGAGGCATTCTGTGATTTACAATCTTTTTGAGAAAATATCTAAATTTATGTCCGTATGGCCAAAATCTAGCTGTGTGTAAATCTGTCATTCAGTAAATAAATATGAACCAAATAATGCATCAGTTGTTCTCTGCTATCTGGGCTGGCTCTTCTGTGTGTCAGTCTCTGTCATCTTTACTGTTTAATATGAATGAATAGGTTGTTTGCTTTCGACAAAATGAGTGGTTTGTAAAGATAACAGATGCCACATCTCTGTCAGCGTGTGCTATCGTTCTGCATGTGCCTTTTGATTATGAGCAGTGCCACTTGTGTACTTCAGGCTAAGGGTCATTTCTCCTCAGCAGGATTATCAGTGATGAATGTTGATGGGCGCCACCTGGTAATTCATCAATGTTCCAAAAGATAATATTAATTTAGGGCCATATCTGCACGCCTGCCCACACCCAGCTATCTGAGGCTACCTGTGGCTGTCGGGCCATAGACCTGCTCATCTCTGATCACCACAGTTGCCCTAATACCTTCTCTCTACCTACAACTCTGCTGGAAATGCAGCTTGAAAATGGGCATGTGAGGTTTTTCTTTGAAAAAAATGAGGTGCTTGGGTGGCCGCACTAAGAGCTGGTTCTCACTCTACTAAACGACATCCAACCAAATTGTTTGGTTAGTTTATGTATTTATTTTTGCTAAGGGAGAACAACCCTAAGAACCCTTAAAGCAGATTTAATGTATCATTGGAAAGCTTAGGTTGAAATGATCCCAAACTAATGCTTTTACAGTCCATTAGGTTGTGGCTACGAAGCAGTTTTTTTTTTTTTTTTAGCAAGAATTCATGTGGGATGAGTCAGGCTTTCTGAGTGACAGAGCTGCTGGGTGGTAGTGCATGATTTGAGGGAAGTGTACGTCTCTGCAAATATCTTAAAACTTACAGATTTTTTTTCATAACTGTTCCCTTTTTTACATTCACATTCTTCTTCCGCTAAGGAGCTTATAGCTTATATTTTTAAGGCAGATCAGGGTAATGAGAGGATTTGGTTTTCCCCATTAGTCATTGTGCTCAACTTTAAGCAACACATTTAAGGTTAAGTCTTCTGGTATTTGTTACCTGCAAAACATTCGCCTACCTGCACAGCAGTTACGATGATTTGAGGGAAAACAGCAACTTCATTATATCTGCCACACTGATTTTTCAGTAGGTATTCTTAAAATGAGACATTTTGACATTTTGATTTTATTTTTTGAATGAATGCGCACAGCCACAACTGCTCGAGGCAGATTTCACTTCATTATGCAACATTCTAACGCGACTTATATCAACTTCAGTGATCACCTTCAGGGGGCGGCAACAAGATATCTGCATAATCTCTGCTGAAATGATCCACAGGACATACAGAGCAACAATCACACAGTGCCAAAACAACAAAATACACTAAATAAAAAAGCAAAATTATGAATGAAGACATCACAATGAGATAAGAACATATTTACTAGCACTATCTGCCAAAACTTAATTATTTAACAATAAGTGAACAGAAAACTACTTCTCATTTTTGATAATGACCTGGCCAAGAGACTTAAAACAGCAAATGCAAAGGTATCAAACAGCACATAGATACACTTACACAGTACAGATGGACATATTCACCTTGTGTGTGAAAAAACAGGTGATGTAAGGGGCTTCATTCAGGAGTGTTATCATAATAGTGATAGTGACTGATTCAATATCCTACAATATGTGTGTGCAAACAGAATCATACAGCACATTGGACAAGGTGACATTGACCTTGGATTGACCCCAGGATGCCAATGCTGGTAAACTCCTTGTAAGCTTATGGCTGAGAGAACACGCTGCTCAGCTCCATATTCTGGGAAACAAGTAGAGCATTCTGCAGCATTAAGAAGAGAGATGATATTTTTCTATCATATTTTCTCTTGCTTGTTGAACTTTAACATGCAGGAGATGAGACAAGGTCACTGAGTTACAGGATTGACAGAGTCAATATGCTTTGTGCTTCTGCTGCAGTTCATTGAGATTTAAATAGACAGTACTGTGATTGTGTTCTGATGACTGAGGTCAATGCCTGAAATGGCACAGAGACTGGGGAAACGAATGATATTTATGGGTGGCCAAGATGAGTGATCTGTTGAAATCCTGAATGTAAACCTCTCCCTGGGCTTTCTTTGGTGCTCAGGTTGTTTGTAGGTTCCTAAGTGTCTGGTTGTATTTGTAGTCTGAGAGATGGTGGTTTAGGATGTGACTAACATCACCCTGAGTGATTCTGACAGCTATTGTAAAAGTGCTGCACTAATAGTGCACCAGATCTCATTACCTCTTTTGAGTCTTCTACCTAATTAGATAAGGAAATCTGGAGAGAACCCTTGAGAGCATTTCTGACTTACAGTGAAGTGAGGAGTATTAATTATTTGTGACTGGTGTGCTCCCTTGTAAATCAAAAGAACTGGACACATCTGAGATTTTGAAAGAAAATCAAGAGGAAAAAAATCAAATGTTAAAAAACCTATCAATTACTTTGCTCAAGGGCGCATTCTTTGCTGGAATGAGAGATTATCACCCCCAGATTAATGTTTACCAGTATATTCATGAATATGTATGTGGCATTGGTGTTAATGGAGTCAGGCTTCATAAAAAATCCAAATTCCAAATTCAAAAGACCCTCAAAATTTTTTTCTCTCCCAAGGTCCTACTGGCCATGGTGTTGGCTAATCAGTCAATAATTCAAAAGAATTAAAAAGGAGGACGAATAATGGATTCTAAAGTTTACTCCCTTTAATTATGTGTATAAATTTTAGTTCCTTTTTAAAAAACAAAACAAAACAAGAGGAGTGACTTCTGCTACTAGGAATTCAACAGAAAGGTGTGCATTGAAGAATTTCAATTTCAGATATGAGCTAACATGCTTAAATGATAAGCATCTTGTAGAAATGGGCTACATTTCACACCTGGGCAAACAAATTACAGTCCTGTCTTACCATGTCCAAAATCCACCTATCCAACCACAGCCCTGTTTATTGTATACAAAATTCATCCATCCATTAGCCCTGTGTTATCATTTCGGTGAACCTGTCCAATCACAGCCCCACATCGTTATGTTCATGGTGCATCCCTGTATGGTAGGACTGCATATACACATATAGACTGAAATACCCTGTGAAGAAGTACTCTGCTAAATGTTAACTTTGCCTTATGTTGTTGTGGACAGGATTTTCCTTGCCCTTCAGTTTATATCACAATGCAGTGAAACTGGCTACCTGATGAGATCACAATCGAGGCCTGAGTGATTCTCAGCAAGTCCCCACTGCGGCCCAGAAAATGTACGCTGTCAGTGTAACACTCCTCGCTGCTCCTTTTCCGACTTCACTCTGCGCGCTCCGTAACCTTTGTATCTGAAGCGAGCCGCTGTAGCAGATGATGTTTTTTTTTTTTTTTTGCGGATGTCTTGAATTGCCTCCGTGAGCAATGTGGAGCGGGTGGTACGCTGCCGTGTTAGGGAGGCTGTCCCTGGACATTGGGGAAAAAAACGAAACACTCTGTGCCTGTAACCAAACAGTTCATGGTCGGGCCTTCCACACACGGCTTCACAGTGACTGAGCCAACAGGGGCGTCTATTTATGCGTGCTTTAAGGTGAGAGATGTGCGTGCTCAGTATGAACTCATCCATAAGGCATACGCAAAGGCCTTCACCACAGAGCGGAGTACTGATGTGTGCCCCAGCCTATGATGTGCACACATGATGTGCACAGACAGCTGCAAGCACCGTGTAACACTGGTGATGTACACTTATACATTAAGAGGATGGTTAGTGGGGGAGGCAGTTATGATTAAAACATGAGGCAGTCCTCTTGCTCCCCTCCATGGCTTTGTGTTCATTGCTTTATTTTTAGCTCTCAAATTGAAGAGACGCTTTTGGTTAAAAACAGCCTCAACTCTACTTGTGGTGCTTTAAAGCGAACGCCAAAGAAACCCACAACAAGGTTGTAAAGGGACCGAAAAGAAGTGTCAGAGCAAACATGCGCAAGTTGTAATTTTGTACAAAAGATTCCATTTTAGTTCTTGCTTTTAATGTTTCCTTTTTGAAAAGAAAAACAAAACCATCCTCCAAATTCCAGACTGATGTGGTCTTCCTTTTATCTCAGGACCATATCTACAGCAGTTTTGTTTGCTTTTCATGGTTGTTTCTTAGCCCTTTGCAAGGTAGCAATTCTTTACCCCACAGCTGCACCTGCTGGCTAGAAGGGTTATCTCAGTTATGCAAATATCCTCATAAATTGCACAGGAAAGCCACATGAACTCATTATCTCCAGTTTGTGTAGGTATGAAGCACAAAAGTCAGCACAGTAGGTTTTGTTCTCAAACTTAAAAACAGAATGTCTTCTTGCACTGACACATAAAATCATCCGCAGAAAAAAAGATGCTTCGTGTGATGCAAATGGTAACACACAGCTAACCCATCGATGCATTACAGCTTTGTTCCTGTCGCCATCTGCGCATTTAGCCTTTGGGCACGCCAGGGCGTCTTTTGCATGCCGTTTTTTCTCGCCTTTTGTTACTTCACTGCATAGATGGTCTCCGGGGACCATAAAACTTGCATAACATCACCTATTTGAAAGTGAAATTTACGATGCGTCACCTCTGTCCTTCGCTGCCAATGGCGATGAGTTACAGGAGATGCAGCGGTTCCTCTGGAAGCAGGCAGATTAGCTGTATCATTATGGCAGCCCCACGGTGACAGCTCTCCAAAGGACCGCGAGGCACAATGCAGATGCATTGCCTGGCTCCTTGGAATAGCCCACATGGCTAAGTGCATGATAAATATTTAACGTTCCAATCGCTGCAGGTTTGATTTTTTTCTTTTCTTTTTTTTTTTTTTGTTTCTCCCTCATTCAGAGGTGGACCTGTCATTTTTCTCTTCTGCACACGAGCCCACCTTTAAGTCAGTGCTTGCAATTTTGCCTTACAAATGGCAATTTTATGCAAGTACCGGAAAATGAAAAGGTACCCTTTCCATATTGCCTCATTTTTTTACCTTCACCCATAAATTTCATCTGTCACTTTCATTCAGTGGTTTTTATAATCTTTTGTCTGTGAGTGGCTCACATAACATGTACTGTAAAAACAGAAAGAATGGTAGATGTGAGTATATTCTTTTTTTCCTTCATAGTTGAAGGAGAATACAATCATTCTGTAAAAATGAGAAGAAATGAATTCCTTGTGTTTAGATAAGAAAAATCGGTATGGGCTTTGATATAATAAACAATGCTTTTATTACTATAAATTTATTCTTGTTAAATAACATATAGAAGGCTTAATTTGCATCTCTCTCATCTTTCTCCTTTTCTCTTTGAAGGCAATTACATACTGCACATACTACATACGGTACATGCTGCAATGTCACTTTGAAAGCCCACACTCAGATGAAGATTTCTCTTGCTGTAAAGAGAAAAGTCTAATGTTAGCATGCAGGATGCACAGCAGTTCTTGCCAGCCTCTTTTCTTTTAGCTCATGCACTGTTTAGGGAAATAATTGTTCATCTTCTCCTTGAAAGTGATGTAACATTGAGCTGCAAAATGACAGACCATTAATGCAAATCCGAAGACAGGACAAGTGTGTTTCTCTAAAGTACTGTCTGTGTGAACGCATAGGCAAAGAGGTGGAATTGTCCATTTGTGTCTCTAATGGGGGCGTGGAGGCCACAGAGCAGATACATGCAGTGGCCCCTTCAGTCTGTTGCTCTCCCGTGTCCTCCCACACACCATCCAAAACCATCCCACTTACACAACCTCAACCTCAAACCACAGCATGCTGTGGTTTATCATGGCATCAATTCAAGATTAATAAAACAAAGGCAAGGCGAATGAACAATTAAATGCATTTGACCGCAACAAAGAGGATGGAACATTGAGGAAGCTGCCTGTAGTGACTTAATTTCCCCATCTCTCTATGGACCTTCTGATTTGAGCTCATGGTCACACAGCAGGACTTACCTTGAACAGTGCTGGACCCTGGACTAAACTGTTTGAAATGCTGTTCAAATAATCTTTTTTTTTTTTTTTTAATGGACACATGCAGAGGTGGCCCAGTGGCCTGGCCTGACAATAGCGCCATGCATTTCAGGCCCCTTTTCAAAATGCACTGGAGTTCTTGGTCCTAGAATTCAGTGTGGGCTCTGAGCCAGTGCAACTGAAATTAATGGAGCCGTAAATCCTGACAAACATGCTGTCTCATTAAATTAAATGCTGCACATATGTCTTTGTGTGCATGTGTGTTTTATGTGTGCAGAAGCTGTGTACAACTGGCTTTATATTGCACTAAAAAAATCAAGATTGACATGCTTGATAATAACAACCCAGATACAGTATTCAAAAATCCATTATGCCAATGATGAAGTAAACTTATGGTTGTGCCTTGATGTGCAGATGATGACACATGGAAATGTCATGTTTAGAGTAGTGGGCACTCATTGTATTGCATCCATGCATCAAATTGAGAACTTCGAGGTTGATTTATCACAGATGAGAATGCATTAATGACCTATGTGTCCAACACAGCGCATCCATGCTGAAGTCACACATGTATTCCTTCTGTTGCTTAGCAATGATTCTGTTGACTTGATTGTTTTTGTGGGCTTTAGAGGGTCATGGTTTTTCCTCATGCAAGACCTAACTGATTTAAACATGTACACTGCTTTTCTTGATTGCTGCAATACTTCATGTGCTGTCCTTCTTCCCCTATTGAGAAATCTGTCGAGAATCTATTGTGCCTGAGAGAGCATAGATGAGAAAAAGCTGACATTTCACATTGAGTTGGAATTCAGTTTAGATTTATTGATCAAAACATCAATTATTTATAATCACCAAGGCTATATTGCATAGAAAGTGCCATTTTGTAAGGTATGGAGCCTGTTTCAATCAAGGAAAATGGCTGAAATTTCTACATGTCTTAATGTTATGTAAGAAAAAAACAGGAATGAAAGCCATAAAATCATTAGTTAATGCCTGTTCTATCAGGCAAAATCAAAACCTCTCCATGTAACACATACCTAAGCAACCAGTTAGCTTACCTTGGACATATGCTTCTTCTACATATCACAGAGCCCACCAATACTGCATGTCCAGGGTGCCCTGTACAGTACTGCTTCCTGCATGCCGGACAAAACCAAGTCACCCATGAGACAGCTCTCTCACATCTTCAGTGCCCTTATATGGTGGAGTGAGCTTCCATGACAATCTCTCACCATTTTCCACAGCAGATGTAAGGCCCATTTCTTCAGATTGCTTCTTGGCTCCCTTACCTGAGAACAACTGACCTTCCCCTTACTTGTGTAGTCTCATTGTAGGGTATGTTGTATTGCTGTTTTGCACTTAATTATTCATTGCATCATGTATGTATCAGGCATCATGCCACTAAGTAAGGGGCTGATGCATGCTTAAACGTGGTCGGTTGTGTCCTGTGCTGTCCTCATGCAATTTTACTAGGTGTGCTGTGTACTTGTTCTTTGTAAATTGCCCTGGACAAAACCTGCTTCCAAATGACACCATGTAAATGTCAATGGAGACACTTGTGGTGTGCTACAAAGAGTTGTAAAATCCTTGGAGACAGTGGGGAAGGTTGCAGATTACTCAAGACAGACAGAGGCACACAAGAGTACTGCAACAACTGTAGTGAATAGTCCAACTGCCTAAATTATTTTCAGACTGGGAGGAGGCTAATTCCAAATTGCCAATCTGCTTCATTTTGACATCCACTTGTGGCTTGTGATGGCTGACCTTGCTTTCTTGGAATTATGTATTCTGACATTACTAGCTTGTTGGACCTGAGAATTTTGATGGTGCCGAAAAAGTCTAGGGGTAATTTTACCTCTGAGCATTGTGAAATCCAAATCATTGGCAAGTTCCTATAACATGTTAAGAGTACTACAAATGCTGCGCTGCCTAATCCTTAGCCTCACAAATGCAGCCCTACTATCCAGCTCACTGAAATAAAAGCCAAGTCACTATGAAGGCATGTGCGTGTATTTTTAGTGCTATGCATGCCATGTGGAGAATGATTAGAAAATGTAATTTTAATCATATATTTCAAGTTTACTCATCGGTCTCTCTCAGTGTCTCACATACACACATAATGTACACAGTTTCTCTGATATTTTCCAGCCTTTTGTAATTGTGGTCATGAGGGCTGGGATCTATAGCGGCCCCATCACTGCAGTGTGCTTTTAGCAGCCGTATCTCTGTTATATAATGTGTTGCAGTGAATAGCTTCCAGCTAACCATCACAGCTTTTAAATCAGAGGTAGCAGGGCATGCACAGAGTACATCAATTATGCATTGCTTTCAAGCACGCCCTGTTGAACCTGCCATAGTTTGTCATGAAAAGCTCTGTGCGAACTATGAAATTATGAAATATTCTCATGAAACAGGTAAATATTCACATGACCCAGAGCTTGAACAAATGGAGCATCTGAGAGATTTGGCTGAGAGTGCAGTGAATATCCTTCACCATCGACTCTTGCTATAACAATCTCCATTTCACTAGCCAAAGCCAATCAAGGGATCTCAAGTGTTGCACTTTCCTAGATTTAACTCCTGTAAAAAGAGCATTGTACAGTATGTGTTTCCCTTTTCCTAGCTACCTGCAACTCTATCCTACCGCCAATGTATATTTTCCAATAACATTCAAATTGTTTGGTATCAGCATAGTAGATTAATGAAATAAGATTATTCTGATTAATTTTATTAATGTATGTAGGCACAAATACATTGATAAGTGGGTTAGTGGATGTGGCTGTCCTATGTAATGCTAATGCACTGTGGGATCCTGCTTATTCTTCCATATTCAGACAGAAGAAGCATGGTTTGCCGTGTTGACATGCACATTGCTGTTAATCTCCTTTCTCCATGTTCACTTCACAACTATGAATGCATTTATCATTCCAGCAACAAAGAGAGACTGATCTCAATTTGCTTTCCTGCAAATTGTTTTTGACAAAAATGTTTCCAGGCTTATTTCTTCTGTATTCACACAGACCATTTGGACATAGTCAGCTGGTTTGCTTCTTTAAAAGAATACATGAGTACCTGACACAACCCCTCTTACTGCCTTAGGTTGTCACCGACCCCTACATTCATTCACAACTGCAAAATCTTGCAAAGGAAAATGTTTGGATTACTATACTGTCCCAAAAAACCCCAAAACAATTATATAACAGACTGAAAACTGACTTGACTTTGATTGGCTGCTGGTTTTACATATGCCTACTTCTACTTAAGGTGTACATACTGCCAGGTAGCACCCTCGGTTATAGTGTACTGTCCCAGAGTACTGTTCGTACTCTCAGAAAACAAACACTCGCCATGTGTACATTGGCTGGTGCCCATTTCCATCATATACCACAATGTTGTCCTGGGGGCAGTACCATGAAAAAAAACACAACAACACGCTTGCCGCAAAGGCGGGGGTGCAGACTGGAACCCTGCTCGCATCCTTGCCATCTGTCTCTGCGCTCAAAACAACCAACGGCAGTTGCCAAAACAGATTGCAAAGAAAAACACAACATGGGTGGCTCTTTCTTGTGTCGACAGAGAGCTCACTCTAAAGTAGGAAACATTGTGGTTTTCAAAGGTGGGAAATAGACTCATGTGGGTTCTTCTCTCTGCTAGAATTTGCGCTCCTGTTGTGTAGATCAGCAAATACAGTGTATAACATATTAACACCCTTTACTTTTTTCCTCTGTTTTATCTCCTTTTCCTCACTTCAAACCTTGGCAGGATTGTCCTCTGCTGTGCCAAACTTGCAGTACATTGTTTGACCATTAGATTGATTGAAATTCAGTATTGTTGCTTGATGTGCAGAACGATCATCAGACATATAAATCTGCCAGGCTGGGGAGTGGGAGCATATTTCAATCAAAAGTTAATCTCAAAGTGCACCTCGTCAAACAGAGAAACGAGAGGAGGGAGAATCACATTAGAATAAGATTGACCTACTTGGAAATGGATTCTGTCAAGAACACCCGGAAATGTTGTTAACATACCATTATGCGGAATATGGATATGCACATGAACACATACAGTGTGTGCAGTTTTTTGATGGTGCTTCATTTGTTCACAGTGATTTCTGACTGATTTTGCCAGTGAACACATAGTTCTTTTTAACATCACAGCACTTTAAATATGGCTGATACCAGCTGATGTAAAGTTAATAGTACACAGAAGCTGTGTATGAAAATAAATCCATTGCCCACATAAAAAGCTAAGGAACTGTTGAATTTAAAATAAATATCATAACTTTCACAAGGAATGCCATGGAAAATAAGGTGCTAAATTCAAAATTACATAATTAAACTGTTTTAAGAAACAGCCAAGACAGTTTTCAGCTTAAACAACACCCACATATTTGTGAGGCTGCTAGCCAGACATTCATCTCAGCTGCAACTGAAAACTTAATCGGACAATGCTGTAATAACTCTCAAATCACCGTGTTGATGTCAGTGAACCCCCCAAACAAAATGTATTAAATGCCAACTTGAAGTGCACGATGGGTTGGTGTGTGCTAAGAGAACTGCATGTTTCTCTAGAATATGTGTATTTCTGCTCTGTTGCAACTGGAGTACTGCTGACCTCACGCAGAACTAGAAATGTCTCAAATTTGTTATTTTCTTGGGATTAATATGAATGTAGTTGTTAATGCTGTATTTTGCTTTGCAGCATTCCAGAGCAAAACCAGTTACAAAACTAAAAACACACTAAGCAGTTTCGACAGGGAAAAGGATGTTAACTGACATCCTACAAAAAAACATTATCTCCCATTATATTATCCACCAGATTCTGCTTTGAAGTCCTGCAGCTGTTCCAGAGAGGGCTTTCACATTTATATGTCACTGCTTAGTCTTCTCGAATATGACATAACTACCACGTATATCATCCCATCGACCCCCACTCACCGCAGCCTGAGAAGAACCTGGAAGTGACTTATCACAGCACTCTCACCTTCTACCAGAAAATTATGTCACTGACCTGTTCCCACAGATTCCCTCAGTCCAATATCCAAGGAATGTGCTCATCCATCACCATCCGATTAACACAACTGCTGGCCCTTCTGTTTGTGCTCTCTCTACTTCTACAACTGCTAATGCAATTATTATTTCTACTAAGAAAACAGATTCTCTTCTCAGGTAAAGCACTCCCCTTGTGCCCCTGTGCAAACATTTAGCCCAACTTTCTTGTGAAAATACACAGTTCTTAAAACTGATAAATTAAAAAGAAGAGCACAATTCACTGATAATGAGTGTTTGTGAAATATTTGCCTTTAAATCATTGCATTAATGATTCATTGAATTGATCCACACAACTTGTTAATGTCATCCAGTTTGATGCTCCACTGCCCTGTTGTCAGATATCCGTCAAAATCTCCTTTGATTAATCTCTGATTGTAAATATCAGTGTTGGAATTCCTGTCCTATGAAATGCTAAAAGTGAACCCAGAAAAAGGTAAGCGTGAGCTTAATATACTGCTGATAAAAAACTAAAAATCAATAAAACACCGCCCTGGACATGGAGCTAAAGGTCAGATTGATATATGCTACATTTAATAGTGACCTGAATTTGATACAAGTGATGTGCAGTAGTTTGTTTCCACAGGTTGCTTTTCATTATCAAGCAATAGCTTTTATTTTCCAGCTATACTGTACAGTTCACTGATGTGGCAGCTACGAAGGAACTTGGATATGAGGGTTTTGTTAGATAATTGGCAAAGCCCACAGGCACAGCTCGGCCTGTTACTTTGCACAGTTTCTGTAGGGTTTCAGAGCTGTCACGAAAGTGTTCAATTAAACGCTTTCTGAGGCAACCTTTGAAGTGTTATGAAAAGAGCACTGTCAAGACCACTGGAAAAAATGCGCGCCTTGGTTAAGGTGAAAACATAGCCGGCAGGGTTCTTTGATTGCTCTGTTTGATTAAGTAGACCAATTAAGTGTTTGTTTTCTAGCTCAGTAACAGCTGGTTATTCAAACAGAGTACCATGATTTAAAAAACAGGGCTTCATGTTCTTGTAAAAGGCCATCGGAAGCTTGTCTTGTGTAAGAGGTAAAAACCACTTTTGTTACTAATGGGTGCCCCATATAAGACAGCTTTGCTCTATGTTTCCTAGAAATGAAAGGGGAAAAAGTCTGCATTTAACTGTTCTTACTCTTTTTTAAAAATACAACAAAATCACACAACCACTCTGTGTTGTACAGTATTCTACTGGTTCTTGACATATGGTACATCTGAGGTCCTTTGTGTGGAAGATTGCATTGATTGTTTTATTGCTGATACATTGATAGAAAATCTGGCAGAGGCAAATCTGCATCAGCTTTTTGCTCTGCAGTTTGGAGAAGGATAACTCTGTGAGCTGCATGGGGAAGTCTTTTAGAAGTATGTTCTGAATTATTAAGTAAAGCTGATAAAAATAGGTGCTCAAAAGAGATCCTATTAAATATTCAGGAGATGACTTCTTGAGCATTTAATGGTTGAAGGGTACATTGTGGGTAGAACAATTCTTGCTCTGTGATGTGTGGTACTGGAGATCCAGCCTGTCAGAAACATATCCTTTGCATTTGAAAAACATTGTCATTTCCATAGGAAATTACAGCAGCTTTGTAACTGGAACAAAAGGCCCTGTTGGCGCAGATTCTGTTGTTTTAGATGCCGACTGAGTGTTAATCACTGCACACACTGGCTGAGTTTTTTAACCGTGTGATAATGCTAAGAACTTGCATTCCTATAGTGCTTTTATATTCAAATGCCCCTAAAGTCCTTCACAGTGGAATGGACAGTAACTGGTGCACACCTGTACAGTGCATGGAGATATGGGGGTATGATTACCCTGGAGCAAGACTTTGACACCAGGGTCAGAGAATCAATGTCAGACTTCGACCAGGACATGGGCCTTCACTCTGCCATCTGTGCCATCTTTAATGTCCTCTATGGGTCATGCCTGTTGTGTGAGGGTCCCAGAGACAGACCACACCTCCAACAGCACTGAGTCAGTATTTTTGTATATTATCCAGAGGGAAGACTACCTCCATATGGCTCACCAGTACCACTCCCAGAAGCAACAAAATCTGGTTTCCCTTCAAAGCATCAATCTGGGATGGACATTTGACAAGAGAAAGGCTTTAAGGTAATATGGCTTATTTTTATGATTGCAGATACTCACCCCAAGACCCACTGCCATCTGCTGCCTAGGACTACAGTCAGCAGAATGGAACAGAACTGCAATAGACAATTACGACTAGAATGTAAATCAAATACCTGATAGGACCTAATGCGTGGGATCACATCACTTCTTGCCTAAAACTGTCATAGAACTTCATGTTAATTTTTGAAAATCCTGTGGTACTGAAGCATGAGCTCTAACAAAATAATATATGCAGTTTGATATTGCCATCCACAAAATAATGGCACAATAAACTTGGAAATGTGATCAAACACCATGATAGCCTGGAGGCAAAAAGTTGTTTTAATGATATTCACAATGTCCTTCTCAAACCCGTGTTCCTTCTTCCTGAATATTAGCCTTGCAGGCATCAGTGGGCCGAGTGTACACATCCAGCATACCGATTTCTCCCATAGAGCAATTGGCTGCAAACTCATGTGTAGGTCAAGTGCTGAAACAATGAAAAAATTCCTTTTTTTATTCAGTTTTGGAAACTGAAGTCATTTAAAGTAAAGCTACTTCACTGTACAAGCATCTTCCAACGAGTATTACATTGTACAAACACTCCATTTCATTTTGGTTTGCATGCTTCATTGACTAAATTTTCATAATCAGCCATTTGCTGCGGAAACCCTGAGGCCAATCACAAATCACTCCAAAAGAGCTGTAGTTTTTAAAAGATAGGATCATGCACAGTGTGTTTATTCCTATGTGTAACTATCCAAACCATTCGTTTTTAAAAACATCATTTAAACCTTATTGCTTATCATTACAGTGGGCCTGGCATAAGTTTAATTTAGCAGATATTCAAAAAGGTTTCTGGTTATCGGTGACTTTGGTGTTGCTTTATTTACCACTTGGCATACAAACAGAGCAGTATGTCATCATCCTGTCTGCACCACATTTATGTAAATGCTGATGTAAAATAAGGATTTCCATGCTGATCTGGAAACCCACGGCACAGTATATTGTCTGGATGAATTTTCACTGGAGGGTCGTGACATTACTTCATGCATCCTCTGTTTTCTGCTTTTAATTTCCCCCTCGGCAGACATTCCATTTATAAAGATTGATGGGGCTGCATTGTCATAATTATCTCCCTGCTTTCTCTTCTTGAGACTGTGAAATGGAATGACATATTTTGACCAAACATTATAATGGTTATTAATATGAATATGCATGTGAATGTGAATAGGAATGTGGAAATGATGATTATGATGATTATGATGATTATGACAAAAAAAGTGTGAGAATTACCAGATCTCTCTACCAAAGAATTACAGAAGGAGTTGATATGATTTGGTAGCCTGATTTATTTGTCAGTGTCTTTAGTGAAATCCAGCATGGCCACCAACATATGACAAATGTCAGATCATATGTGAGCATGATATACCGTGACAAACCTGTTGTTTTCAAGGTTTTTCTTTTTATGAAATCATCAAAAGTCAAAATATTCTATGACTGAGAAATACAATCCTTTATAGAGATTGTATTCAAGATAGTAAAAGCTGAACTGTATTGGCTTTAAAAAAAAAAAAAAAAAAACATTTTTGTGGCCTTTTTAGTGGTGCAGTAACCTTTTTTCACATCATTGCTCATAATGGATCATGAGGGGATGCCATTTTGATTTTCACAAACAAACCAATAAGTATAAAGAAAACTCACAGTGCCTTCCATGCTTGGCTTACTACAAATAACACAGAATGGGTCACTACACTGGTTACAATGCAGTGGCAGACACCCACTACAGCCAACACCAGGGGTGTGCCCCAAATAATGCAAGAACCCATACTGGAAGTTGAGAAGTTCATGGCTGCCTAATTCAGAAAAATTCCAAAACTCATTATATTCCAAAGTTATGTCCATACACATTGAGTGTGTATAATTATGACAATGGCAATGATGTGAGGTGCGTTCAAAATTTGTTCTGTTACTTGTTATTGTTTTAATTACTTGTTATTATACATTGTGCAATAATACACCTGGTTGTGCATACTCACCAGTATGCTCAGCATGACAGACTATAGAAGTGTATAGTATGCAAGTATTCCATCTGAAACACTGCCAGGTTCTACAGTTGGATAGGCTCTCACTGTTGAGTTGTCGGGGTCATGTTGAGTGGATCCTTTATGGCAGGTGCAGTCCTCTGTGTGGTTAATACCCTCTCAATGTGCCCAGATCCCAGTGCCTGCTGGTAGGCTGAACTGAGACAGAGGGAACACATGGAAAGCCAGGAGAGGAAGGACTGGCTATGCAGATCTCAAGCCACAAGGAGAGATGGGGGAGACAGGGAGGGAGGAAGAGAGGACAAAAGAGGGGGACAGATATAGAGAGAGGAGCTTGTGGGAAACAGAATCAGAGTTATCTGTGGGGAGGGGAAGGGGGCTCAGCAGGATGAACAGAAGAATTGCAGCAGTAAAGATTTATTGCTTCAGGAGTAATTGGGTTCAACCAATGCGCTGAGAAAATCACCATTGAAGCTCTATTGAAGTCAGCCTTGTACTGCTAACGGCAGACTGCTCATTCTGTGTCTGCTGGATACATTGCTGAAAGGCTTACTCTGGGAAAGAGCCAGGCAGGCTAGTTGTACAACTGAGCCAGTAATATTCCCTTAGAGGGGCAACATTTCACAAATGTACCTGTTGGGATGACAATATACAACAAGCATATCTTAATAGAATACCCAGTATTACTGCGTAAATACTGTTCTAAATTTAAAATAATAATATATAAAATATTAAATATTCAGTTTAACACATTTTAATTAAAAAATCTGTCAAAATCAAAATCTTACTGAACTGCTATTTGCTGGGCAATAAAAGCAATGAAAAATGGTTTTCCCTTGCTGATGAGACTCAGATTAAAGTTATTCACTCTGCCACTGTGCCAGGTTTTTTTAACTAACACATATTGACCATTTGCTGCATATCAGAAATATTGGAAGGAATTCTCTTGGCTTCTGTTTAACTTCTATTTAAGTAATTGCCATGAGCAAAACAACATTTTGGTGAAAATTACACACTGTCTTTGCATTAGCCTTTAGCTGACAGTTTTTTAATATAGGAGGATTAAATAGTTAAATATAATATTTGTTATCATACTCCTTGTATATGTATCTTGTACAGGAGTGTATGTAAACACTCCATGAGAGTGTTTTCATGAGATGCTTCCAACACCAACAACATGAGCGCTGTAGCTATTTTTCATAAGTTGTAACATGTAATATATTGAATATATGTTTATCATATTATTTCAACAGTTTCTTTGAAAGGCTTACTGGATTCCAGTATTGCACTAAAGAGAAACTGTACTGGAAATGCCTGAAATTGGAAAAAGCTAGGTATTTGAGGTATTCAAGGTATACCTCTTACCTTCTTTTGACCCCCCTCTCCCCTGCCCTCCTCCCTCCCCTCTCCCTTCCCTCTCCCTACCCTCCTTTGTGCTTTGCCAAAATAATTAACCAGTAATTATTTCAAACCCACTTAGAGTGCCTGGCTCAGAGCCAGGTGTGTGTGTGTGTGTGTGTGTGTGTGTGTGTGTGTGTGTGCCTGCACTGGTTTCCCACTGCAGTAAGAGCCCCTGCCTTTGACATGCACCAGCATTCATAAAACTGCACTGCAGAACAGGGCGGCCTGGCCCCGCATACCAATGAGAGGACTCCGCGAGGACTGTGGGAGGCCACCGCGCCTCGCCGCAGTCAGCGCCGCCCAACAGGTTATTACAAAAGCGTCGCGCTTTACAAAAGGCTTCTCCCCGTTCCCCCCGAGGAGAGCCTCAGAGCTTTCGCCTGCACGCTTTCACTGGCAAAGGACGCGCGGCATGGGGTTCTCCCAGGCTCTCTGGCACGTTATACCGGGTTCCAAACAAGGTTACTGCCTGCAGTCCGCAGATAAGCTATCACTAAACGGCAGGGATCCGGAGTGAATCTCCTCGGTCGGCGCTTGGTCTGGTCTGGTCCAGGAGGGCGTGGCTGCCCAGATCACTCTGAGTTTTTTTTTTTTTTAAATCTGCACTCAATGCGGCAAAATTAGTAACCCTTTATTTCACCATTAACATTGCATGGAAATTACATGTCATCTCAGTGCATACGACTTCATGAATAAATTAATAAAAACAGATGACACAGTCAGAGAGGCGTTGAGAAACATTGAATCTATATTTGCTTGCCTAAGCTGTTTGTGTCATATTTAAAACGATCACCATTAATCCTGTGTTTTTTTTGATAAATGTGTTCCTCAGCACTGTAGTACAGTATCTTGAGCACCATATGTTATATTCGCTTGTTTGTTTTGTTTTTGCAAAATCGTATGACAGACAGAAATTGTAAAACAGAGTACAGCTTCATTCTGTTGAAATTTCTGGCTTGCAGGTATTAAATAATGCATGTTTCTGCGCTCTTGGTTGTTTGAAGTGAACACACATGCGTGCACATACACACACAGACATGTTGTTGCAGACAGAGTAGTCTCCAGGATAAGGGGAGTCTCTGTAGCAAGAATGTTATTTCCACTACTGGGGCCCTTTTCATCAAATATCTAATATATACCAAGTACTGCCACTTTCCCAAACATGCAACATACCTTTTTTATCTACACCAATCAGAAAAAGCAGGAAATCCTCAATGCTTTCAAATGGCCAGAATCACACATATCTGAGTTATGCTGCTTTATAATCACTCTCATATGACAAGACAGTGAGACATGAGCAAGCCTCTCAGCTATAACTGAATACAAATAATTTAATGGATTTATTAATTCATGTACTGTGTGGTGATTATCTTCATATTTTCGAAGCCATAGATAGGATAGACAGAAATGAGGGAACATATTAGGAAGAGTTTTGGAGATCTGTGCACATGAAAATGACAGTGAAGGTAATGTATTTGACTCTTCAAATAGCAGGGCAGTCTCACACACAGTATATGACAAAGAGCAAATCCTGACACCTGGGACTGTGAAAATATGGAGATTCTTATAAGCTTCTTCCTAATTAAATAGAACAGAGCCTTAATTTACATATGAATTGCCACTCTGTGTTTAGGAAATCCCCTAATTCTTCTTAATTGGAACAAATATTCACACTAAAGAATAGAGATGATCTATAGATTTAGTGTGCCATTAACTCTGTTTAGAAATGTGCTTATACTGTATTTGCTTATGTGATGTTGCATAGGGTGTATAAAATGACCATAAAATAATGTTATTAAAAGTGTTTAAAAACAGAACTGCCATGGATATACATTTGAATGCTTTAGTTATGTAATATTTCATTTTTGGAGAGGAAATAATTTATAGATATATTCCTTAAATAAATTAAAATGACATACTTTCCTTAACAGAAATAGCTGATATATCATACCAAAAATGTCAAAAACTGACCTCTTTAAAATGTTTTTAAAATGTTTTTAAACTGCAGCATGTCTGATCACTTTCTTTTATGCAGAATGAATGAATGAGTGTAAGTCAAAGGACTAGTACTGTACTATTCAAAACTAGGAAAAGAGTTGGAGCCACATGTCACTGCATCGTTTTAGTTAGCTGAAAAACAGCAATTATCCTGGTTTTACATAACACTTAACAGCTGTTCTCAAATCCTAGGATATTGCAGAAAGCTCAGTAACTCTGCAAGTGTAAAGCTGTTTTAATCAAACGCAAGAGATGAGCTTGGATGTCCAAGAGTCCGTCTTGTCAGTTATGCAACATAATTCTGAGAGGAGCTCGGCATGTTTCATTCATCAAGTCTCGAGTTATATAATGCTCTGAGCCAAACTGGAAAGCAGACTAGGGTCTTTCATTTATATTTCAGTAAAAAAGGCATCAGCTATTCAGAAAAAAGAACATGTATATTTCATTGTTTTACTGAGTTACAGTAACCTACTACAGTAACCAGTAATCTTTTATGTTAAAAGCCATATGGTGAATCTCGAGGCAGAAGGTGTTCACAAAAATATATATACATTTAGTATTTTTTTCATTTTCAAAAGAACTTTGTACTTTGCCTCACCTGCTTCACAGTGTTTCAAAGTACTTGTGTTTTGGAAATTTTATCTCACTTTCACATTCAAATATGTATTTCCTAATCATGTGGAGTAGATGTAACAGTATAACCTGTCATGCCATAGTGTCTAGTTAACAGTGAAATATGCCCCATGATTTCCCCTTTTCAGCTTTAATTAGATGAGATGCAACTGTGTTGGGGGCTTTTCAAGAACCTATGCATGTTACTTGATGAAAGCAGTAGGAAATATATTGATTGATAGATCGATAGAAATGAGATATTATAGAATTTATAGAATACTATATCATAGATTATTACAACATCCTTAGGGTGTATTTTATTACAATTTGATTTCAGATTTTTAAGTTATGCTGTAATGTAGCTAGCTACAACTAGTGGGTCAGAAACACTGATCAAATCTACTCTAATCTGTCATGGGTAAATTTATTTGTTAGCTAGCATCTTGAAAGGGGTATCCTACTGAATGCTGTATATTACTGAATAATTGCCTGAATAGTGAAATAGCTGCCATAACATAGTTATAGCTAGTTAGCTCAGCTCACCATGACTAATTTTTGCTACCTCATTTGCATTAAATCACATGGGTTGTATTATTTCTGTAATTCAAAAAACATCTTATTTAGTACATTAAATAGTACTGAATATGGATTTTGCACATTTGAATTGAAATTCTTACAAAAATCATTCCTCCCAATAATGCATTATAGATAATAGGTTATTATGCAGAGGCTCTTATCCAGAGAATCATAGTAAGACTACAAAGTGCATCCAAACTTTTGAGATAATGTCCACAATAACAGTCACTGTGCATTGCACATTGAAAAGCTTATGACTGTTGGACTTACAAACTGATCATAAGTGCCAGGAAGGATTTCAAACTCCCTGATTTTTTTGTGATTTAAATAGTAACAAATGCCTTGTGAGTTGTGAATAAATGTGTATTTTACATTTTTGCCAGTCAGATAATCACAGTCCATAGGAAATGAGCTATATAATTCCATTCCACAGATTATTCATGCTCAGCATTGAATGTATTATCTGTATTGTTTTATATAGACTTTACACTTGCGTATATACAGTTTTTACATGTACATTTCTCTTTTAGTTATCATTAGTTATGAGTATTAAAGTCAGTAAAGGTATAGGTGAAAAAGTCTTACATAGCTCTGACATAAAGTAAGCAGACATAAGTTACTTTACCTGCCACCGAAGAACCAGACTGATAGTATTAATTTTCTTCCTCGGTGTAATAATGAGGCTACTTGTCTCTCTCTGAGTACTTGTCAACCACATGAAACATTTATTACCTTATTGTATGTTCGATTAATGTTGAGAATAATCTTATATTATTTGTGGCTAAAAAATAAGCAGAACTGCTTTCCTGAAAACTGATGGAATAAGGATACAGTAAAGTCAGCGACAAGAAATGCAACCTTAAAAGACATAATTAATGACAAAATGATTAAAGACATTTATTGCTGCATAACATAAACAAATATAATATTGCAAACATAAATATATACATAATAATACATGCATAAATAATATGCATTTATTGTACTGTTTTAATTAAAGATGTGCATGGATCCACCTTGAAGTTCAGGTATAGTAATCATGAACATTTTTATTCAAACCAGGTAGAGATATTAATCTATTTCTTTCATATGCCTCTTTCTAAATGATGTCTCATCCCTCCCTCACAGTTTTAGCCACTGACTGGTTAAACAGCACATCTCTGTACTGCATTTCTAAATGTCCTCTTTTCTACTAGTTTTTGCAGTTTCATGGTTCATTGCCTGCACACTGACAGTAAATTCCCTGCGGCAAAATGTATTTTTCATTTGATTCAAAACTTCTAAAAGGGGCGAGCACAAGTAATATAAATGGCATTGGTTGAAAAAGAAAAACTCTTTTGATTTGATTTTTTTTCTGTAAGGGAGATTGATTTATGCTTATTGATTTATTGATTTATGGATTCTCTTTCTCACCATCCCCCCCATCCACACTATGCACACATACTAGGCAAATCCCTTTTACACTTTAAAAAATATTATGGTCTGTCTCCTGATATTCCAAAATGTTATTATTAAACCTATGCTTGAGGTAACATAATTAGCTAAATATCAATCCTCTTCAGGAATTTGTGCTGATTTCCACAGAGGGCTATCCCTCAGACATCCCTGCACAGAGACCAGAGGCCAAGAAAAAAAAAATATGTGCACAGGTTTATTAACAGGTTGCCTGATTCAGTCAGTGGGTGAGTTTTTCACACCCTTGTATTTTCCTGTCTACTCCAACTGATCCCAGGCCTGTCCTGGTCAGGGGTCCAGGCATGTGGCACCTTTCACAGCAGCACTGTACTGCCAAATAGAGAGGCTGCCTTCAGACACTTTTATCATGCCAAACCTTTTTTATTTGCCAAAAGATTTTCAGCCTGATGAAAAATAAGCAAACATCCAGAACAGGGAGCTGTGGACAGTCTGTTTAAATGAAAAAATGAAGTTACACACCACTCTTTTACTATGAGAGTTTTCTAGTGTTATTAATTGATGACCACTTCACAACCCTGGTGTTGTGCCTGCCTCGTTTCATAATAAATCCTTTACAAAACTTTTTTTTGGATTACAATGCAATATTTTCTGCCAGTTTAGCTGTACTGTACTGTAATGCAATATGTTTTTACAAAAACTAGATGCATAAAATCCAGATGTACACATTTCTGTATTTCGTTTTAAATCAATGCAGTTTTGCTCCTCTCTGATGTGGAGTGAAATCAAACTCTGCCCTTCAAGGTGAGGACAGCTATTTCTGTTGTGTAACTCAACACCTGTTTGTTCCTGTTAATATGAGGTGAGGTTCTGAGTACCTGGATAACTGAGGGACAGCAAACACGAGGGTCTGCTTAATCATCACCTCTTTATTTGCTGCGTTGCCGAAATCTTGCTGCTCAAAGCAGGACAAATCACAGAGGAGGGTCACTGTGTTGTGGCATCCTGCGGGGGCCACATGGCCCCAGAAAGAAGGTCTCATGCCAGAGTTTTGTACTGAGGCAGCGGGACTTCAGAGTGCCACCCTGAGCATGTCCCTGGCACCTGCCAGACTCCCTTTCTCCAAGCCTGAACGGTTCCCCGGCCTACGTCAGGACATGCGTCAGTATCGGCTCCATCACGATCAGTGGGCTGCAAACAAAACAAACGCAGCCCTGACACGCCTGCCCTCTGCCCACTCGCACCTCTCAGTGCCATCGCGTTAGCCGGGCTTAACTCCTTCACTGCCATCTAAGTGCTATTGCATTAGATGGGCTTAACTCTTTCACTGCCACCTCAGCGCTGTTGTGTAACCTAAGCTTAACCCTTTCACCGCTGTGTCCGTGCTGTCGCATGAACCAAGTTTAACTCTTTCACTGCCATCTCAGTGCCATCATGTTAAACGGGCTTAACTCTTTCATTGCTTTCTCAGCGCTGTAGCGTTAGCCGGGCTTAACTCTTTCACCGCCACCTCATCACTGTAGCATTAGCTAAGCTTAACTCTTTCATTGCCACACAAGCACTATCACATTAGCTGGGGTTACCTCTCTCATTACCATCTCAGTGCTGGGTGTTAGTGAGACTTAACCCTTTCACTGCTACTTATTCTATAACCACTATTGCTGAGCCATGGTAGCAGTAAATGCCACTGTTCAGGGCTCTGAGTTTTGTTGGTTGAAAATATTCAGACTTCAACCACACAGCTGGCATAAAGAACAGCATTAATGACTGAGAGATGTCATTCCTGTGGAACTAACTGTCATCATGTTTTTTGTAACGTGTCTTCATAGATCCCCTGGGTTGTTTTTCAATGTTTCAATGTCCCCTGTGTAACAACACTGCATGCTGCAGAACAATGTTTAAACTTCAACAACATATAACCGTATTGAAAATAACTGCATTATGATGAAATGATAAAGAATATAAAATATTCATACCCCTGGTCAATAGCAGATGGAGGACATTCTCATCGATGTTCCTTTCTGTAAGTCACATAGAAGTGAACAAATATCATCCAAAATGTATTTTATTAAGAAAAAAAACAAAGTAATTATTGTAATAATCTACTAAAATCTAATTAAAGGTATCCTATTATCCATAATGCATTACACTCGTCTGATTACAGATCACCAGAGGCTTAATTAACATTGTACTGCTGATTCTATTCTTGACAGTGTAAGTCCCTGGACGGCATAGCCATGTATGCTTTTAAAGGAACCATCTTTTTATGTAGGCAGAGTAGTCCTCAGGCTGGAGCTATTCTCATCTCTCTCAGAGCACACTGGCAATAATTCCACCCCGTGCAGCTGATCGATTGGTGCACAGAGGAGGATTATGTTGCCATCAATAACCCTGGAATCCTTTTTAGCCAGCAGGCAAAACCATTCGTGCGCTGTTTTTGTGTACTGGTATGCAATCACTTTATTTTTCCCTATGGTGTAGGAGCATCAAAAGAGAGGGTCTGATTGGTCTATATCAAAGAGTGCCACAGTCATCCTGCATGTTTTACTGAGGTGTGCACAACCACTGTGGGGACTGTGACAAAACTAATTATGATCAAATGGCCAGAAAGGGCTCACCAGAGTTTTTTTGGAGTCTGCACTGCTCTCAGATGTGGAAGCAGACTGTCTACTGTCATTGGAAGGTAGTGCTACTTTTGGGAAGTTTCTCAGAAACAAAAGCAAATCAGATTAATCATGTAATTTCAAAGACAATAAGGTCTGGTATTCTGATCCTACAAAACTGGATGCAGGTGTAGACTGGGGTTTTGTTGTTCTTGTTGTCGTTGTTGTTGTGTCTTCTTTGCTTATCAGGGACCATGATAAATTCAGTTCACATCCTGTATACCTTTCAGGGCTCACACATCCATCTTGTTTTTTTTTTTTTTTTTTTAGAGTTGGTGAAAAACTGCAGCCACCTACTGTCTGACCCTGCGGTTTCTGAGTCCAGACGCCAGAGCTCCACCAAGGCCCAGTGGGATTTCTTTTTGGGCTTTTGTCATTCTGACCATTTCTCAGGCTGTCATGTTGCTCCTGAAGGCGAGGCTACTAGGGCAGGAGTTTTGCAAGCTGTTACAGGAGACAGACACCTGTGCTGGGAATTCAGCAGGGGTTCGTGCTGAGGCTGTGAACTTTAAACTCCTACTGTGCCACTTGCTTTCTCAATAAATTCAGTGTTTAACCTGCAAGAGTGAGAATTCTTAATATGACCAACCTCAGCCACAGATCAATCTCTCCCTCTCTCTGAGAACCTTTGGCAATTTGATTTTGATTCTGATTTATTAATTCTATATTGCTTTTATATTAAAAACGTGGATTTTAGGGAAAAAAAAAATCCCTCTACCATTATTTTAAATGTTTCATTTTTTGCAATGATGATGCAATTCTGACTTTTTGCCATTAAAGATGGGCATCCCTGTTTCAGAAAAAAAAACCTCAGGCAAACATAGTTCTACTAATATCAACAAAAGTCAAATAGGAATAACATCTCTCTATGGCTATGGTGGACTGGTTAAGTAATATTTCCAAATTTCAGTTGGTAAAGTGAATACTACTAGTCGACATTATTTCTCATAACCTTCACTTGATATAATGCCATGATTTTTTTTTCATACAGATGCAGAAATACAGAAAATTATGTCATACCCCCTTGCTTGGTACGTGTGTGTTTCTCTCATTTGTCCTGCTCTCATTCATAACATGACACCATCCATCTTGGTTACCTTGAACTACTGTACTGTAATGGTTGCCGTGGAAACTAATAAGACACAGTGATCGCATTTGGCTGCAGGGGCATATGAAGCAGCACACAGATAGAAGAGCGGTATGTCGGGTGAAAACCGCATTTCATGTACGTCTCCTTTGTTTTTACCTGGGTAAAAGACAGTGACATGATGTTGACTACGCGCCACTGTGCAACTACCCATCCCAGAATTCACGGAATGATTGGTTTGTAATCCCTTACAGACAGAGCTGCCATGTGCTCTCTGTGCTCTCAGTCTGTGATACCCATTTCTGCAGTTTCTCTACCTCAGTTTGAATATTTTAGCAAGCCATGCTGCTATTGATTTGAAGATTTAGATAATACTTTTATTCATCAATTAGTTGTTTAGAATTTGCATTTGCTGTCTACGTAATCAGTATAACTATAATACTTACAGAATAACACAGTAATGGCAAGAAAATACAATGTGTTACACCTGTTTGACTTCTGTACAGTAATGAAGAACTATAATATGGACCTATTTCAGCTTGTTAGAGCTTTGTCTCTCTTAGGAGGCATGATGATAATTATACTTTTAGTCATTTTAGCCAAAGGCAAAATCCCCCTGGCTGCACCAAGAACACTGGTTTACATTGAACAAGCACTACTCTCCACTCTCGGTTCTTCAGATATTCCATGGACATTCTTAAAATTACAGGTTTTACTGTTATATTCATCTCGCTAGTGTGGTTTGAGCAAACTAATGCAATAAATACTACATTTTAAGTCATTGGATCTATATTGAAGAATGAGTGCCCTCTGCTGGCATGCCTTTGTAATAGCAGAACAGAGGCATCCTGTTTAAATTCAATATATTTCAGTAATAGTTCAAAAATTAAACACTTTCACCACATAGAAATGGCAAGTTACTCACGCATACTGTGTACTTATTGATTATAAGTATGTAGAAACAGGTCCACCATTAATGAATGAATAATGAACACAGGTTACACTGAACAATTTGGGCCACATTACCTCACTCAGACTGAACAAACATTATTCCAGAGCAACCCAACCTGATGTTTCCTACATTTTCCTGTGTAACTTGATTGTTTGTTTCTTTTACGATATCACCTGAAATTAATGAATGCACCTATTTTGTGTTTCAGGTTTTTGCAGCCTGTTTATGTTGTATTGCTGTGTTAGTAGCATTTTCCATCTTTTGGTTAGAAGCTTTGCTGCCCAGTTTTCTAGCTGGCCAGCTAGCTTTAATGCTATACCAAGATAACCATCATATAGTTTCTACCAAGGGCAGTAGGTGCCTTGCAATTGGCTACAATGAACTAATGTAGTTATTATGACCTCTTCTATAAGGGATATATCAAGACGAGAAACATAAAAACAGTTTTAATGACATAAAGTGGAAGAAAAATGAAGATGAAGAAGCAGAGAAAGATTCAGAGGAAAGTTCAAACAGCCCACGCTTATGGATGTGCTGGCCACATGAGATTGTATCCAATTTATGTTTGTTTAGATGAGCTTACTTAGTACAGACATAAATGTTTGTAATGAGTCAGACTTCATGTTCATGGTGGATATTTCTGTCAGAACTACCCAAAATGTTAACCCCAAATGTCTAAGTAATGTCTAAGTGTTTATTTAAAAATTGCAAATGCTTCCAAAAAGTATGCTTCTAGAATATTTTAGTCTCATTTATTTGTCTGGAAATATCATTAGTGCTGTAGAAATAGAGGGTAGGTCCTGTGGGTTCTTCTGTCTTCCAGCTTACCTTCCAGCATTATACATCATTAATACTGTTGTCTTGGATCTTGACCTGATAAACTGGGAGGTTTTGACAGAGATATCAAAGTATAAAGGCTTGTCACCATGTGTATTTTTAGTTTATTGGGAAAAAACTTAGCTGTCTGCCGATGAGCTATCAGCCAATGAGCTGTCAGAACTGATTAGACTGTAAATTTTCAATAGATTCTGTGTGAAATTATGACACATTTCATTTTCTAAATATTAGTCATAGCAGAGTTTCTCATTCAAAGCAACACATTTGAAAGAACGATCACCTTCTGTTCTTCATGCACGTAATGCTGATTTTCATTCCAAAGCTAGACGGTCAGGAACAAAAGTCTCTCTCCAGGGCTGCTAGTAAGCAATAATTTCAATACTGTGAATGTGAGGTGAAGATAATGTTGGCTACAGATAGGAACACACAGAGATCCCACAACAATACAACTGCCAGACTGAGTGATAATGAAAGGAGATTTGATGAAACTCAGCACATTGTTCAATGTGGGCGGCAGTGCAACATAGTGGTAAGGAGCAGGGGTTGTAACCGAAAGGTTCCTGGTTCGACATCAGAAAAATGTCATAACATTTAACCAAGGAAAAAAATAAACACCTGTTCGCCAAATCAGATTAACATCAGAAGAACACATTCACCTTTGCTTTCAGCATGAGAGGCAACAGCAGAATAAGAAACAGTGATATAGTGATACCAGCTTAAAATCAGCATTACCACCATCTAAGGTTGTGCACCTTTTGCCAAATTGAGAGCATGCCAGGGATCCATTCAAAGCACGGCCACACTGAAATACCCAATGACCATGCCAAGACTGTAAGACATTGGCAGGCATTGGGTGCATTGGCCATCCTGACACAGCCCTTATGTTATTCTGGGGTCATTTAGCAGTCATTTGCATGACAGTGTAAGGGTTATCACAGTAAGCATGTACTGGTCATTGGATTGAGAGTTCAGAGGTTATTGCTGTATGTGTTCAGCGGCCATTGGTGTGAGATTGCAGCAGTCATCATTAATCAGTCATCACCGCAGAGAGTTAGAGAGGGTTAGAGTGTTCTGGTCCATGCATTGAGGGTAAAAGTCCATTTTAAAGCTGCTGAAGTTGGCCCATGCTCACCAAAACTTTGGCACCCCCTGTACCCCAAAAGGAAAGGAGGCCATTTGGAAACCTAAGGCAATAGTAGGAGGGGGTGGGCCAGATTTGCTAAGGTAAGTCACAATGGATATACAGGGCAATAGTATACTGGAGGGTTGATTAGTTTTGGCTGTGGTCTCTGCTGAGGGGGCACTAGAGGGTTCCTTTTAAGCTGCTGGGTTTCCATTACATCCCACAGAATCAGCAAGATTTCTCTCCACTATCCCACAGAGAGGAGAGGACAGGGCTGTCTTTGCAAAGTAAGACAGATTCTGATCAGCCTCCCCTAACCTGTTGTCATTTTTGATTTGTCTGAGGTTATCAGCACCTTCCTGCATCGTTAAGGCACCCAGAATGTAAAACATGTGACAGCAGAGCTAAGGAAAGAGCACAAACAACATCACCATTGGGCTTTTCCTTAGGGACTGTGGGATTGTGGCAGAAACACAGAAGATGGATGGTGACCATTTGATGACCCCGCGGAATTACCATGTCAGGTTAATGCAAGCAACCTCTACTACAGCATACAGTGTTGTGCAAATGTCTCAGAAACATTCAAGTTACAATTCAGAAATGTACATATAGCTTCCTATATGGAGACATTTTTTATAGAATTGTGTGACTGCATGTAGAAAGAAAAACACTGAGTAATATAGCTTGCATCATTTGATTTTCAAGGCATAGTTGTTATCTGAAACATAATCAAGTAAAGAGAAACATGATCAGTAATTTTCAAACCCAGAACTAGGGGACCCAAAAAGCTTTCCAAGAAGATTGATCAATGACTTAAGAAATTATCCTTACTGAATAAGAGGAAGACAAACATTGATCTGACAACAAAACTGAAAGAAAGTTGAGGTGACACTGTCTGTCAACAGTGCCAAGTGTAACAAGGTTAAACTATCCACAAGCATCCTTATGCATCAGAATATAAAATGTTAAAAGTCTCCAGGCTTTTGCACAGCAGACAACACGGATAGTAACAAATGACACGGAAACACGGATGTACTATGTTGCCCAATGTAGCATGGCTGTACTCTATTGCATGGCTATACTATCAAGATCAGCAGCACTGGGTATCTGAAACCATCTGCTAGAGAATGTTCAGTGATTCATAGACCACACAGCACGCTCGGGAGTAGCAATTTGAAGCAATTTCTGAAACAGATGGCAGCTGACAAAGCATGATGAAGACTTAAGCAATTACTTTACAGGTCCTTTTTTATTTTGACATGATCAACCTCTGCTCCAGCGGCCAGGGGTCATTCCGGATCACCATCCATTCCAGCTGCTTCGTTAAAATGGTCCAATGTGAGGTAAATATAATAAAACCGCTATGAGGTAAATAGAATAAAATGGATGCAGCCCTTGTTGTCTAAAACCACACAATGATTACATTTGATTACCACTGGGTGTCACTGTTGCAAATGGATAAACAGAAGAGGTGCCACACATCTGCATTGCACCCGTTGCACCTATAAGTAAATAATTCCATTGCCATGGCCTTTATTAATGTATGTGTTTGCGTTAACAAGTGCTAACTCTACAAAAATACAAAGAATTCAAATTTTGCTATGTCTGCCGTTTGAAAATTTACATTTACATTATACTCTTATGTATTGTCACTCTAATTTACTTATAAATGTAGAAATAGAATTATATAGTATATATATATAGTATATATATAGAATATAGTACAGAAACATTTTACGTATTATCTATTTATACACCTTGACATTAATGAAGTAATCCCAGTTTGGCACATTGCTCAAGGGTACACATGTACATCTGTGCTCGCCTGGGAACCAACTAGTTGCTAGTTGGTAGTTAAGAGGCCAGTTTCCTAACTACTATGCTGTGTTACAATTCTAGCTTACAAATCCAAAGTGATTGAATAATCACTTATCTTGCAATGGCAAAACTGTTTGCTACCCTGCTGACAACACTGCAACACTAAGCAAATTTTGGACATACAGATAAAAAAGAAAATAAATTAGTTCTACACGGTCTTGGTTCTGACGGGGGGGGGCTTTTCACTTGCTGTTGGGAGACGTCCACACCTACGCTGTGGAAGTAACACTTCTGGACCTGCAATTTGGTGTCCCACAGAGTGTTCCTTCTCAGCGTTTGCGCCTTTGACAACGTGGCCAGCTCCTTCTCTGACAGGATGACTCAATATATCTGTATCTTTCAGGGCCTAGTGCAGCAGACCTGCAAAATGTGATGTTTATCACCTTAGTCACTGAAAAAAGAAGTCCTATCCACTAGCTTTGTTAACAAGTGAGAAATACATTGCTTCAGACAGATCATTTAAGGCAGCATCTCTCAGTCCTGGTCTAGAGGACCAACCATGTACACTGGTTTTCAATTCAGTTAGGCTCTGGCTTATTTAGGTTTGATTGATTGTTACAGATATTGCTCTTTATTTTAGTTAATATGTATATGTATTTATATCTGTATGTTTGTTTTTTTGTGAAAGAAATATGCTGTTACACATGTGTTTGTACTCAAATGAAGAGAAATTTGCTTGTTGAGTGCATTTTTGTGAATATTTCCCCTTTGAGCACATTTAGATGAGCTCTCCTCATTAAGCATAATTACTTCTTTAATTTCTTGTTCTATGCTGCAAGGAATAGCTACTTAATTAAGGTGAATACCTCTTTGTATTGCTAGTTTGTTTAAGGGACTCAAATGCATAGATATAACTTACAAAATGATCTCACCTGTAAACTTCCATTATAGCAATCATTTCAAACATCTCCGTGCCTGTAACAGCGAACTTTGTATATTTGTAAAGTAAAATAGAGATCCGTACTTATTTAAAAGCTCAATTAAACTTGAATTGAGAGCTCAGCTGAAAACCAGGGTACACAGTACGTCACCAGGACCAGGGCTAAGAAACAGTGATTTAGGGATTTTTAAATATATATTGTTGTGAAAGCTAAAACAAAATGAAATCTTGACAGATCTTTTTATTATTATTATAAATTTCCAAATTAATAACATAAAGAACAGCTTTGAATTTTTACACTTTGAAAACACCCAGCTTATTTCTCACTGGTCTCTGTACTTCCTTTTTTACACTTAAGATCTGCGCACCCACACATGCCTCAGTAGCTCCCTTTGAGATGAAAAGCAAAACTCCTTCAAAACCTGCTTAAGCTGGGGACTAAGACATCTAAATTTCCATGAAAGTGGACGCCATCACGGATCATTATATTATCTGGATAGGCTTTCCGGGAGTTGCCTGAGATAATTATAATAATGCATGTACACAGTCAAAAGTTTACTTTTCATACAAAAAGATTATTTCAAAGAACATGCAATTTTCTCATAAAGTGGAAATAACAACGTTGCACTACATGTGTTCTTTAATATTCCAACACCTTACTGCCAAACTGTCACTGAGTCCCTCAACAGCTGTGACTCCAGTCACACTGACTGTATGAATATTACGATACAACTGCCTGTGTGTTATGCTCCAAGGTCCCTCCATATGTTTCTGTTCTAGTTCATGTATCACGGGACGTCCTCAAGGGTCTGACATCTCAATGGGTGCTTGCTGTTTCCCTGATCGATGACTAAAGCAGGAGGGCATAGGTCCTTCACGTTACTGTTAACCGGCGGTGGAACCAGCCCTGCATCTGCCATATTCTTCCTTATCATCAGCAGCTCCACAACCTGGAGATTTCCCCGCTCTGTCTTCAACAGCAGTTAAACAGCATGCTCAGTGTTGAACCTCCTGTCTAACTGGTTCTGTCACGGTTATCGTAACCATCACCCCTAACACCACCCCCACATACACACACATCAGACAGCTGGCTCAGGATGTTGTGTATATTAATACTAGATAAGATTAACTGTATAATTTGTGGTTACATCCATGCTGTAATGTAATTTCGGAGATTGAATTTTGTTTTTTGGCCTATGGGTGGATCTTATAGATCAATTGTATCGCACATGGGCCTCTGGGACTGCTGTTTCCAGCAGGCTTCATAAACACAGCCTGAGTTTCAGGTTGCAGTGTGGTGGCAGGCTTGGTGCACTACAGGCAAATCATCTGTACAGGTTGCTAGCTAAACAGTTCACACCATAACAACAGAACGTTTTTTCTGTTGTGATTACTGGCTCGCTCAGTCATTAACAATGGCATTTGTGCATTGTACCCTTCCAAACGGAATCATGTAGAGAGGGCAATAGAGTGGTATGACAGAACCACACCTGAAGGTTCATATTCCAGAGTACTGTTGCTGTCCTCTCCTGAACACATCATGAATTCATCTGAGAGAATGCATTTTTCACCTGTTTGCTAAGCCACTCTAATATTGTGGTGTGTTCCTGCATGCTTTCAAATAACTCGTAGTACAAAAGTGAGCCATGGTCTACCTGTCTAAAATGAACTATTTCGTCTAAAGACAAAAGGCAACACAAAGAGACTTCTAATTTTTCATGTAAAAAATACATCCTCCGAAGATACTGAAGCTTGGAATGGGTAGGTAAGTGAATTAACGTTACCATTTGCTCGTGATGACTACTTTTTCGACAAAATATAATTATATAATAATTTTATAAAATCCAGTTGCCTCAGAACCCAAAACAACCCCTACAGCAGGGAAAAACCTGTCATATACGCACACCCACTACCACGCACGCGTTTTCTATTGGTTAGACGCATAATTTGTTGCAAAGCATTATTGGTCGATACGTTGTGATTGCTGTCTGTGCAGACCAATGATAGTTAATGTTTAGGCGGGGTCCAGAATCAGATTTTAGTGCCTGTCTGTGGTGTGAGAAAGGGAGGGGTGCGGAGAAAGGATCTTGTGGTTGTACCGTTAAACTAGGGGAGAAAGTGTGTTTCTGGCTAGCTAACGTTGGCTAGCTGTTGACGACCCTATCTGTGCTGCTTCTCCGAGTTGCGTCAAAAGCTGTGAGCTTCCAACTTAGAGGAAATATCGGTAAGTCCGTGTCGTTTAGAAGTTTATGTAGCAATATAACTAGCTTGATAATGGTAAGTTTGCTACTTCACATATAAACAACAGTGCATGGAATCTGGTGTGTGGCGGCGGTAAAGTGTCAGGCGAATTCACATGGTAGCTGCAGGAAGTGAGCATAGCCAGCTAACGTTAGCTCTTGTAAACCAAAACAAAAGTGAAATCACTTTTCTTTAGTATCTGGCCATAACTTTGATTTGTCTCATGATTTGTTTTCTGTTGGCTAGATTTAACTGTATTTAGGTAAAGTGTGCTGTTAAGCCATATGCAACTAAGTTATCTAGGTGGTATTAGGGATTTCTGCCTTGGAAACACGGTTTGCTGGACATGGATTGACAGGAGATTGCTAGCTGGCTAGTTTAACAAACGCTTCCTTCAGCCAGTGCCTACAGATTTCTTGTCTGATTTCCCCCTAATATTCTGCAGAACTTAGAGCAAGCGTTAAGATAACTAGCTTCAACAACAACAATAATAAAATATGCTTTATGCGTCATGCTTTTTGGTTTAATTGGTCAGATAACTTAGCCAGCTAGCTTATTCGCTAATTTGCTAGCTGGCAAACGTTAGAGAACTGGAAGCGAGTAGCTGGCTTTCGAGCTAACTAGTTATCAGAACTGAACAGAAAACTTTGTAGCTAGTAATACCAATTTAAGGCATTGCAAGGTTGCTAGTTAGCCGGCTAAGTTAGCTACGTGAGAAGTGTGGCTTGCAATCTAACGTTAACTCCATTGAACTGAGTCTGAACTACCTGTCTAGCAAATTAACATTAGTTCATAAGTCACACAAGCTTATTGTTATTGCATTCATTTAGAGGCGCTTTTAAATAGCTAGCGTTGGCTAGCCAACCTTACATGTCTTACATTTTAAACATTACGCATTAGTTAAATTTCTGGATGTGCTTAACTCCCTCTCGGAAACAGCCATTTTCCACCAGGGATTCAAACTTGCAGCCCTCTGGTTAACAAGTTCAGTTTCCAGTCCAGTGCTCCTTGCAGCCACCTGTAGTTGATTTTTCTGTTTTTGCCTTTTGTCACTTCTGTTTACTTGGTCTTAGTTGGACAGTGTTTTTGACTAGAACATGTAAAAAATGCATCATGACCCCTGGAACACACACCCATGTGCATGCGCACACACCCCCACACACACACTGTTCTGACGTGATGCTGTACACCTGTGCAGCGAGCCACAGAGGCATGTCAGTGGCAGGTGGAGAATGTACGATCTCTCCATTTTCCATTCTGGATCGGCGTGTTGGTTTCATCCTGCCAGTCCAGCAAGGAGATCATTTCAGTGGCCCTGTCTGCAGGGCCCCGCTGCCAAGACTAGACCAGAGCAGCTGTTCTCTCGCTGACATGCGCTGCCAGGGAACAGCAGCAGCACTCCTGGGAAATTGATGGGAACATCCCCTGGAGGCTGACTTTCCCCAAATCTAACACAGAGAATGTGAGGCAAGAAAAGGACCCCTCCTCTCTCTCTCTCTCTCTCTCTCTTTTTTACTGAGTAGGTGTAGATCAGAACTTGTTGCATTTGTGCATTTGCTGGCAGGTTGCACATGTTTGCCATCCCTCTGGAGAGGCCTTGATTTATTATTGTTATTCTTCATCTGTTGTGAAATGGCGTCTTTTGCCAGATATGCAGCAACAGCTGCACATCTCAGCGCAGGGGTATTAAGCCTGTGTGTCTTTTTTATCTTTTGAAAAAAGGAGTGATCTGAGTGTAGCATTTCCCACACTGCTAAGTAGCATTGGAAGACCTTCGCTGTAGAAAAATTTCTTTAACCTCAGAAAAATGGCTTTACTCTCTAACTTCACTCTGCTGTTGACCTTTCTGTGTAGGTTTAGTTAATTTTGCTAGCTGATGCTAGTATGCTGAAGTGCTCTTTTCTGCACATCAATTTTCAGAGAAGTGTATGGGTTTGCAAAATGGAGCAAATGAAAACATGGGCTGTACCTGAAACCAGGAAAAATGCCTTTACCTGGTTATGTCCTTATCAACAGCCTAAATTAAATGTTTGTGCAGTATATTGGACTGGTTTAAGCCAAAGTTGCAAGGGGAGAAGAAAGGTTCACTTTGTCACAAGATTGACCATCAAGAGGTGCCCTCAATATTTGCAAGCTGTGCACTTGCTGGTTGTCTGTTTTGGATTTAATACAGAATGAAGCCATTTGTTCTTTTACTGTGACATTACATTTATGTTTACTGGCAAAAAAGAAAGAAGATGTTAAGGTTTTAGAAAGAAATTAATTGCAATGTAGTAAAAATGTCAAAAAATTTTGATTTTTGGGAACTGAATTGATAGCCTTTCATGTTATGATGCAATCTCAGAGGAACAGGAAAGTGTTTATGTGGAAAAAAATGGAAGTAATAACCATCTGCAGCGGAGCATGAAAGAAGGTGACGCGAGGCGAGGCAGACTTTTATGACTTAAACAAGCGGCTAGTCCCGTGCCGCTTCTTTCACCAGGCCAGAATTGCCAAACAATGACTAATCAGTTTTAGAATTATTTGCCATGTCGCTTTTGTCAGATATTTACCACTACCAGATATCGTGCTGAGAGTCACAGCAGACCATGTGAAAGGACACAAAGTGTGCTAAAAAGCTGTATTGACTGAGAGACCGTTGGCAGGCGGTAAATATATTGTGCGCCGGCCAAGAGGCTTTGCTGGACGTCCAGCTGGCCGCGGATACGTGTAAAATCTTTTGTTAATCTTCGGAGGTGCTGTGTTCACTTTCGTACTTTTTCCAGCAGAAAACAGGAAGCATCCTACAATGACTGGGCTGTGATTGAGCAAAGTGTGGTTTGTAAGCTGCATTAGTTCAACTCTGTCACTGTTTCATAACAGAGAACGTATTGATATCTTGTGTACCATATTTGTATGTTTTTATTAATATATAGCCTAACTGATCATAAATAGTGGGCCGAACACTTGATTGTGGTGGCATTATGCACAACTGTGAAAATACTGTACACTGTACAGTAATGATATGGTTATAGCTGAAGATGCTATAGCTAATTAATATTGAATGTCTGAGAAGGGAATTGCTACTGTAAAAGTGACAATATTTTAAATATAAAAATTGAACAAAGAGAGTAAGCTGTTATGATGTTCAGTGTATATTTTGACTTTTGGGTGGATCAGCATCTGAAAGCTTGTTGTTAAAGATACAAAAAAAAAAAAAGTTGACCACTTTTCAATGAGGACAGTTTTTCCCTTTGGTGTGAAATGTGGTTATAGCAGAGCAGTTTTGCCCACTCATCTCTATATGTGACCTGGTCCTTGCCATTTCCTCTGCCGAGACTGTTGTTCCCCAAAGCAAATCTCTGGTACGGAAAGTACAGGCCCACCCTTAATAGCTCACAGAGCTGGACTGAAGCTTTCACAGCTCAGATGGTCACCGTTTTCCAATTACTATGGTGTGTACTGTAGCAGCCAAAGTATGCCATCTGGACTATATACCACTCCATTGCAGGGCCATTAACTCAATCTGTCCCTTTAATGCTAAGCACCAAGCAGAGAGCTGATAGTTTCAGCTCGGCTTGGGTGTGAATCCCCAACTATCTGAGTGATCACTCCGGACACTAGGACAGGCGGATTTTTAGGGCACCTGTGAATGGTTTTACAATCAAACATCTGATATTAGTGCCTATAATGAATTTCCCTCACATTATCGCACCCAGCGATAACCCTTTTCTGCTTTTCACCTTCTGAAGTCTTAATTGTTGCCAATTGCTGCTGTGTGGGAAGAACCACAAGCAAAATGCATCATTGCCTCAGACTAAGTCTTGGGAGAATTTGGATTAAACTGAGGCAGGTCTGGCAGAATGAAGTTCCTCTCCTGTTCTCTGGTAGGACTGGCACTCAGTGATTTGGCACTAGTGTACTGCTTAGTGCTGTTTAATGATTATGGGAAATTATTGATGCTAGCAGCATATCATTTAACAAAAGTGCCCCTCTATACAGCAGTATTGGAGGTCATTTGACTACTGTGTAAATAAAGTTTCCCAGGTTGGCTAGCAAATAAAGCTCTGAAAATGTCGAATAACAGTCACACTCAAATAAGAGGTTAATCCTGCTGTTAAGAACAGTCCTGTAGATCCTCATTTCAGCAAGGGTGCTAGGTACTCCACCTGTTGGATTCCATACCATCCTTATTGTTGAACAATAATCACTGTGTTAAAAACATTTCATTCATTCCAGAGTAACTGGAGAATTCATTTTGCAAGTGTATAGATCTTACTGTAAACTAGAGAATGTTTGTTTCATTGTACACGTAAGCCTCATGCATCAAGGAAGTTGTATTCATTTTGTTAAAAGTGTGATTATTATTGAAGAATGGTCCTTGATATTGGTATGGCCGTACATGTTTACAGCAGAGTGCAATGCACTTCTGTCATATTCCACCTGTCTTCAAAAAAGTGTTTGAATTGTTTTTTTGTTTTTTTTTGCAATTGTTTCAAGCGGTTTCCTGTTCATGTTTCACTTTTCTGATTCACATCCTGTCAATCTGAAGTTTTATCATGCTCTGTACCTATAGGGTTGTGGGGAAGGAAGCAGGTTATGTGAGACCTGTGAGCCAAGGCTTTAGACTGACTTAGACTGTGCCATGAGCACTTTTTTTATTTACTTCAGTGTCATATGCTGAAAAGTGAGTTAATGTAACATCATAATACTGCTATTTAGCATCTTCAAATTCCATGCCAGATTGAAAAAAGGCCCACATAAATTTGAATGTGTTTGGCTTCCTTTGATCTGGTTACACAGTTGATATGGGCTGATTAATTCATTTTAGCTGGTGGCAGCCATTCATATATACATTTTGTGTATGCTATGGTATAGAATACCATTAAACACACATTTTTCCAATTTCCAACTGGAAAATAGAGTACATTGTGTTGTCCTCAGTTATAAAAAAACCTCCATGATGCATTTATTAAATGCAGACTGATGTTTTTGTAATGAAAGAAAATGTGTCACAGTACAGAGAATACAGTACTATGTACTGTATGTGCGGAGGTGTATTTGTCTATAGTTAAATGCACCAAAGGGATCATGTGGGCATTGTGAAGATGATGCTGAGAGTCTGCATTTTGTTTAGGAATGTAATACCTAGTATTTTTTTGATGGGTCAATACCATGCCTACCGTATGAAGTGGGGATGTTATGTTTAATGCGTTTCTCTGGTTTCCCAGCTGGCGTATGATCTTGACTGCAACCTTGGCCCCAAGCTGCCTGGCTGTTCTCATCGCTGCAGCGTTTTCATTGATTTCAGCAGCTGGCGGGGCCTGCAAAGATTTATGGTATTTTTGTTCACGGTCAGAATCTGTGAAAGTACTGGGGAGGAGAAGAAAACAAGTAAGGTTCTAGTTTAGTTGTAATTCAGCAGGTTAAAAAATAATGTGAATAAAGACAATACGGTCAAGCATTCAAACGCAGGCCCAGACTTATGTGAACAGGTTGGTAAAGCGGTTCTGAAACCAGTCTCTTATCTCATCTCGCTTCTTTATTTTTAAAATAGTCTGGTGTATAATTTAAACTAGTACTTCCTTGTAGATTTACTGTACATACATGCTAGAAATCCCCCCACTGTGATTTCTCGTGCCTAGATCACAAGCTAGACTCTTTCTGTTCGTACGTGGAATAACAATAGGCATTTTAGGAACAGAGAAAAATGGAAAGGGCATTAATGTTTGATTCTCCCGAAAGGAAGCTGGAGTAGAACTGCTAGGCCGTGGTGACCCCTTCTCCCCTTTTGAACTGAGACGTGGCTCTTTTGTGCTACAGTGCTTCATAGATTCACAGATCACAGAACAGAAGTGCTATTCACGCCGCCGCGGTATGTGGGTGGAATTCTCCGCCCCAGATCGGGCATTAAGCGAAGAGTATATCACTCCACTGAATGCCAGCTCTGCGTTTACGTATTCAAGCGTTCGAGTGTGATTGTGAGTGTGTGTTTGTTTGTGTGTGTGTGTGTGTGTGTGTGTGTGTGTGTGAGAGAGAGAGTGAAAGAGTGTGTTTTACATAATTGTAGTGTTTCCTGGAGAATATTAGAAGGTCTGTTTGGTCAGAGAGGTAAACACAAAGTCACAAACCATGCTGAGAAACTGGCACTGGAAAAACGAAAAGCTGCTCTCGCCCTGTGATACCCCCCCCAAAGCCGCAGGGTCTGTCAGGCCGGACTCTCGCTGCTGGGGTCAGGCGCAACGCGTGGGACATGTCTAGATGTAGCGGGCAGTGCCGGGAGGCAGGGCAGCTGAGCGGCCACTGAGGCGAGCCATACGACAGAGGAAGCCAGGCAAGCATTGTGACGGTGGTCGGGGCCTCCCCCCTGCCTCTGCCCATATAAGGGTAAAACTCGGTCAACCCCCCCACCCACCCCCACCCCCATCCCAGCTGAGACCGACTCCTAGTCACATTGGCCAGAGCCTGAGGGAGGCGCAGCTCTCTTAACCCAATTTTACTTCTGTTTTCTCTCCAGTCAAAACAGTGAGGCCTTTAATAATGGATTCTGGAGCCTGTGAGGTCTTGCTTGTTTTGGTTTTGTTATGATTCTGGAGCATGGAGTGCTCAGACTTAGAGGACATCTGTTGGTCTGGGGTATTTCAAGGTAATTTATCTGATCCTGAGTAATCTGTCTTATCTTGAAATACCTGTAGTTATAGGTGTATAATGTATACATATATATTTGTGTGTGTGTGCGTGCATGCGTGCGTGTGTGCGTGCATACATATCTGTATATACAGGCTTTAGGTATCACATGAATAATCCAGTAGCCATCATTGCAGGTACAGGGCTATGTGAATAAGTGATAACTGCTTTTATGCTCTGTAGGCCACAGTATTGTTCTGTGTTTGCATAATATACTACAAGCTTCATGCATATCTTGAGGTTCAGCCAGTTTGGCCTGGGGGTTAAACGGTTATTCTAATAGCACAAACGTTTGTGTTCCTCCGTTAGTTGTAGTTTAAATATGCCTACCAGACTATTTTGTCTTGTCATGTGGGTGACATGTAGGTAACATGAAGTAACAATCATAGCAGTCTAAAATATAAAAACCTGGAAGACATACGGTAACAATAATACTAAAATATGTGTTTGTCTCAGACAAGTAAAATTGCCTCAGTGATAAAACTGCTAGTAGTTTGTCTTGCTTGCAATAATAACGAGGCACCAAGCCGGTCATTATTTTCATTTAGTTTATTTACTTTAGCATATAGTGTTTTGCAGCTCTCATCTGCTGCTGTCAGCTAGCGGGAGCAGCCCAGAAGTGTGCCGTGCTGTCAGTTCTAATTGTTGACAATAGTAATATGGACAATAGAAGATTGCCTCCACTGTTTATTTATAGTAGCGGCAGACTGTAGAGATGATGTGGCACAGTGCGTTATGGGATTGCGTCCTTCTAACCTTTCTGTTCTCTGAAAAATAACGTTTTGTTTGCCTTACACTTATCTGTTGTTTCCAACTTAATTGGAGCTTGAAATTGATTTGTACACTTCTGGAAAAGTCATTAAGTATTTGAAATTAAATCCAAGGGAATTTTTTTACTTGTCAAAGCTAGTTTGTCTGCTGCATACATCCAAAGAAGCACTGTCCTTTGGTCTTGCCGTTTTAATAGTTTTAATGTAGGTGTCCGTTAAACTGCTCACCTTTGTGAAACTGATCTTTTGCTTTGCTTCAAGCTGAATAGCTTTTTAAATCAACTGATCAGTTAAACACACAGTTTAAGACTTTCTTTGAATTTTATGCAATATTTCCATCCCTGCAGTGGCAGACACTCTTAACCAGTGCCATGTGTTGACTCTGAAAGAGATGGTAGATTGAAAGGGCCATCTTGTAATCCTTTTCAAATGTTGTAATTATGGAGGGTGGCACTTCTTGCAATGATATGGAGACTGTGTGAAGTCCTAGGCTAATTGTCAGATTCGCATGGAGGTTCTGTGTGATTAGATGCTGTAAACGCTCAAAAGAGGGAATTTGACTCAATATAGAAATAATTATCCTAATGCTTAAGTGCCTCTGACAGAGGCAAATCTTGTGAATTTGAATTTGAGAGTCACTTGCTTGAAAGTATAGAAGCAGTTACCCAATCTATATTTGAAAATATAATCTTCTTGTGGAATCCAGACCCCCACACAGAGCTCGCTCTCACCCTAAACGACAGAAGAATCTCTCTGTCATAAGTATACTGTTAGGTATTGTTCCTTGTATCTGTTTGTAGCTACAATAATCTGCCTTTGAGCTCTTCCTTTTTTTTTGGCAACCACTAGAATGTCAGATATGTTATGACACCTACGCTGAGTTTAGAAGCTATAAACAACCAGGTTTCATTGGCTTTAAGATAGCCGAATACCCCTTTTCTGGAAAGACAGTAACACAAACTAAAGCAACAGATGGCTGACCCTTCACATGCATGATGAGTTCACCATTGCATCACCCACAATTCCACTGTGAATGCTGGCACTGGCCACCATATAGTCTGGACCACTGTCTGGACCATATCTGCAGTATAAGGTTGAAGGAAGCAACATAGGTATGCACCTTGCCAATTGTCCACATCTCACTGAAGACAAAAAAAAATATTTTCCACTGCACAACATCTTGGAAAAATTCATGTGGAAACTATGTAGACTGACTAGTTTTACTGTCATCAGTGGCCTCAGAAGACTCCATAAAAATTAGCATACCTGTAGTTGTGAAGACTGAACCTTGATAAGCTGTTTGTGATTATGGTTATGCATTGAATATATATGGTTATGTATGGCATTTGTGTTGCTGCCTCAATCTCTGAATTTAACCTAGATATACAGTAGGAAAATGGGAAGCCATTCATATTTTGTTTTGATTTCAGCCGGTCACCTTTTTATTCTTTAATTGAAGTTACCAGATAGCAAAACGTTTGCATGACTCATAATTCAGAATACTGTTTACATTTTAGCTTACTAAATTTTCGAGCTTGTCTTGAATGCTTAGTAAGCTTTACAGCACTGTAGATTATCAAGTGGTTGCATAGGCATCTGAGGCCTCTTGTGTGCTCAGGTATCTGTGTGCCACAGCTTGCTTTACAGGAAACATTTCAAGCTTCAAAATGCCACTGTACTACAGGATGGGGTTGAAGTGGATACCTTGAAAGGGGAACTGTTTTGAGAATTTTTTTGTTTTAAATTAGAGGTTGCAAAAAACCCCAAAAAACCACAAAATCCCCAGAAACCAGTTTTTCCTTTTTCTACTATGGATTTCTATATTTGTTCATATAACATTCACATTTAAATGTAAGCTGTATGCTCTATTTTTAGAAGGAAAACCGTGGAATTCTAGCAGAAAGAAATAAACTACAATCCTTTGTTATGTGTTACAAAAGGTTTGAGTATAACAGCACATAGGAAAGTCAGTGTATTTAAGAATCCAGTTTTTTGAAGTTCTCTGCAATTATTATGTGAAAAAAGATTTTATTACATTATTACATCTCTATTACAAAGATTGCTGGTGATGGTGCATTACAATGGCTGCGGAAACAAGGGTGCACTTGATTAGCAAGATGTCGGCCTCCTATTTTGTTTCCTTTCGTGTCTGATATTCTCGAGGGGTTATCTAAATTTTACAGTTCACTGAACTTCCATTTCACCTGACCTCCTGTTGAACTCTGCAGAGTGCCTCTCCTATGAGCCCTGGAACGTCAAACAGAGTGCTGGGTCTTCTACGCCATGGTAAAACACTTTATCAGAAATATTAAAATCCCAGAAGCATGTTGTCTTAAGGCTTTGTTTCAAATCAAAATAAAATCAAAATGTATTTAAAATCACTTAAGATCTGAGATAACAATGTCTAGAATGCGAAATGCCGTAATTAGTTTTTGGAAACAAAAGCACTCGCAACACGCATAGGATCTAGATGTCTTTCGTCATTTATGGGCAGAAGTGAAGAAATGCAAGTGGAATTTGGTCTAACCACAGGCCATTGAGGGCTTTGATGTTACACTGTGGACAGGGCCACACCACCACCTACTACATCACAATGGCCCCAGTCACTATAGCCGGCCACGCTTTTGCTCAGAAGGAGGGAAGTCTGCTACCTGCTGGTCAGTCAGTACAATTGCAGTGATCATTAAAGCTGTCCTATTAGACTATCTAGAGAAGAAGAAATGTTGCTCAGCATTCAAGCTCAGCAATTTCACTATATCTAGAAAAAGTGAAAGCCCAAGAATGCAATTCATCTTGTGTCCTAATGTAAAATACACATTCCTCATGTAAATGCCAGGGAGAAATCAGTTGTCTTGCGTAGCACTTTTCACCATAGAATGGTTGCATAAAACTGTTCATCACAGGATGTCTTTTTATAGCCTGAAACAGAAAATAGTCAACATAAAGGTTATCTTGTGTCAACATTTACACTGGTTTTCTACCAATCAGCAGAAAATAAATACAGATATTGACACAAGATAACCCCAAGTTAGATACTACCACCGCAGATGAGAACAAATGATAGAATAATTCTAACAGTGACAATCTTAAAAAAGGTGAAATTGTAACAAAATTTTACGAAACTGTGGTCAATGATGGATAAACAACACTTGATATGAAAATGCATTGAATGCATAGAATCTGGACAGTAAATTGTAGACTGAAGTTCTTTACTTTTTCTGCAGTTTTATAGTGCAAATTCCACTGTATCTATCCAGCTGGATTGTGACTGGCAATAGTAGTAAAGTACCTTGTGCACAACTGAACTCCACCTGAGATTTGAACCCTTTGGTTCAAGAGCCTGATGCCCTTCCTGCTACCACCTGTATTACTGAAATGGGCTATGCTGGGATCTGATTGGTCCAGCCTTCTCTGTGTCCCAGTCTGTTCTTGAGGTAGCAGGTGGTGTATTCCCCCCCAGACAGCCTGAACAATAACTGCGCACTGAGATGCAAATTTTACTCCAGCCATAAGTAGTTCCATTTAAAAGTTATGAAAGAGCAGTTAATGAGGCAGCTATTCAGGCAGTCTGAATGAGGAGCATTGTTGTGCTGAAGTCACAGGTTTGTTTGTCTCTTGGTCTCTGGGGCTGTGTGTATCGCTCCACGCACAGAGAGAGAGAGAGGGAGAGATGTTCCTCAATCTTTACTTCTGCCTGGAATGATTTCAAAGAGTTTCCCCATTTAATCAGTAGTCAGACATGTGCTTTGCTGGAAGGTTTCCATGTACTGTGTTGAGTAGTGAGGTAATGGGGATTATAAACCATGAACTGTCTAGGCTAAGGATTTTTATTAAGAGTGATGACGTTTTTGGTATTGGCAGTAAATTACCATTGTTTGTGTTAGGGTTTTTTGGCCTGATTTGTTTGGTATACAAACTGTGATCTCTGTCAGTTTTTTTGATTTTACAGGATTCGGGCCAAATAACAAGAAATAAAATGATACTAAGTGTTCCTGGTGTAACATAAACTGAATGAATATTTGGGAAGAGTGATGAAACTGGTAGCACATCCACAAATGTTATTTCTGTCTCTGGCAACAACATCTCTGATAATAAAGTAACCTTATGGAACCCATCTACTTTATTAATCCAGGTGTATGCATGGCTTCGTCAATATCTAGAATATCTATTTGTATTTTAAAGAACAAACAGTAATTTGTCAATAACAGTTTTTAATTAGTTAGTAAAGGAAGTTTAAATAGTGGAAACTACCTGCGTGTTTATACTCCTAGTTTTGCACAGTGTGCTAGAGTATCATTACGTTCATCGTGACTTGCACTTGAAATGCATGGTGATCCTTGTATTGTGATACATATAATTTCAATGAGAACATTCCGGTCTACAGCCCTTCCCTACCGCTGTCAGAACGGATCAGTTCACACGTAATGTCAGTGACATATCTCTTTCCTTCACTCTGTCTCTGAGTCACAGAAACGCACTTCACTGCTCAGTCAGGCTCGTTTTCCCTCTTAGCCTCCTCTAATGAAATGTCGCCTAAAAGCTCTCAGGGTTGCCATGGAGACCGTTAGCGGCTTTGGCAGTGGGCCACAGGCGGTGGCGTGGCCTTCCGCGGAGGTCTGAGGAGGGGTGACTGACAGCGAGCAGGGCCTTCTCTCAGGGGACACCTGGCGAGCGTGGCATTCAAGTGCCGCAAACACAATGCGCGGCATAGCAGACCCCCCCCCCGGGTAACGGGTCAGAGAGGAGGTGTCCCGTTTCATTCTCTGTGGCTCCGATTACCAGATCCGAGGAGATTACGGGCGCCTCGTTTCCGAGCCGGTGCTCGTAAATGGCCTCCCGTGCAGGTGTTTCTGTCCTGAGAGGAGGCGCGGACTCGGGCCTTGCGGAAACACTGAGCGCAGCCCCTCTCTGGAGGAGGAGGAGGCCTCAGCCCTAGTGTGAAGGACCAGACAGCTGCTGAGAGAGGAGCCCCAGCCTCATCATTTTTGTTTAGTGTCAGAGAAGTATGGCGGTCAGCAGTCAGCAGGGATTAGACTGCAAGGCATGTTAGGATCACTGGAAAAATTTCATTTGCCTTTTCCGGTGGAAAAAAAAATACATTAAAAAAAACATTGAATTTCCAGGGATTCCAAAGGCCTGCATCTGTTAGCAGGAAAGCAGATAACCATGGCAATATCATTGGACCTGTTTGCCTTATCAGTAAAACGGGCGGGAGATTAACAGGAAGTCGTTTTGACCGTACAAACGAAGGCCTCTGGCCTGGAGACGCAGAGATGTTGGGAAGAGCTTGACAGCCAGAAGCGCCGCATCCGCAGGACTGTTAACGTGCAGCGGGGGGTTGGAGGAGGGCGGGTGTCAGCAGCTGGTGAGGCAGGGAGAGGCCACTGGTGTGGAGTGCGGCAGGGAGCCCGTGTCCATATAAGGAGAGCGAGCGGATTTACGGCGGGGTCTCGGTGGGCCCAGTCACCAGAGCGTCCTCCTCCTCCTCCCCTGCCGCCAAACGATCTGCTCCTCTCCGCGCAGGTTCCAGAGGTGTGGGGGAGGGGACGGCTCTGAGGACTATGTGTTGTGACATAAGGAGGCTAGCCTACACGTTGCAAGCTACTGCTCTCTGTCTCCCGTGCGCCTTTCACATGTATGAATTATATGTGTGCTGTGTGTGAGAGAGAGGAGTGAGCGGGGACTCGCGTGAGATTTAATTAGGGTAATTTTCCGCTCTGGATGCGGACAGCCTGTGCCGGGGGGCCTTGCCATTGGATCCCAGCATGGGCAGCTGTTCGAGAGGCCGGGTGAGTAGCCGTGTGTGTTGACAAAGGAGGCGGACGGGTCCCGTTTCTCCCGTTTGGAAACAGGGTCACCACGTGCGGACTCCGTCTGCCCTGGGATGCTGTCTGAGATGTGCTGGCGGGTGGCCTGTGGTGGATTTATTCGTACCGGAATGCCGCTGCGTGTCCTTGCTTTGTGTGTAAATAGGGGAAGGTGGTACAATGAAGGTTTTGAAGTTTGCTGAAGTCTCTTTCCATGCAACCTTTACACAGCGTATCCTTGTTCATGCTTAAAAAAATCTGGAACTGCGTGTATTTCCCTAGGTTGTTGAGTAGATACACTGTAGAAGAGGTCTTTTTAATTTATATATTTGTCTGCTGGCAAATCAGTTAAGTACTCAACCGTGATGAAAGTGTAATCTTGTGATTGAAGCAATGAACAAAGTCATGAAATTGATTGAGGTACAGAGGTAAATCAAAGCATTTGACACTTCTTGGTGATATGCAGAAATCTCCCAAGCAAAATACTTTGACCTATTGCCAATTGCCTTTAGAACAGAATAGAATGACTGTGAGTTTAATTAGATATTTGATACTACAGTTAGCATTAAACAGCTGAGGGATGTGTTTTAATCATTTGCACTCGTCAGTTAAAACAGCACTATCAGTTACAGGGTATTGAATAATTTATGGACCTGTTAAATCCAGAAAAAAACAGGGAACCAGTCCATAGAACAGAAAAGAATAGAACCAAAAGGAAAATTCTAAGCCTGTTATCCACACAAAACCCCAGGTTACACCACTTTATTTGTTACAGTCCATGGGTTATAAAGGAAAGAAGCTTGTGTGCATTAAAGTCAGCAAAGGCAATGTGGATATTCCTGTGTTTATGAAATCTCACAAATTGCTTTTTGTTTTACAGCAAGGAAGATCAAGCGAATGATATAAAAGGAAGAGAAGCTCTTCTCCTGATAAGGTACAGTGTCCCCCCGCTGTGTGTTGTTAATATCAATAAATATTGCAGAAAAGTAGATTAGGATATGATGACGATAGCATATTGTCATGCTCACAGCTTAGTATCAGTGGAACTGGAATTGCACTAATCGGACAAGAGATGATTTAATCTCTTACAGAAAGGGAATAAAAATGGCTAAATTGGCTTTCCTGAGGTGCATTATTGGCTTCATAAAATTGTTAGGCGGTGGGAGAACAATACAGACATGAAAAAGCAGACAGTAAAAATGCTAATAAAATAGTGTGAGCCTTGGTATGAGGTCTGCGTAAAGCTACTCTGTTCATAATTCAGTCTGGAGTACAAGCTTGTTTACTTGTTTGTTTGTTCTTGGCGTTCGTTCTCCAACAGAGGTTGTTTCAAATGGAGGGATAACGGCAGTTAAGCATGTGCTTATTTTGAGTTTAATTGCGAGGCACATGGTTTAATTACAAAGCACAAAGCCTTTCAATTGTATCTGTTTTCCAGAAGTAAGGAGTAGTTTCCCGATGATTCTGAACTAAGGTAGTGAATCTCAGTTTATAAAGTTTATTGAGGTTTGTCATGTTACTTCACATGGGGGGTGTGAGAGGAGAAAGGGTAAAATGGCTCAGAAAAGTGATGTTTCATAAATAAACAACACAAATGGGGAAATGAGCAATTCTTTGCCAGTCTCCCTCTAGGCCCATGTCTTAATATTTTCTTGTTGCTATCTGCATTCTAGACATTGGTTTTAAGCCCAGAAAATCACTTCAGTACACGTGCCATGAAATCCCCCCCATAAAAAAATGAGGGTACCATGGTGCCTCAGAAAATCTTCAGCATAGTTTAGATATTTTTGTCCTGCAAAAAAATGCCTTCCCCTAAATAAGATTACACTGAATACGTAAGACTTCAGTCTGGTACAAAATGACCAAATAATCACAGTTTTAATGTACATGTGTTTATTCACTCTGAGATCGGCTAGGTGTGGTCCTGAGCCAAATAAGAGGCAAAAACATCAGGCCTGCAGGGAACTCAGTCATGCACTCCCTCAGTCTCACGCCACAGCATGTGAACAGCTCTAAAAATGGAACCCTGCCTGAATTCTCCACACATTTTTGCGATTCTAAATTCCGAGCATGTGAAGGGTACATTGTGAAAGGCCTAATCAGTCACAGGGAACCCGATGAAGGTTTTGTTATCAACTGCAAAAAAAGTAAAAAAAAAAAAAAAAACTATATAAATAAATAAAAGATGGACATACGCACAAAAAAACCCAAGCTGTCAAGGTCTGCCACTGCTCGCAAGGGGGGCGTCGTCTTATTGAAGAAGCGGGTCATAACACTTCTCCACTGTGTTTTCTGTGGTAATTTAATTATGCCATTGCTGCATTTCCATATGTGTCACATTGTTGAAATATATTCGGTGGTATTTATGAAAATATTTGTTAGATTAATATTTAATAGTTTTGGTCACAGACTGCACAAAGCAGAGCATTGAGTATATCTTATCACGTGAACACGTGTGTGTTGTTGTGGATTGGTGTTTGTAGGAGGGAAATTAGCAGCCACTTCGAGCACCCAGTCACCTCAGAGGAGCAGCATCTCCAGCCGAAAACCACTCTACCCTACGTTGTTACTGAAAACGGCGTCAAACGGTATTCTGTCTAGACCGTAAGCAGGTTTCTGGAACACATTCTGGGCAGGGTGTTATGTTGTACCGTTGAGTCAGACGTAGGTTTGTTTTGTTGTACAAGTCACAGAAGTAGCTTTTTTTTTTTTCTTCTTGCACTTGTGGTTGTTATGACTAGAGATAGGCCCAGAGTGTTCTGATTGGTGGGTGAGACAGGAAATGATTGTGAATCTGCAGTATCCATCTAACCCTGGTAACCGCACACAGAAGAAATGCTATTGTGTTCACATCCTCTGCACGAAGAGAACTGAGTTGCGACTTCTGTAAATGGCTACTGTGAATGCCAAATGCTGTAAAATCCCGACAGGGCTGCACTTTCCTAGGGGTCCACGCTTTTTTCTTTTCATAATGCAGTCTGCACTGCATCGTGCACTGCCCTCCGCAGCTTCTGTTCACCATACCCGTATAAGGACTGCATATTATGAGGCGAACATTTGCAGGCTTGTGGGAAACGCTTTGCAGAACGTTGTGCGATTTGCGCACACAGGGTTATTCAGCGTGGCTGTGACGGAAGGGCCTAGACCCAGATGTGCCTGGAGGCCACGTGCTGGAGGAGGCCTGAGAGGGCCTGCCAGAGAGGGGGCAGTGTGCTTTTGTCTGGAGGTTGCCATGACACTCCCATTAGCAGGCAGAGGAGGACTGAGAGCCACTTTTGCCCGGGTCGCCCATAGTCCCTGGCAGGTGGTCCTCAGCTGAAACAGACTGGGGAAACTCTCCTCTGTAGGTCTCGAGCTGTCCAAGCTAGCCACAATGGGCACTTTAGCATTTAGGCTGTGTATGTGTATGGGTATGTGTGATAATGTAACATTGGCTCTCAACTTTCTGAAGGAGTGGGTTGACCTTCACCTCAGAACAGAAGGGACAGATTTTATATCTGCATTACATTATTGTCATTTAGCAGACACACTTATCCAGTGTGTCTTACATAGGTTACAGTTTTCACATGTTACCCATTTATACAGCTGGATATTTACTGAGACAATTGTGGGTTCCCCAGCAGGGAGTTGAAACAGAAACCTTTCGGTTACAGGCCTTGCTCCTTACCGCTATGGGACACTACCACCTAGATTTGTTATGTTTCCTTTTGTTTCTGAGGTGCACAGTTAGTGTGCAACAGACAGATGCTGCTGTGAAGCAGAGAACGTTGTCCAGTATAATGAAATATGTGTTAGGTTTTCTGTTACTGTGCATTCAACAGCGGTGCAGATTTGCTGCATGTAACTTCCGAGAAGGATTTCTCATGATGTGCAGGGCCTCCATCTGAGACTAGCAGAGGGAATTCCAGTAGCTTGAGTTTCTGCAGCACATTACTGATTCGCACACTCATCTGTATACAGTTGCTAGTTACTTGCATAGTGTGCCAGCGGTTCCCTCTTGTGGTAAAGTAGAGCATTGCAGTCTCAGTACCAGCAATGCACAAACAGCATCTGAAGAAATGTTTTGATCAAAGTGGAATGATAATTGTAACAGCAGCAGATTTTGTTTCACCTTGTTGGCGGAATGACTGTAAGCCTGGTGTTTTTAAATGCATGTGTCGATTACTCTCATGTAGAATATTCCTATGGAACAAGCAATTTCCTGTTTGAAAGCAGTTTTCTTTTGGGATGAATAAAGTACTATATTATCTTTCCTTGGTCACTGGAAACATTTTTTCATCTTATTTTTGTTTCTTTCTTTTTTCATTCTTCTGCATGTCTAGTTTTTAAATGCGCATTTCTGTCACAGTTGCAAGACAAGGCAAAAAGTTAAGGTTCCCAGAGTAACAAGGCCAAATATTATAGATATGAATTTGACTACCAAAAAAGTGAGGGAGTGGGAGACTGTGTTGCCCACATGCAAACTAGATACTCAAGATTGAACCAGAAGCGCAGCGTGTATACTATAGCTCTGGATTCCCTGAAGTGCTGTTTCTCTGGTAGTGCTTGAAACTCAGTGATATCATTTTGAGTACTCCTGCAGAACACTGAATTTAAAACACAACTGAAACACTGAGTGAAGAAGTAAAAGCATACTGTAAAATGAGGGAAAAAGTGTAATCCAAAATGGACACCATATAAACAGCATTGATCTTTAAGGTTGTCCTTTCCATAAATTTGTCCAGTTACGGGTAATGGTGTGTTTCGTCCATGAAACTATGATTAAAACCGAAACAAGCTTTCAGTTTTTTCAGTCCACCTTTTTGAGAGGAGGCATCGGCGATATGGACTGGAAGACTCGTATTTGAGGTTTCCTTTCTATGGTTCACTTTCCTGTTGTGCTCAAAATTTTACATCCTGTTTACATAAAAGTGCTGACAGTCTGTGACCTGTTACACAGGCCTACCTGTTACTTGAGTGGGAGCGGTCAGCTCTGATCTTTTCAAGTTTGTGCTGTTTAGCAGACTTTCTTGAGCTGATAGTCTTGTTTTGCATAAAATATTTTACACGAAAAGTACAAATTTATGTTCCATATTTGGAAAACGACTGATCCAGCCACATTAGACTGAGCAGTTGAGCAGCTGAGGTTCCTTTGTGGAGGGTCCTGCACCAGTGTCCTGTGTGGGATTCAAACCAACAACTCGCAGCATCTTAGCATTCAGTCCAAATGGCTGCTTTTTGCTGCCCACCCATCTTATGTCGCCCCGCTAAGAGACAGTCATGCTGTTGGGCCTCTGTCAAAAACATAGTTTGGAGAGTACTTTCAGTGTACTGTAGTTTGCTTTCATCTCTTGAAAACATGCAATTTTGGTTGTCTGGGAAAAGGTATTTTTGTGTTTTCTGTGAAATGGGCTTCATAGCCTTCGTCCTGTTTGCAGGGTGTAATTGCACCACACATATGCTTCTGTCAAGAGCAAAGGAAGCACTAAGATTCCTGACTTGTTGTCAACTGTCTGTGTGTGTTCTGCAGATTGAACTTGTTAGCCATCGGAGTAAGGATAAATAGAGTGGAGAAGCACTGGGAGATCAGGTGCGATGCTAATCCTACCGCTGTGCCCGATAGCAAGGTTTCTTCCAGTAAAAACCCCAGCTGTGCGATTTTGAGTTTCCAGGAAAACAAATCGTGAAATGTTGATTTTATTTGCGGCTTGTAAACACGAACATATTTATAGCCACCTATTAAACAGTATGCTTTGGGGAAGCACTCCGTAAGTTCTTGTTCAATTCACAAGCGATCATTATGCACAGGTTAATTCACAAGCATCCTTAACATAGTAATTATGTAGGCCAAACAGTCCTTTGAAGCACATTTTATATGTAATTATGAGTTACAGTAACCATTGCAATGTGGAAGCCATCATCTAAGCGAGCTGTTCCCTTACGTACTCCTGAGGAAAATTGCAACCACTTGTTCCTCTCTGAAACGCAAACGACGGCATCGCCGGTGTCTTCTGCCCGCGCAGGGCGATTCAAACCTGTTTTCGGCAGATAAGACGGGTACATCAGAGCCTCTCATTTACATTCGCGTTAAATTCGGTGTGGCGAATTTCAGCGTAGACGGGATTGGCAGCCAAAGTACACAGCTCTCACCCCCGTCTCCTGACGGTGCGCTGGGATAAGCGCACACACTCGCACACACACTCACACACACACACACACACACTCGTACACACTCACAATGAGACACAGCGGAGCCTCGGCGTTATTCCATTACCGATTCAGGCCCCCTCGCGTACAGTACGGCCATTCTGCGCGCACGTCGCCTTTAATTAAAACCCACAAAATCAGATGACTAAAGCTCAGCATGGAAGACGCCGATCCCTGACGCTGCTGAAAGGCCCAAACAGAGAGGCGTAAACAGTCCCCGCGCGTCTGGAGACAAGCGGCGCTTTTCAGACGGACCTCTGGGCCAATTATTTTAATACGCGGCGTGAGTCTGTGTGTGTTCCCCCCGCGGAACGGGGCGGCCGTCTCTCGGCGGTGCCAGCCTGGGCTGGCCGCTCGCTGGCGGGGGAGCGGTGCCAAGCCTCTCGAGCTGCAGGCTGGCCCGGGCTGCCAGCTGACTAGCCCGGGGATCCCCCGCTGCTCTCTCCGCAACCGGCCAGCTACCCGGCGGTGGATGTGAAAAGGGTCTTTGACAGGGGGGCTTGATTGACACGGGCCTTCCTCGCAGCCTTCCTTTCCTCAGGCCCATTAGCCGTCAAGCCCTTATTAACATTCTCCTTTATCACTTACCGGTATTATATGGTTTGATGCTTTTAAATGGGAGGATAGTCATGGCAGATGGGGAAGTGTGATATCTAACACATTCTCATTACAGTGTGGGAGCTCATGAAGGCTGAATTAAGCAAATGCAAGAAGATTGATTTAAAAGAGCAGAAGAGTAAGTAAGTTATGAATGGCTGAGCAGTGTTGAGGACCCTTTTGTATACATAGAGTAGGCATGTGGTCACTACCATTGCTTGGATAATAGTGCAATTTTTTCTTCTTCTTACATGAAGATAAGTCAAAAGAAAAGGCTTAAAGAGGCTTAAATAGAGTCCTTCTTTTAGTTTATTTTTTAACCTAAACTGCATTGCGGTGTTTCATATTATTCCTTTTTGTTGAACTTGGGGATTTTCACGTAGGCACAGAGAAAGCGTCTCTTATTTTGCGCATTCATAAATCAGAGCGTGTAATATCGGCCGTCATTTCCGAGCCTCCGTTACACGTGAGGTATATGAAAGGGTGCTTGTGCTGTGCGCACACAGGAATCATTGTGCCCCGTTACATTATCGCCTCCATAAAAAACAGCTGATTGCGCAGAACAATAAATCGCTGTGCTTCCTGACAGCAGTAGATGTTTTTACTCTGGCCACAAGGGGCTGCTCAGCCCCCGGATGGTGTCAGCGCTCCGTTATAGAGACCACATGTCTCTACCGCTTTACATCTGCCTTCGGTTTGTATGGAATGTTCTGCATTATTGTTAGGGAATGCCGCCACTGATCACAAGCCTGAAACAAAAGGATTGAGATGTCACGTTTCCTAACCATGTAAATCAAGCTTTCTTATATAAGTATACATTTAAGTGCATGTGTAGGTCCCCCCGCCCCCTGCCTGGTACCGAGTACAATAGAAGGGCATGTTGTCAAAACATCACTGATGAGTGAAGAGAGTGCATTGACACCTTTAATGTTTGACAGGCTGTTGGGTGATCACAGTGTAATCAAACAGTGAATGGGGCTGGTGTATAAGCTTGCAGCCTGCACCACACAACAGGTCCTGCAGGGGGCAGCATCACTCTTTCCATCCGAAAAGCAAGAGCCCTGCGCGACCTCAGCTAGTTTCAGCATGCCACAATAGTCCTGTGGCAAAAAAAAAAAAAAAGAGAGGGCAGAACGTCTGCAGCACAGGAAATCCACAGAGCTGCACTGCAAGGTTGTCAAAACAGCTGCACAATGCGCACTTTCTTGCGCCGCGCTCGGCTCCGGCCCCCCTCTCGATAGACAATAACCTGCGTCCCGCGCACAATGCGGCCCCTGTGGCCGGGGACGCTTCGCGGCTAATGAAAGCGCTAGCATGTGTCCCGCACAGCATGCTCCTTGTATGATTAATCACCATGTAAATGCGGCATGTACGACGCGTAAGAGGGGCGAGGGGCAGGCTCAAATTAAACTCTACCCCCGTGCTACCCGGTGTCTTCGGTCCGTTTAAAAACCCGGCCTGCGAGCTAATGAAAGCTAATGAAACTGGAAGGAAAGGCGGCTGCCATCTGTTTGAAATTAAGCTACCGAAGAGGCCTGCTTCGGTTTTTGCCAGGTTTTTTAGTTTTATTCCGTTGTCACGCCGATGGGTAAATGTTAGCGCAAACTCTGATGTTTTATTCTGAAAATGCTGGCTTTGCTAATTAAACCCCTGTACTCACTCACCTGAGGGTTTGAAGAACATTGGTTCCTGAGCTTGGACAGTGTGACTTTGTTCATGTGACCACAACTCTTTGTTCTAAAGAGATTCTTGTAGCCAAGGTTCAACTCCCAGATGATCATTATGTGCTAATTCTGACCAAATTCCACATGAACACAAAAGTGAACAAATGTTCATTAGGTGGTTATAATGAATGAATTACTTTGTGAGAAATTAAAGAATATTTGTAAAAAGTTGAACAGTTTATAACAAATGAAATATTCCATTCATACTTTTTAGACAGTAGCATGGCCATATCATGGTGAATGACTGATATACATCAGTCATTGGTATACATGTCTAATTGACAAATACAATAAAAAAATAAGTCAGAGTAACATCTTTGCGGGGAAAGGATATGAAATTATAAGAATGCCTTTTTGTGTGGTAATACTTTTTCCCCTCTTCCTTTGAGTTCATTGGTAATGACTTAAGCTGTTTTTGGTCAGCGGATTTTGTACAGACCATATGACTAGGAAATTCTTATTCTGAAGAGTCTGATCTCAGAGCTTTGCTGAGATTCGGCTGTTTGATGTTAATGGTTTAATGTTTACAGCCGTATGTTAGAAATTACCAGTCATACTCTTTACAAGTGTAGCAGCCAAGTCCATTTATATTGTTTAAAATCTTGTGTTGTTGGGACATACTCTCTACTAAGAGCATATGAGATTTGTTTTGCTATTTATTCCCTCTAAAGAACATTCAGTAAGGTATTGCTTATTTTAATTCACTTTTGTCTTGCGTAGAACAGCACTTCCTTTACAGTAAAAGTCCATACCTGTTCCGCAGTACAGTATCCGACAAGCTTCATGCAAACCATTTAGGCTTGAGTTTCTGAATTAGACAGATGACTGTTGTCTTTTTGACCTTCAAAGAGGCTTATAAGAATTCAGTAGAGGTGGAAAGCCACTGTAGTTAAAGGTCTTTTCAGAACAATGAAACTGACAAGGTCAAGGGATACACCTGTTCAGGAGTTGCAACTTTTTAAAAGCAAAATGATTCATGAAATGAATTACACAGGGGAATTGAGTCTTACCAGACCTACTGGGGAGTGCACATGCATGGCCATTTTGATACTGTAAGAAAATTAAGTTTGCAGAAAACATGAAAGTGGTGAAACAACCTCTGTTGGTTTATCATAAGTGATGATGTTTCCATTACTGGATGGCCTGTTGCAATTTTTGGCTTGAGCCAGACTGTTTGTTAAACCATCTCTGCAAGTTCAGACTTCATCTTCTATCGTGCCACTGTGGCCGCTTCAGTTTTTATAATACAGAGTCAACCACTAGCCATTGTTATCTGAGGAAAGCACAGACAATTAGAAGTTTTTAAACCCTGGATTTGACAGAATAATCTTGACCTACTAATCGTGAATAAAAAAGAAACTACCTTCTATCAAATCCATCAAGCCAAATAATCTGGTGTTTCAATGAATGAAAGTCAGTTTGGGTCACAAATATACTTAGGGCCATGTGTTTCCCATGTCTGTGTTGTCAGATACAACCACAGGTAAGTTTGTGTCCAATAAGTTTGAGTTTTTAATCATGTTTCAGCATTTGATGTATTAAGTGGTAAGATTTGGTGACCACATCTGAATTTCAGTACCTTTAAAATACCAGTCAAGCAGGGAATAATGCAGCAGTTAAATTCAAATTAATATTCAAACTCTAAGAAAGGCAGTATGATGTCAGATGCAAACTATTGGTATAATTTTAGGGCTGATGTACAGCGATTTTTATCTACAATAATTATGTAATGTTAATGATACTACAATAATAATTTCAATAATAAAGTCTAGGTGTTTGATATCATGATTGTTTTTTCCACATAATTTTTTTGCTTTCTTTGTTTATCATTGTATTTCGATCAGGTTTGCTGGGATGGGTAATCTTCTTAAAGTCCTTACAAGGGAAATAGAAAACTATCCACATTTTTTCCTGGACTTCGAAAGTAAGTTTGAAGGAGGAGTGGGCAAGGGTGAAAAGCATAACCTCTCAGTGATTTCCCTCCTATCAGCATGTGGTTTGTATCTGTGACTTCCCCCTCCAGTGCTGCTAAAAATGTACAGACACGACTTCCTACCAGTGCACGGAGGACTCTCCTGACCCGCGGTGAATCTGTGATTTACTGTTCACAACACAAGACGCCTTCTCTTCTTCCTTCTCTCTTTCAGAAACCAAATGGGGAATCTTTTAAAAGTTCTCACTTGCACAGAGCTTGAACAGGGGCCAAACTTTTTCCTTGACTTTGAAAGTGAGCAGAGCTTTTTGCCTGGCCTGGGTTCTTCTGTTTCTCTCTGCTACTAACAACTTGCATGTGTCTTTTTTTTTTTTTTTGGTCGAAAATGGAGGAGGAGTGTAAGACATGCCACAGCAAAACAATAGCAAACCGGTGTCATTTGATTGTAAGATGTGATAATTATAGGCATCAGAGTGAACATTTCCAAAGTGATCCTGGACAGTCCCTAATTGCTGATCTAATGTCATGGTGCACAGCTTTCCCTAAACTGAGGCGTTGGAACAGCCTGCTGATGTGACATGGGCACAACGTGTGTCTGCTGTCGCGTTAAGTTGATGAGGGAAGTACAATTAGACCCATGATGGGAGAAGGTCTGTAAGGAATGTAGCTTGTTTGTGGCAGACCGATGTACAGTAAACTTTTCTGGATGCAAACAGCAGACTATTTGTGTGCTTTTATTTTGAAGACAGTCTGCAATAACTACTGTTTTTTTTAATGAAACAAGCAAAAAAAACTGCTTTGTAAAAACAGGCTTTGATCTTTAAGATGTCTGTGCCCAAGCCAGCATGTAATCCTCCCAAAAGTTAGGGAAAAGTGTTTCTGTTTGCACTTATTGTGGCTGTTGAGTCACTGTTAAGTTTTAAGAAAGCTGTACACCATGTCTGCTTCTCAGAACTGACCACCCTTCAAAACAGAAACCATATTTGGAACCTGATTTAAGTAACATAAATTGGCGTTTAATTGGAAATCAGTTTCTCACACTGTGGATCACAAAAGAGAATAGTGTTGCCTTTATTTTGCTGTTTGGTGTCTGTATTTAAGTAAATATGCATGACTTCTAAACCCAGCTTAATGTCTGCAATAACAAACTCATAAATTACAATTACCATGCCATAGAGGCATGTCTGGTAACAGCCATTAAAGAACTAACACGTCTTATGTGTTTCATTGTTTTGTGTTCTGATACACTACTAACACACATTGTGAACGAGGCACACTTTGTACTGCAGATATTGCTTGAAACACTCCTCATAAATGTATTACTAAACCTTATACAGCCCAACATTCAGAGGGAAATTCAGGTAAATGAATTGCAATCAAATTTCACGCTGACTGAAGCTTTAACAGTTTTGAAGAATTTAGTCTGGGAAATCCCACTTCAGCATGTAATATCAGGTCCACAGCTTTCTTGTGGTGTCTGCACTTGTGAATGAATTAGTTGTAAATCACATTTCACTAAAACAAGATTCAAGTTGTATTCAAAGTTGTATTATTGAAGTAGGGGGCTGTTATGCATCATGATTCTTTTCGTCATTTATGTGCTGTCAGCAGGTACAGTGGTATTGCAGTATACTGTAGCAATAGAATGTCTCTTGTTGCATGCCTGTGGTGGTGTGTGTTTGTCTATCTTTATTTAACTCTTTAATGGCTGAATTGCTTTGCATTTCCTCTCGCATCACACCTAAACATCAGCGCTGTTTAACAAATTAAACCTTTGTGTGGCCCTTGAAGCTCCAGAGAAACTATCACAAAGTACATTAGAGCTTGACTTACATTTCATATACTATATTGGCTTTTCCAGCTACCCCATATGTAGAGTACAAATTATTGGCCTTCAGAGGACAGCTTATTTCTTTCAACAGAGTGACTTAATGTAATTATCTGCCTCGTGGTACTATAACCATTTCTCATATTCTCAGGTTTGTCACACTATGTGGAACATACATGGTGCAACTTTAATTAACAATGTAAATGTAAAATTGTGTTTTTCATTAAAGTTTATAGTATTTGGAAATGGCAAATGAAGTTTAATTATCCATCCTGAACCCACATAAAGGGTGGTGGTCGGGTGTGCTTTGCACGTTAAATGAAAATGTCAGAGCAGTTTAAAGCGGATCTGTAGGAAAAGGGGTGAGGGGTTGGTATAAGCTTGCAGCTTATGATGAATCCGGTTGCTCATCTGTAAGTCGGAGAGCGTTTATGGTGTCTGTGGCAGTTACACTGTGTGTTACATTCCAGTTTCCTCTCATTTGTAACAGGACTACTGTACTATGGAAGCAGTTTTAGTGGATACAAATTCCTGCTATAAAATTCTCAAAAAAAAAAAAAAATCTCACTAAGCAGCTACTAAATTAGATCGAAAGAGATTAATGTACGACAGGCTCTTTCCTCTAAATCTCAACAATTTAAATTCTTATAAAATAAACATGTTATAAATGTTATATATAAAGCGGCACTTTTCATTATGGCATGAAGTTTTTTGAGGGGTTATGAATTGAGCTGCACATAGGTGCTGCTAAACTAAATCCAGGAAAAATGTCAACTGGAACGGTAAGCCAACAGTGGTTTAATTCTCTGAGGCCTATTTAAAAATACTGTGGAGTAGGAACTGCACTGCTGTCCAGCAGAGGCATTATTAAATTTACTTCACTGTGAAGTTCCATGAATGGAGTCTTTAAAGGTATCAATTTCCAATCAATAAATACCTAAATAACAAGGCTGTTTCTAAATGTGTTTGTGTTTGGTCGCAGGCCACTCCAAACTACAGCGAAAGGAGGAGGAAATTACTTTCAGCATTAACGTAATGGTGTTTTGAATAAAACGTTAATATCACCACTAGCCATGCCTTCCCTGAGAAACTTCAGTATCACCTCCACTGTATTAGTGAATGGGCCGCAGTTGAAATAATAGGCATTAATAGACCTACATCTAAAGTTTGTTCCAACACCATACTGTCATTTCACCCATGATGGATAGTGGAGGCTGAATTACATCCGAAGCGGTAAAATGCAGCAATGCAAAGCCCTGGAAAATTAATCAAATAGCCATCTACACTGTGACTGTGGTATAAGCTGCTGCCGTTTAGCTGCTTCTCATGCTGGTTCTTGTCGCTTGCCCCGCCCCCCCCCAGACGCACAGCCGACAGAGTGTGAGAAAGAAGTGTGGAACCAGGTCAATGCTGTGCTGCAGGACTCGGAGAGCATTCTCTCTGGCCTCCAGGCCTACAAGGGAGCCGGGCAGGAGATAAGAGACGTAAGTCAGCCAGCGCTACTGTACACACAAACCCATCTTTCATCCATGTACTCCCGCAGATTGTTTGCAAACCACTGCTGGGCACAATTACAGAAGAAAGAGGTTTGCATTACAGCCGGCCAGAAAGTGATGTAATTTTATTTCTGCGGGATGGAAAAAAAAGTCTGTATCAAATGCGATACAGAACTTGGAAGAGGAAACGGGTGGGGATAAAATTCAGTTGAATTCTTCATGCCAAATGAATGCTTGAAAAGTGTTCCTTGGAGCATCCGGTATTTATATGCAGGCCTGTGTGTGTGTGTGTGTGTGTCTCTGTCTGTGTGTGTGTGTGTGTGTGTGTGTGTGTGTGTGTGTGTGTTTCCTCTCCTCTGTTTTTGATAACTTACAGTTAGTGGTTTTTATTTCCTGATTACCTTAGTTTGATTGCTTAGCTCAGCCAAACGGCTTAACTGCAATACCCCCACAACAAAAAAAAGGAGTAACTCGGAAATAGTCTCGACAGAGCTATTGTTAGCCCCATATTTCAGGATGATGTGACACCGTTGTTTCATAAAAAGGTCATGTTATCAGCGACTGATACAGATTAAAAGCCCAAGTCAGGTATTTAACACAGGGTTTTTATAGTTTATTGCCCTGGCTACGGTGTAAAATGTCAGATCCGGCAGACCATACCCAGGGCATCTGTAAGGAAAGCAAGTCCACTGTCGTCCACTGAGTGTCTATAGTTTCAGATAAGAGCTGTCACCTTATTGACTCGCTTGTAATGGATGCAGAATATCCTGACCCCTGAAGCTTCTGCCCATTTGGTTGGGCAGATGGCCAAAATGTGAGCTGAACTCTTTGATCAGTCTTTCAAAGGGCAGCCAGCACTTCTGTAATGGTGGCAAAAAAATATCCGCCGACTGTCAGAACCACCTGGCAAAAGGCACAATTAGCGAATAAAACAGCTTGCATGAATTTACCTGTCAATCTGTCATCGGTTTCTGAACTCTGGCGTGTTTGCTATGAAAGCCACAGACGGGTCTTTAAACAGCATATGGGCAAAAGATAGACGCCGTGCTCTTAAATAGCCATTCACACACACGAGTCTCGTAAATGAGGTGCCCTGCCCCCGAGAGGCAGACGTGATTTCATATGCACATATCTGTCACACAGCAACAACAAAGTGCGCTTGACCCTGCGAGGAAAAGTTAAAGAATAAACTGAAGCAGTAGCGAAAGAAACCGTTTAACAGATAATGGGGATCCTTAGTGGACAACATCTGGCTGTAGTTACTGCCCTGCTGACAGTGTTTCTTTGTGTTTATTCAATATTCATTGACTAATGATTTATATGTACCAAAGCAATGTGTCATTACCTTTTTATGTGACATTTTAAAACTCTGCACTTTCCAGCATCATTTTTTGTGTTCTTGACAGTGAGCTGTAAATATAAACAAATTTTAATAATGAAGTGTCTGCAGGTTAAATAGAAATGCAAACAAGTACTTTTGCAGAGTATTCTGCACTTGTAAACTAGTTCTCAAGATGACACCAGGAATAGCTCTGAAATGTGACTTAATAATGAGCGCTGACCAGAAGTGAAGCATTTTACTGTAGACAATCCCCAAAGGCTAGGACATGACTGGCTGTAGTGTTATGTGAATTCAGTAGCACGGAGGGAAAAATTCAGAGAAGGGTCCTTTGTATGCGCCCGTCTGTTACCTGACCTGCTGCTGTAAGGACAGACAGCCCTTTTAGACATATGATTTAACTCTGGTGTTCAGTATTCCACCAAGTGACAGTTGAACAAATGAAGTTGTAAAAACTGTGGCCTATACATAGACAAAACAATTACAAAGAACTGTTTGTTGCAGAGTGATCTTTCTGCATGAGTAGTCCTGATAATTATGGGGGGGTTTAGATCCTCAGTGTGAATGCTTACTGAAACTGCCAATTCTTACTCTGTTATGTCAGTACCAAATGCTGTTAAATAATGGAAAATAAATATTTCTTTGGTTTTGTTCCAGGCCATACAGAATCCAAATGACATGCTGATGCAGGAGAGAGCATGGAACTCTGTCTGTCCTTTGGTCATACGCCTCAAGAAGTTCTATGGGTTCTCTTTGAGGCTAGGTACATCTCTGGAGACAAGCGCTTGATTGACCCGTCATGTTTTTCTTTTTTCTCTCTGGCTTTTTGCAGTCGTGCACATGTGGAATTTATGGTATTCCTTTCTCTGATTTGTTCCTGTGATGCAGAGAAAGCCCTGCAGAGCCTCTTGGAGTCTCTGACGTGCCCATCACAAACTCCAACACAGCACCTGGAGAAAGAGCAGGCCCTGGCCAAGCAGTTTGCTGAGATCCTGCACTTCACCTTGCGATTCGACGAGCTCAAGGTCTGGCCGCCTCACTCTCAGTTTAAGATATTTATCACCTGATAAAAGATTGTTGCATTTAACTGTGAGGCTACTTTGCTCATTAGATGGTTTATCAAAAACAAACAAATATTTTTCTTCCTTTTCCAAAATGTCACAGCAGACTCAGGAAATGAGTTTTGACCAAATGAAGTGCCTTTCCCACTACTTAATAGTGTAGCTTGTGTTGAAACAATGTGTACCTATCCATTATGCTCTTGTTCTCATGTTCTCTTTCCTTAGATGCGAATTCCAGCCATTCAGAATGACTTCAGTTATTATCGACGGACCATTAGTCGAAACAAGATAAATAACATGAACGTAAGTTGGATCACTGCTGCTGAAAGTGTCTTTGCTTCTCGTATGCGATGTCTCGTTATTACTGTTCTAGAAACCACACTGAGATCCTTAATGAATTTGCTTGTTGGCCGTACAGTAATTACATGTTACGATAAATCATCTCATTTGTAACTAGAGTGGCGCTCAGTAGAGTGCATACTGCTGCCTCTCTTTACCGTCGTACGAGCAACCCTGAAATATAATTTCTTATGTGAGGACAGGCATTTCACTGAGTTTCATCAAGACTCATCTGTCACTTTGTAAGATATCCTGTTCATAGTCAGACAGAGAGACTGATGCATAGACGCGGGGGCAAAGGTATAAATAGATTAATGTGGTTATGATTGAATGGAATGAAGTCTTGTGGTCACACATCATTTTAAGTGCCCAGCTGTACCGTTATAAAACAGTTGATAAATCCATTATGGTATGAAGCATGACTTCGGTTGTTCACGAACATATTGGGCCTCATTCATCAACATGTTCGTAGAAACGAGTGTATTTTTTGTCGGGGAAACATTTGTACGAAAAAGTTGCATCAGATTCATGGAATGAGCGTAAACACCCAGTTTCATTCTTACCCTGGTTAATATGATTAATCCCAGTCATTCCAAATTTGGACTGCTTGTGAATGCTGTCTGTAATTAAAATAAGAAAAGCATGGCAAATGTACGTACTGGTGTGGATTTTGCCATGGGTTTTACAGCGGTATTGGACTGAATAGAATGCCACATAGGTTTACATCGGAAGAGGATCAGCGGCCTTTAAATCCAAGGTCAGATTGTTTCTGCTTTTGCAGTTGGACATTGAGAACGAGGTCAACAACGAGATGGCGAATCGGATGTCTCTCTTTTATGCCGAGGCAACGCCGATGCTGAAAACCCTAAGCACTGCAACAACAAACTTTGTGTCTGAGGTAAGATTTGCTTTAGTATTATTGTTGATAGCATTTGTTATGTTTCAGTTATCATCGCTGGGATTTTAAATAATATTTTATTTGTAGCTTACCATTTTTGAAACAATTATTTAATTTTGTTTCCCAACATTTTTCTGTGATGAGTTTCCATTTACTGCCTGATGTCATGCAGAATCTTATTTAGTTTCATTTTGTTCATGCATTCAGAACAAAACATTGCCCTTGGAGAACACCACAGACTGCTTGAGTACTATGGCTAGTGTGTGTAAAGTCATGCTGGAAACACCGTAAGTCCCTCCACATCGGAACGAGTGTACTTCTTTTTAATGCTTCCAGTGAATGTGCAATAATTTGTAGAAAAAGGAGTTATTCATGTTCACTGTCGCAGTCTTTCTGATTGTAAATTCATATACTGTAGCAGAAGAACCTGCCCAGCGATCCAAACCACTTTCAAGAAGAGAGCAGTTTTTGCCAGAATTGCCATTCTTCTCTGTTAGTAGTCAGGGTGTGCGTGCGAATGTGCGCGTGAATGTGCGTGCGTGTGTGTCAGTGTGTGCATATGCATGTGTGTGTGTGTGTGTGTGTGTTAGCATTTATGTGAACAGGTTGACACAATTTGGTTTCTTTTCCACATTGCTACATTTGCAGTTTGGAGACATTGTTCAGATTTGGTCAGACAGCCTTACTGTGCATCATTTTAAAAAGCCTGTTGAGACCTTTAATTTTCAGTTGAAATTAAATTAATTTCCTCATCTTGTGCTGACCCCTAGAGAGTACACCAGCAGATTCAACAGTGAGGACACCCTGCTCTTCTGTATGCGAGTCATGGTCGGGGTCATAATCCTCTATGACCACGTGCATCCTGCTGGTGCCTTCACAAAGTCGTCCAAAATCGATGTAAGAATTCATCAGCATTTATCTTCCTGCTGTGCCCTTCCCCCTTCTCCTCTCACCCCAGTGATACCTGTTCTCTGTGACTCTGTGATTTGGAGAATTTTGTTTTAGTCTTGATTTCTTAATTTCCGTTCTTTGGAAATGTTGTATCTTTCCCACAGATGAAAGGATGCATCAAGGTTCTGAAGGATCAGCCTGCAGAAAACGTTGAAGGTCTACTCAATGCTCTCAAGTAGGTTATTTTCCTTTATTTCTCTGATGTCATTAAACTCTACAGGCTTGCTCTCCCAGATCTTTCCTATTCATGTCTGATTACATGCCAGTCTACCCCCTTATCAGTCAGCCTATTCACACATTGCCTTCAGGACATTCATCTTGTTAATTGTTAGTAAAGACCACATTGTGGCATCAATAGGAAATCATTGACATACTTTTTACAACAGCTTTGATGAATAACTGTCTCTGATTGGTTTAACGTGTGTCCCATTACCAACATCACCTATTGGTTTGTCACTAATATCACATTTGAATTGAGTACCATATTAATACACTAAAATGCAGACATTAGGTACTGAACATGAAACAAGATTCAGTTTACGGTTGCAGTAGTCCTGTATGTTACTTGCCTGATGACCAGTTTAATGTCCAGGGGTGTAGACAGTTGTTAGAAGCTTATTTGGATGAACCATTTCAAATGTTACGGATTATATGGGTAACGTTAACAAAGTTTTTAATAAAGTAACAGTGCACCTATGTTATGATTACGGAATAAGGATACAATTTGCACAACATTATTTACACCGTCACATTTTTTGCAAATATAGCAGTTGTTTACAAAGAACATGCAGAAGTGTAATAATGCATTTATCATTTATTAATTTTGGCTTTCTGTGATTGGGTTTTCTGAGATTTGGTGGCGCTTATTTGGGGGGAGTCAGGTTTGTGGGCAGGGGTGGTATTATTTGCCTGACAGACATATATATGGTAGGAAAATATCCACGGGACAATCAAACATTTTCAAATTACTAGATAATTGGAGATAATATGTCAACGTGTAGGGAATTGAGTCCACAGATTATACTGCCCATGATGGCTTGTGGTAGATTTTTCTTATTTTGGAGAGAAGTATTAGCTTTTATATTGGAAACTTGTATGTGGACATTGATGAAAGGCTTGATTTAAAAAGGGCGATCTAACCAGAGATTTTTACAACTGTTGTAAAAATCTGCCATTAATATCTATTTATTGATAATGGTGATTTTAACACTGCTAGCAACGGATAGGGGAGTTTCCTTCATTAAAAGGTTTTTAGCAATACATATTTACATAATAAAAACTGTGGACTGGTTCAACAGCTCATACCACCCACTGAGCATAAAGCATAGTTTCCCAAACTGAGTGTGAGAAACTCTTCTAGAAGAGGAACCATTATCTCTGACAGAATGCTGGCATGGGGGTTGTCTTATTTTTTTAATAATCTGAATATAACCATATGCTTTTAAACTGTCATTATAGAGAGTAATTGAGGCTAATCGTTTTATTTATAACTTTCAGGTTCACCACAAAACACCTGAATGATGACTCGACTTCAAAAGCCATCAGAGCAATGCTTCAGTAACATTTTTTATATGAAGAGGATCTATGTACTGACCTCAAGAGATGTATATGTTTACATAATTTAAGGACTTGATGTTAATACTCGTGTGCATTTACATAGTCATTCCCTCCAAGTTACTGAAACTTATAGAAAGTGTACCTTTATTCTAAAATTAATTGCCTATGCTATTGTTTGTTTGAAGCACAAATTAATTATACCTTTCAGCCTTACAAACTGAGACATGCAAAACGCTTGGCGTGCAACATTTGAAAAAATACAGCAGTTACTGTAAGCGAGAGACCTTAAGGGGCAAAAATCGTTGGTTGTTCATTGTGCTCCGAGAAGCTTTGTGAAGGTAGCCATGGTGATGACTTGCATATTGAGGTATTCTTGGTGAGTTTGTTTAAATAGTTGTCTTCTGTGAGCGGTAACTGACAAAGAAAGGCAATGTGCCATGAGAAACATGTCTACCAAATGTTTTTTGTTTGTTTGAAACCATGTTGTGGCTGAGGTTGGGATTTTTTTTTGGTATGTGTGTGTGGTTCCTCCTGTTGATTTGGTTCTTTGTGATATTTCAGCATCTAACACAATTGCATCGCTTGAAAATACAGCTTTAAATTCAAATAAAAATGTGACATTAAGTATTTTTAAAATGACATTATGTGGATCAAAGTCATTATTCCTCAAGGTATTGTTTCTTCAGCTAGTGCGTTGTGCTTGCAAAAGGTAGCCCCTGAATTTAAATGTTGAGCAGTGTGTGTACTTCCGGGGTTTTGCCCATGAATAGTCAGTTTTGTCAATAGTGTTCATCCTGACTAACAGACCAGTTTTACTCCTGCCAATACTAAAGCAAGGCCATGCAGAGACTAACCAGTCAGTTGCACAATTTTTGAGAAAAGAACAAATAATGTGTTAGATCCATCAGTTGTCAGTTGGAGGGATAGATAGCCTATTCACCGACAGATTGTAATGGCCATATTGAAATGGTTGCCAATAGATGTTTTTGAACTCATCTATGAGGGTGTAGTTTCCTAATGAAAAACAGTCCTGTCTCACCAGTATTGTGGCTGCATTAGAGTTTATTTAACACATTCCCACTTGTAAAACATACTCATTTTGAGATACATAAACTGTACCAATATTTACTGTACCAAGCTGCAAATTAAAGCTGTGACCTATTTTCCCCATAATTTTTAAAATTACTCTGACCTTCATTCTTCACTCAACAGCACCTGAACAGTATATCGATGGTGAATTTGCCTAGCTGTGTTAGAATATCATAGTGCCTCAGATCACCCAGAAGGGTGCAGTGAGTGGTAGCATATAATTATTATATCACACCCTTTATTGTAAGGATTCAAATTTAGCAATAATTTATTTACATTCCTTTTATTTAACAGTTGTAAGTTACAGCTGTTAAAGAAAGCCATTGAATAGTTTCATAAGAACTCTACACCAACCGTTTTAGCCTGTTATTTAATTTGGGGTTAATTGATCAAACAGGCTTAACATTTTGGTACAATAATGTCACTGAGTGCATGACACATTGATAATTGGATGTTGACACAATTAACATGGACCTATGTACTACTGATTTAAATGGGCTGCCCTTTATTGCATGGCTGCTCTTCATAGCTACCTTAGCACAGTCCTAGATTGAATCAGTTTTTCCACCCATCCAATATCATCATCATGATTGGACTGATGTAACTTTTAATGTAAAGAAACCTGGAAAGCCTGCTGGATTGAGGCCCTGCAGGCCCAGGATTTCAGAGCCTTGCGACAATGCAGATCACCGTAATTATCTGTTTTATAGCTCATTACCACTAAAAATACTGTGTAATAACCTATTTCGCTCTGTGGTAACAAAGTTTAGTCTCTCGGCTGTTCACTTTGCCTGTCGCGTATTGACAGAATTGACTCAGTTCATTTGAGGGTAATCAAAAATTAAAAAAAAGGTCAATAGCAGAAGCATTTAAGAATTCATTATCTGTCTACAGGTGGAAGAGCATTGACATAAAGCTAGTTAAATGACCAAATGCACCCATCAGATTGATACAAATTTACTTTTCAAACATAAAAGGTGCCATTTCTTAGAAAGCAAGTTTGACTGAACAAATGAGTGTGGGACTGCATACTGTTGGATGTTGGGTTGAATATAACAATACCTGTCATGAGTTTGAACCTGTGTACTTTTCTTCGTTCCTTTTTTTCTTGCAACATTATTTCCTGTTGATAAATGTTAACCAAAGGGGCATTATAGATATGTGAATACCTGAGCTCATTTTGCGTGTGTATGCAGGAATGTGTATCTTGTTATGGTACAGTAGTGATATCAGTATTAACCACAAGATAACAAATTAAATTGGCAAAATGCTTTGGAGGATATTAATGAAACACTTCTAATTTAAAAGATCTGCTCAAAATGAATCCCTTAAATGAGAAATGAAACACTTGGTTAGATAACATTAATTGTTAGAAGGCTCGTTCAACTAATAGCGTAAACAAATTAAATTTTTTGCTGCTGGTAAGTAGTTTGTCTTCAGACTGTTTCATCAGATTATGATAAAATGAGAGAAATCATGAGTTTTGAATTTGTAGTGGACAGTGGACAGCACCAACACCAGTTATTCTCTTGTTAATGCAGAATTCAGGCTTCACACACCAGGCATATATATGATCTAGACATGCCTTCAGCATTTATATATAAATATAGAAAGTAATACTAAAAATCAACAATAACTATTTGTTTGCCTCATAAAATGTTACCAGTAACTAACAACATATTACTTTTTGCCACCATGTACTATTTAATAGACTATAATTTCAACTGTGTGCACAGTACTATCAAGTGTAGTCAATGCAGTTTTTACATGCTTAGAAATTCTTTGAATTTCAAGACCTGTCTTTTTTAAAACTTGGCTATATAGATATATATCCACCAATTGCCTGATGACATGACAAAAGATTGAAAACGTTCAGTAATCCCATTAAATATATATATGAAATTCCTTCCAGCGTCAATATTGAGTAAATCAGTAAAATAATGCCACCTTTAAGCTTAAAATGTGCAAAGTAAGCTAATTGCAGGTTACATTTCAATGCATTAAAATGTTTTAACTGACAATATTGTTATATGTTCAGTACTTTTGAAAACTGATTATATGTTCATTATTGGTTTTGATTTATATTGTGTATTGAATGGATGTGTGAAGTGAAAATAAAACTGGTACATTTCCACCACTTGCCTATCTGGTAAATATTTATGTTGGTGTTGTCCTCCCCATTTTGTCCTGCCCATTTCCCATACATGATGTCTGCAGTATGGGAAGCCCAGCATAGTGCTCCTGCATGAAGATAGAGTCTTTGGCATAGCAGAAAAGGCTGGTGTTGAATGCTCTTGGGAATTCACTTTGTATGAGCCAATTTTAGCCTGCTTTTTTATGTAGACTGAACCTACCTATGATTGTGAATGTGTGTTTTCTGCTGTACAAGCTTGTTAACTTCCAAGGACACTTGGCACCGAAGCACACTGCCCACTTTGTGATCTGATCAAGATCTGACCAGACTTTTTAGTCTAGGTTTGTGGTTGTTTACCGGCTACTGAGTTTAACTCTTGTTTTAGATGTGGTTTCAACTAATACAGACATCCATAATTAGCAACAATAATACAAATGCAGTCTGTTGCATTTCGACATTTCAAGATATTTCAGAATATTTTGGTTTTGTCAACAACCAGTGAAATGAGCAGCTAATATTTTAATAACTGGAATGAGGTTTTCCAACAGAGCAGGAAGAGTATATTCTGTATGATGCAGACTTCCTATGTTGTACCCCATTAAGACCTATATTTAGCTCAGAAATGGATATGAAATATAAAAAAGTTCCAGTTTGATTGGTCCTATTTTCATCTAATTTAAATCCACAGTGATTTTTTCTCCTAACAGGATTGGCTTTTATATAAGGGGGACTTTAAATCTCTTGCACACTGTTAACATGTGTCATGGCTTTTTCACAAGTTCTCCGACGGAGGCCGTAAAACAGCTCCAAGGCTCGGTAACAAATCCGGCCTTTACTTGGATTAAAATGCCTGTAAAGCCAAACTGAATAAAATCAGTATGCATTACCTTGGGGTGTAGAAAGCCTGTGTAATCATGTAACCAGTGTGTTTCATGAGGAGGAAGGGGCTAATTAAAAGGAGGGAAAAATTCAGCGATGGGGAAGACAGCTGTGAGGATTGCAGTTGGCACATGACTACAGCAGTGACAGTGGCTGTAATACTGCACTCAGCTTGCAAAAATGTCTTGGAACAATCTCTGCTTGCAACCATTTGGTTGAAATTATCAGTGTGTAACTTTTTTTTCCCAGTGAATGAACATTTTCTAGATTTCCACAGGCGGGGCAGTCAAGCAAAAATGATCACGCAGGTTTTTCAGTATTCTGCCTTGTACAAACTGATGACCTTTTCCATTTTACTGTGTTTTCATTGAACTGTCGGGGATCTTTGGTTTTTGGCACCAGTACACCCATTCCACTGGTAAGCTATCTCTGCATACCAGAGACCCATGGACGAGCACGTCCACTATGTACTAAAAGCCTTTACTGTTGTGGATTCTCAGGTCTGACCTCTCAAAGGCCTTCATAGATCTGAATGCCCACATCTACAAAGGGCTCCATTGGCAATGGCTATTGTGTCTGCAGCTATCCATTTTATCCGGAGGTCAGGCGATGTAACCTAGCTTCTTGACAAGGTTTGCAGGTCAAAGGTTATTTAGATGTCACATGCTCAGTGTGTTAGCATCTGTGAGAGTGAATTCTTCTTTTACAAAAAGGCATTCATGACTTCAGCCAGTGCCATTGCTGGCAGATTACCCGTCTTGAATCTTGTCAAACATAAGTAATAAGAATGATAAGTGTGTGATGTTTTGGAGTAATTTGAACAAATATAAATGAAAAATATCTTCTGTGCAATTACCATGGAGTGTCAGTCACTGCTGTATTTCATTTACTTTGTTGAACCAGGACATGTAACGTGGTTTAATGTACAGCACTGTCAGTTGCGATCACGTCTCTGTGTACCATATCCAGGTAAATGTATTCACTTGGAAATGGGGGTTTGATGTTTTTTTCCCGATTTGGTGAGCAAGTGGCTTCCTGGCCGGAGGCTCCCGTCACTTCACTGTAGGTCACTTTCAGAAGACAGACCGTAGATCTATTGCCCACCTTCCATGATGCTGAGCAGGAGAAATAAGATCCAACTCACTTTTCAGATCAATAGCATTACCTTCATGACTCACTCGCGGTCTTCGGTTACCCACTCATGCCTCGGATCAGAATCAATCCGGGCAAGAAGCATGCGTGTCTGCTTTCCGACACGTGACTTATGCCTTGAGAATTTTTCAGCAAATCTTTTTTAAAAATTAAAATCGCTCACCGTGCATGCAAAATATGAAATTGGAGCACAAAATTGATTCTTTTCTGTCGATTGTCAGATTTGTACCAGTCTTTGTGCCACCTAACCCTCATTATGATCCTGGAGAGAGAGATCATTAACTGTTGTTTGAAGTGATCATTTTTGCCTTGACAGCACTCATGGTCAGTCTCTGGGTGTGTGCGCACACATGCACAGTCTTGATGACTGCCCTAGGACCACCTCAGACTTATACAGGAGCAGCTTGAGGGGAAAAAAATGGTAGGATGTTTTTGCTGTAAACATTCTTCTTTAGCGACTGTCATTCATCAGGCACCGGCATGGGTCCATCTGGAAGCATGGATCACATGATGTCAAAATACGGTAGTGTTTGGTTTCCATTACTGTGCACGCTTGGATACCCATGGTAACACTTCTCTTTATGTTGGTCACACAGGGGTCTTACATCCTCAACGTGCTGTAAAAAATGTTGTGGAAGCTTTGGAAAGGAAAGACTTGACTCAGGTCAACTTTTCTCAGTTTCACTGACTGGAAAACCTAATCATTTTTTACTAAAATACAGCGGAGGGCTAAGTAAAAAGTATTTAAGTGAAGCAAAGCTTTTAGTAGATGAAAGTCAAATAAAAGTGGAGCATATTATAATGAAATGGGAAATTGTTATTTTTGACCAACAGCATTTTTGTCCTAAAGACACACCGTAGTTTTCTGAAACAGTAACTTACCTCATATCACATTTGTGCAGACAGCACCTTAGTGGAATGCATGCAGACAAACTGAAGTATTGCTTGGTGTAACTGAAGCAGACATAAGAAGGCTCTTTCCCTGGTCTTGCTTCACAACATGTGTTATGTGCATTTTTGTGCATGTCCATTTTAAGGACAGTCATTTTTTTGAGTCAGGAAAATACAAACCATTAATCATCAAGTTTGTTCCAAAAAGCTGGCTTTCGTTTGATATGCTAAGCAGTCAGGCGGCACTGTACATCAAAAACGTAATTGGACGTGAGACGTTCCCCCTTTCAGGAAGCGGAGGGGTCCTGATGCAGCGTTAACTGTTTCTCGATGTGAAACCCTGGAGCCCTTCCAAGTATAATGGATATTTTTAATTCAGATCCTTTACATCAGGTCGTAAGAATTCCCTCCCACAGTTCCTCTGCTTCCCATTATTTTTATTTGAAATTCAGATCTATATTTACTCATCGAAAACACATGTTCACATCAAAAAAGGGAAACAGTGGTCTCACTGTAAATTCAATTGAAGGTGTATTATTCACGTGTGGAGGCAAGCCGTTGTTCAAAAATACCTTTGTTCAAAAAATACCTTTGTTTTTTTCCGTAAGGTCATGAAAGTTCACCATACGTCGCGGTCCATGCTATAATTGATTTGGATCAAGATAAAACGTTTGTTTGATGCCGAGTAGCAGAGATTCAGAAGCAGGACAGGCTAATTTAACTTTCATTTTGGGGATGGTTTGAGGCAGTCCAGAGCGCACTGGCATCACTCTAGGCGCCTTTTTGTTAATCACAATTAATCTGACATATTGAAACTTTTGAAAAATTTATTATAGCGTACTTGGAATAACAACAAAGGTGAGGCCTGAAACGTGCTGAAATGGAGCTGTTTGCGATCCTCACTGTAAGGCCTTGTCAGGACCAGGTGTGGGGTCCTCTGTGAGTATCTTGTACACTGGAGAGGGTTTCACTCATTTTACCAGATCAAAAAAAAAACTAGGAAACATCCAAAGAACAAAATGTAGGGGCAGTGCATGAGTACAAAGCTAGTCTGACATTGTTGAATTTTCAGGTCCAGAGACAGGAAGTGCAAGCCCTCCTGGCATCACAGAGAAAAAGGAGAAATTAGACAGAGGAAAAAAAACTAAATAAAAACAAAAACCTGATATGCTCCAGCAAGGAAGGGCTCCGCAAGTGCATTTCTCAAATATTTGGAGGATCAAAGGGCACCAAACAGAGGCACACAGGCTCTAGGCATTCCATTTTCTGAGAACCATTTCCAGGGTTACGGAGAGGACACAGGAGGGGATAAAGAGAGAAGTGCCAGTTCACTGCATTGGGATGGACGTTTTTTTTGGCCAGTAGTGCATAAGGGTCCCTTTTAATGAGTCCACCCGAGGAGGCTTCGCTCTGATGTCATGGTAAATTCCAGCAGAGTGCCGACAGTTTCATAAGGCCCGTATGCTTGAAGGTGGTCGCAACTGTGAGGCTCGACTGTATCCTGCAGGCAGGCGTGGCCTGTAAAACAAAACGGCAACTTTTAACGATTCTCTCAGCCATGCAAGACAGACAAAATGCTCTTCACAAGTCAGGGATGGAAGTATTTATAATAAATGTATGAATGCAATATTGAGTAAACATGAATTTTATGTGTATTGGTTTATTTTTAAAACTACTGTTGCCTACTGTGTTGCTTAGGCCATAGTTAAAATCAGTTTTCTTCTCTGCCAGCACTCCCAGTTTCCATGTTTACTATCATCAAAGGGCTCTTACTTCAATTTAGTAACAGACTGTAGCACAAGCAATCTGAAGCCAAGTCAGTCACATTCCTGCATGAGAACTTGCCGGAACCTAGCGGAACACTAATTGTTGTGACAACTGCCTCAAGATGTCTCCTCTCTGATTGTTCAGGGCGGGTAGAGTTCATCACATCTCACAGAGAAACTAACTCCATTCAACCGTGAGGGTAAGATCATATTTTGAACAGCACCTTCTTGATCACTTATCAACCCTGGCAAATAATGCAGACCACTGAACCCTCCCCAATTTAACAGCCATTGTGACCAAAAAAAAAAAAAAAAACGCTGCGGTTAATTCAATTATGTCAATGTGGCAGATTTGTTTAATGTATTCATGGACTGTAGCGCCAGCGCTTCCCATATTATGCAGATTTGCATCTTATTGGGTCCAGGGGTGGGGGCAGCAAGTGGACTACTGTGAGGCTTTGAGATCCGTTACACAGCGCACAAAGCCAGAAGTGTAAGGAGGACTTTATTGCCAATTAATTTCCCATTCCCTTCTCTGTGAAGAATGGCTAATTATTCAGTCTAATAAGGTTTCTCATGAGTTCTCTCCTGTAGTCATTCAGATGTCATCCGCCTGCCTCAGTCTGCACCGTCAAAGTCTTTTCAGCAGCCGTCACAAAGAGGATTAGTTTGTCACTGTTATGTAATGTGCAACATGCAGATGCTCTTGGCCAATCTTTGGCAAGGCACTATTTGTAAAACCCGGGGACTTTTCCATATTTTCAGCACAAACATTACAAATGTAGGACAACTCTTAAGAGAAAAAGCGCATTCCCATGTTTGACACCCATTTCAGCAATGGACAAGTAAATGAATTTACATTTAGACGGGGTTACTGTGCCACCATGTTAATAAGTCTGGCAGTATAGCACCTGAAAATAGGTGGATTTTGTGTATTTTTAGCTGAGAGCATTTGATCTGAGGACGTTTCACCTGACAAAGGTTTGAAAACCAACAGCAAAGATACAGAGTGATTCAAAATTTCCCAATTACTTCTGATAAGACAGCTGTGAAGGAGGAGCCCTCATCTCTAAAAATGGCTACACTTGAACCTAACTGGATGAATGGATAATTAGCAATGTTGTTTGTATTAAGAGGAGTGTTTCAGCTGTTAATGTGTTCATGGAGGAATCCCTGTCTTAATAATTAATTCATAAATTTACCAATAACAGATCTCATTCAATCGGCTTCATCCGAAACAGGACAAATCTAATTGTTTGTGCATGTGAGAATGTGGGTATAAGGCAAAGTATGGGTTAACAAGCCTCACCTGTGTAATTAACAGACCTTAAAATGGGTGTGTGCTGCTTGTGTCATTGATGTGAGCAGTCTGTGTTTTGCTCTAACAAGGCTGGGTTCTGGGTTCTTTCAGTAAATTCTTTGTTTTTTGGAAATGGGCTCTTAAAAGAAAGAAAGCAACAGTATTTCTCTCCTAGAATTGTGCATTCCCAATGAATGTACACCAGTCCAAAGAGAGCTCTGGATGAATCGTCAGGGACATGCAGTGTATATCGGGAAGGCTGAAATGAGGGCATGTCAGTGGGAGGAATAGAATCAGAACTGGGTTCTAGGCGCTGTCAGATATAATCTGCTTCTCCCCAGTGTAAACGTGCTGCAAAAATCATTGGCTGATTTACCCTACACTGGCATTTTAGGTCATGATATAAGCAGGTCGGTGATGTCACTCTTTGGAGGTTGGGACTGAAGGCTTATCTGTTATATGGCTATGTGGAAAGATATTTTATATAGCAGTCAGTGTGAGTCATGAAGAATGACGATACACTGTCTTTTACAGCTCAGCTGAACGTCGGGGCTATTCAACTGGAGATCTGGGAGGCAAAACATGGACTTTCTGTTGGCTGTTTGGAGAAACCCCTCTAAAATGTATTATGAATACATAATTGAGTTTTAAGCCTTTTAGTTGGGTTTCCTTGTCTTAAAGATTAATATTTATATGTTTCAATATTCTTTCCTTTTTTAAGCACTTACCTGTTCTAAATTGATCATTTACTGCAGAATCAAATACAAGGTAATGATGCCTTTTTATGTATTGCTTATACACACATACATATTACTTCATTGTATGTTTCTTAACAGCAAGTGGATATTGTTTGGCCCTGGCCCCCATGAAAATGTAGGGCTGCACATAGTTCTGGCATTGCAGTGTGAAGACCATTGCATGAATATATAAAATATGCTAGTTCATACCATTGGTGATTTAATTAAAAAAACCCTATAAATTACAATAAATTGACAATATGTTGTGAAAATAAGTACAACAATGGTTGAGATATTTAACATGTGTTGAGTGATGTGAATATAAAAGTGATATGGAAGAAACAGACAAGGACAAACTGCTTTGTTAGACAAATTACTTAGTTAGGGACAACCTGCAACGCAGTCAGATGCTTTAAAGCACTTTAAGGGGCTTAAGTGTACAGTATGTTAATATAAGCCCTGATATCCATCTTGTATCAATGCACACATCACAAATATGGATTTGATACAGTTGAACAAGACGAATTTTGTATCAGAATGTGCACTTAATATACTCTTTCTGAGACTGCAGCACCCACATGAAGACAAACACAAAAGCCACAGACCCACAGACTGGCCTAACATGAAGAATAATGAGTACTGAAAAAATACATTTGCCACTTTATGGAGGAGAAAAACCCCATGAAAGATTGAGTGAGACAGGGGGGTCAGGGAGTGGGTTATCAGCACAGAGGTATCCACTGACCCATGCTAGGGAACAGTGCCTGAGGAAGAGATATGCCTGTTAGCCACAGGGATCAGAGTGCAAGTTCCTGTGAGTGAGTTCCTCAGAACCAGTCCATGTGCAGGACCTGAGCCCCCACAAACCCCCAATCCGTCTCCTGTTTAACGCTGACCTGTGTTTGACTCTGCTCAGCGCTGTATTTTTTACACACACACACACACACACACACACACACACACACACACACACACACATATATATGTGTGTGTGTATATATATATATATATATATATATATATATATATATATATATATATATGAATGGAGCAACAATATAATATGTTAAGACATGAAAAGAAATTTAGCTCAATGCCATGAATTCAGTTAAAAAACAAAAGAAGTAAAAGAAACAAGACTTTATACCTTTGCAACAAACATTGTCACCATGTTTCAATGGCATGTGTTGATTTTCTTTGACTTAAGTAATTTCTATTATTATTTTCTCTCTTGATAACACTGATCAGACATCATGCAATGTGGAATCTGGAATAAAATCCATGATGCAAACTGTTCACATGTGCTACATTCATCCAGAAGTCATAATCTGTAGGTAATAGTTAACAGACCAAACACCTTTTCATCTTTCTTAGGATTATTAGTCTACATGTGAAAGGATCTTTCTTTCATTCTTGCACATGTATTAAAACATGAACGCTTACAGCTTTTAGGCTACCTGATAAACACAGCAACATAAGTATACACAGCTGACATTGCTGTGCTTGGGTTTGATGATAAACTTTGTATTCTCCGTTGTTTGAGCTTTTAAAATGGAATTTTCCATCTTTTTCACATGATAGTAAAACTGTAAAAGAGCAAACCATCTTTGCTTGACAATTGCCTAGCAAACAAAGTGACCGTTGAAAGTTCGAAAAGCCTACCATGTGTAACTGTCCTTGCCTAATCAGCAAGGCAGTGGTCAGCTAAAGTTACTTCAACTTATGTGACTACACTGTTCTAATCACCTTCCAGCTACATTTAATTTACTTAGCAGATACTCTTATTTAGAGCAACGTTTAGGGCTGTTATGGTTAAAATGCATTAAATGTGTTTCAGTTGAATAATAAAAACAACAAGAACATAGGTACACTGCACATAATAACCAAAAAACCATAGTCATCTTCTTATCAGCTTTCTAATCACATTATAATCACATTCTAAACATGTTGTAGTTACATTCTAATCAGATTCTAACCATATATTTAACACATTCTAATAACCATTCTAATCACATTTTAACCACCTTCACAAAAACAGCTGTGTTCCTTAGCCGTCAGTGCTTAGCCCCATAATAAAAACAGTCTGGTTTTATTTTAAGAGTGTGGTTTTATTAAGGGACCTCTAGTGCTTGAGTTTGGCCTCTGTTAATGGATGCTTGCAGCTATATTTTTATTGCAATTGCGCAAAACTTTAAGGTTTTTGAACGCGCCAGTGGATCATAGTCACTGTTTAGTCATTACATATAACACATTTTGTGTGATACAGCTTTCTCATCTAAATATTGATTTGTGTGCGAGACTGTGTTCGGTTTAACCATCATATTCAGTGATTCAAACAGAGGAGAGCACAGTGCTGACCAACTGTTGTGTAAAGGCTCGCAAAATAGATGTCCTGTCAGCCCGGAGGTCACGTTTCATTCTAAATGGTGTTCACTGAGGAATGCAAAACATAAATAGGTAATTAAGACCACCACAAAGCTTCGTATGAAGCAGTCAGGCTGGTGCTCAGTCACACGCTCACCAGTGCGCGGTCAGCTTCTGCTTCGATGGGTCCCGGCGTCTTGCCTGTCATGGAGTCTTGCTGGAGGGCAGTGAGAACCAAGAGCGAGAGAGAGAGAGACAGAGACAAAGATTACGACTGAGATGGGGGGACGGGCAAGACCGTGAGCCAATCCCCCCCCCCCATAAGACTTGAAAAGGATTTCATAACTGGCTAGACAGGCCCTCCGAACCTGACTGAGGGATCAGAGCTGATAGGTTGTGACAATAGCTTCCCCCACCACAGCTGCCGGTACCACAGAACACAGAATCGTTTAGCCTATGGATTACTGTCCTGGGAACCATAGCATGCGGCAGGACCCCCGCAGAACCCAGATATAGAGTTTCTAAATTTCCCAAACAGCGAGCTGTCATCGAGGTGCGGCACTGCCAGGACCGACAGCTGTGCTCCTAACGAGGAATCCAAATGATATTTTAAGCCGTTAGAGGGACTGCAAAGAGTTAGGGGGGGAAGCACAACAATGCAACAGTAAATAGCCCGCCACCGCACCAGACAACCTTAAAACACAGAGCAACACAAATCGGGAGAGACAGAGAGAAAGAAAAACTCATGTCCAGCTTGGTTAAGTACATCCCCTCCTCATGCACAGAAGAGCAGAGCACTCATTAGCATTGTCAACAGCAGGGCAGCTGGAAAACATTAGGTGAGCTACTGTTTACATCTTTCACTCTGTCAGAATCTGGGGGTTTTTCCCTTCAACAAAGGCAGGGTTCCCACATATTATTAATCTTTTACTCCTATGACAAAAACTACCATCAATGGAGATTCCTCTACAATTACTGTGTTTAGTGATCCCTATCCTGTTCAGCGATAGGTTACTGCCAATGTGTTATGTAATTCACAGTAAATTGCTTTAACCTGTGAATAATGCATTTACTGTACAGAAGTTCATCAAGAAATTAAATAAATAAAATAAAGGTTGGTGGTCCCCTGGGTGCACTGTCGTTATGTAACTTGTCACAAACCATTATTTTAGCTCAAAATGAATAGATGTCTGATCAACAGAGGAATTATCAACGCTTGGATAACTTTCTGATACTTACTATAAAGCAAATTACTGGTAAAAATGCAGCTGTGGACTGGAACCAGTGTAACAATATTGTAAGACAATGCTATTGTTCCGCTACTGGACCTTGAAGTAATTGGAAGCTTCACTTGGGGTCAGAACTTGTCACTCCCAATACTTGTAAAAGTACATGTTTTAACAATATTCAACTACAGAAACCTCCAGCTGTTTTCCCTTTCTTTTGCTTCTTAAAGATGATAATTGGCCACCCTCAGTTATGGTTCTTTGGACAGCTTTTTAAACAAGGTATATATTGTTATTTATATTATCCTCTGAGAGTCACCGCTGATTACAAATCTTGTTACACATTACCTTGCCATGCAGAAAATTGTCTTTGCCTTGTTAATGTTATTACACATTTATTATTTAGTTCTTCATGCTGTCTGCAGGAATCCCATTTCTTTAATTATATGAAGCACAGCTCATTCCCAGGAAATGCATAATTGCATGCAGTCATTCATTGCATACTATGCAGCTGGTCCAGTTTGAATTCTGCTGAGTTGATTCTGTTATGTATATTCTCTAGTTAAGTACATAATGTCACAACAATTTCAAATGTGCAGTTAGCAGGTGTCAACTGTATAGTTGTTCTTATGGTCTTATTATTTCGCATGATTGATCAGATTCATCTGCAAAAAAAGGCTTTTTAGTTATTGAAGAATCTTGCCTGTGGGGTCCGGGTGTCATGTGGCCATGAAGTAAGGTTCTGATGATATGCAAAGGTAGAAAAGTGGAAAAGTTGGTGGGGTGGGCAGGGGTACATATTCAAATTTTGAAAAGAACAGGCCTGTCATGTCATTGTCAGAGTAGATATATTCACCTTTCACTTTTGTGGATGTGATGCTACCAGACAGATTTTACTTTCCGAGATACATATCACATTAGTGCAGGAAAGGCAGGTGTGCTTTTTCTCTCCAGGCCAGTTCACCTGTCTCCTTGCAGCCATGGAAGGGCCCTCAAAATTGGACTCACTGGCTGATTACCTAAGGGAGCATTATGTAACACATGCTTGTTGAACGTGCGGGGCACAAAAACTCCACCTCCTCACATTCCTTGAAACAATAAAGGATGACAGAGGCTTGATTCACTTTTTTTCTAAGTGACCTGTTCCTCTGCATCAGCTTTGTAACATCAGTGTCCAGCACATACAAATGGAACTGAATCTAAATTAATTCAGAGAAAAGAGAACACCTCAATATGTTTATACGTACTACATATAGCATGCGTTCAGTAAGGACCTTGTTCACTGAAATTATGTTTAGATTGAGTTGCTTCATGTGTTACATAATCATTAACGGGTTTAAGATACATGGCTCTGGTGTATGGAATTCTTTAACATGCTTAATGTAACATGATAATGCTATATGGAATTTATCAGAACTTAAGTGTCCTTGAAATTAATTCTAGATGCTCTCATGGCTTTTTGATGTTAATTCATGATCATTTCCTCATCTGCATTTTCAAAGATATATTAGTAGGTTTATTTTTTAGGTTTTAATAATAATAAAAAAAAAATAATAATAATGATGACTCTAATTGGAACCAATCATCTATTTACCAAGGTTCTCCTTGATGCTTCCATCTCCATGACAACTATTTTTAGATTTCATGAGGAATTCAATTTTCCAGTTAGAACATTTTTTATCCTTTTCACATTGAAAATGCAAACATGCATAGATGCTGTAATTCTTTGTTGATTCAGAACGAATTCCTTGTTCAGCGTACATCTCAAAGTATCTTTTTAAAAACACCACCCCTTTCCACTCCCCTTCCCTCCACCCCAGCCCCCTTTCTCATGCATAATGGCTTCCATGAATGCTGCACAATTGCTGTAGCGGTGATCTCACTCGGCTAGCCAGCCGTTACTGAAATACTGCCAGGATTTCATCATCCCCCTAGAATAACCCATTTTGCCGGGTAGCGCTGCGGCTGGCCTCTAGGTGGCAGCGCAGCCTTTTGCTTCAGGCAGGCTGCCTGCCTGCCTGCCTGCCTGCTCCTTGGAACTGGCTGGCACCAGCTGAAACCGTCAGGGCCGCCGCAAACACAGACGCGGGCGCAGACAAAAGAAACTGCAGAGAGCAGCGGCACAGGGGCAACAGCTCGTCATCAGCATCAGCAGCTAATCTGGCCCGGGCGATTCATCTGCAATGCAGATCCTATCAATTTTCCTGCTGTGACAGCAGCTGGCTACACGCTGATTAAGGGTATTCGAAGGGGCTTAGAATAGGGGGACAAACTGATGGGAGGCATCAGTGGCAACAGGGAAAAAGCAGGATTAGGGAAAGCCAGAAATAAGGATGGAGTATAATGACCGCAGTGTGTCTGAATAATAAGCCATAAAAAACGGGCCAAAGACACGAGGAAGTGGAGAGGGCCTCCATAAGTCAGCACCTGTCGTGAGGTGCCTGAGCGAGACCCGGGGGGAAGTGAAAGAATTCAGCTTTGTTTTGTGTCAGACGCGTTGTGCACGACCTTCAGGCACAGAATTTCTACATTTTTAAATTCTTTTTTGACTTGATTCGAGAAAACCGACCCCATCCTATCATTTCCTATCTATCCTATACTGCATGGCCATATCCAGAAATCTATCCATACACAGGCCATAGCTACCTCGTAGAATGACAGTAGCTCCAAGTCATTTTTAATCAATACTACAATTAAATTTGTATCGGGATTCTGATTCGGTCCTATCCAATATTTCCGGTCAGTTCTTACAAGTGTTTGAGTGCTGTGTAAAGTGTGTTGAGGTGAATCTTTTTAATTCTTATTCAATGGCACTACCTGCCCTGAATGATAATGTGTCAGGACAGGTTTGACATCACTGCTTTTGCACCGTAACCGAACCCCGTCTGGTTGTCATGTCATTTCCCCTCCGCTGGTTTATGTTTTATGTGGACGTGATTATGCAGGGATGAACAAGGCGGCTCCATGTCTCTGATACATTCCCTCCTGAAAGCATTTCTTTTATTTCCTGTATGAGGGAGATATCAGGTTCGGTCTCAGCAATGTCCAGATGACTAAGGCGTTAAGATCTGATCTTGCTGATTCCACTGTAGCGTGTGGCAGGTAGACACCTGCAGTGTATCTCTGGTGGTGAGGCATTAAGGTGTGCAGGAAGTGAAGGCTTCCAGAATTTACTTTAAAACTTTGGCCTTTGTCCAATGGGGGTGTAGAGCCTTGCCATTAACGTACCAAGAGTTATGTCTCAAGGGAAGACATCTCCAATTTCCCTCTGTCATTTTATATCAGCAATAATCAAAATACCTGCAATTACATTTATTAGTACTACACAACAGATTGTTCATATTGTCTTTGTGTTTTTCTCTAACACACTACGATAAATAATGAAATGAAGATTGCAGTAGTTGTTTCAATAGGGCATTGTATATTTGAACCATGCCAATATCAGACCAATCAGACCACACATTGGGAAGATGTCAAAGTGATGAGGTCAAATGTTTCTGCCAGGCACATCTCCCTAATGTCTTGTCTCAGAAACGCATAGGCTCCTGGTGAGGACTTAGACCTGGGTCTGAGCTGTGTAGAGCTCAGCCTGCTCCCACAGCAAGTACTTTTACCCACTGAGCAACCTGGAAGCCCTCTATAGTTAAAATGGTTCATTTAAAGTTATGTTACTGTGATCTTATTTCATAAATTATGTGAAGTCAGGCAGGATTGTATTGCATTTGCAGTGCAGGTATGGTTTCAGGGCAGAATTACTGTTTTTTTCCCTTCAGTGTCTGGCCTTGTTTCATCTTCTTTCTCCATTAACCTGACCTGCCCTGACCTTTGACTGTGCATGCACTAAGACGCCAATCACAACGTGAGGACACAGGAGAAGACCCAAGGTTGATGACTTTACTACCTAGAAAGAGAGGGCTGTGGTCTCCTGTAAAAAGAAGTGCTCTCTGGAATCTAGATGACTTAACTTGACAGCTGTCCTGATTGGATCTGAGGCACCTGTGCTGGTCTTTGTACACCTCCTGGTCCCCATTGTTTTGGCTGAAGCTTCTTTTCAGAATCCCTTAAGTTATTACCAAATTAATTACTGCCCCGAGAGGCAAAGGCTTGGATTTCAACTCTCTCTGTTTCTTTGTCTAAAAAGAAAAGACTCCGCCAATGAAGGAGAGGACAATACAGACCAATGTTTGATGCAAGCTCAGTAATAAAGGAAGAACTTCATTACCAACCAAAGCATAGTTTGAAAAACATAGTGGAAACAATTTACTCAGCCAATTATGTTTATGAGATGTTCCCAGTGTCCTAAAGTCAGTTACAGTTAGCAGCCATATGGCAACCCTTAAAGATATTACAAATAAGTACACTGTACCATTACATAATAAGATCTAATCACCTTAACAACAGCTGAGAAACGCAACAGCCAATGTCTACACCTAATTGGGTTGCTGCAAGAGCAATTGTACCAATGCAGTGCAAATAAGGAACTATATTCAGTTCAGAAAACTCTGAAAGTGCACACAGCCCACATCTCTAGCAGATTAGATCAGTCTTTACAGAGAGCCTGGGATTGACTGCAGCCTTCTTTTACAGAAGCTACCCCTGGGAGGCCCACTAACTCATTTACAATAATCAATTTCAGAGGATACAGGGGTTAAAATCAATGCATCCATGTTAAATGATCTAGTGGAGATGGGGGTGGGGGGTTGTCTTTTGCATTGTGTCAGCTTTATTATTAATACTTATATGGCAGACTTCCATAACCAGGGTGATGCAAAGAGCTTACATTTTACATATCATTCATTTATAGTTTGATATTTACTGAAGCAGTTCCTTCCTCTTGGGTTTAACACCCAACCTGAAAAGGATAGGACTTCACAATAAGTTTACACATATTTTATGGCACAATTTTATATGATTTTATATCTTAGCATTTACAGATGAAAATGCTTTATTTATTTATTTATTTATTAACATATTCTCAAATGAGCTGCCGCCCAAATCCTGTGAGTTACGTATTTACTCCTGCGTGTTGCCCTGCTTTGAAAAGTGTGTCTTTTGTTTTTGTTGGAATCCCAGTCCTACCCCCGTGCGAACAAGAGCAGCTGTTCTGTCAGGATGTCTCTTGGCGCTGAGCTCATCTCAAGGTTCGGGTGACCTTAAACTTCCTCACGCTGTCCTCGGTGAGGGGCCTGACGTGGCCCACAGCTCCAGGTTCTTAATCACTCTGTGCCTGCTCCCCCTAATGAACCCTCTCTTTGCCTCTTCTCCTTTGTTTCAAAGCCCCCTGTTCTTTGACTATTTCCAACAAAGCGCACAACTGATTATATGACCGGACTCTGAGAGGACAATGATTACTTTTATGATTCACTGGTGCAGCGGTATTGAGGTATCAATGGAGCATCAAAATTTTGAAGTGTTGGTGGGCCCATGTCAGCTGTTTGTTCATTTTTTTCCCCCCTTTTTTAAATGCAATTGTCTCATATCTTATGTGGGAATTACATGATTTATCTTGGCTGACATTCTCAATGATTACAACAAAGCGTAAAGGGGGGCTTTAATGCAATATGATGAATGATTGTTTATTTCTATTCAAATGAAAATATAACACATGGATTAATTAATCAGATAGGAGAGAATAAATTAGTCAAGCCCTCTTTGTGCAATCGTCACTCCAATGCACTCAATCTTGATGGCAAGGAGGTGCTTATTATGCCAAAGGAACAGATGCTTTGGGCTATGGACCTGATTAGACAGAGAGGGAGAGAAAGAGAGAGGGAGAGGTTGTATATTTTGTTACAGAATATGTAGTGGGCAAAAGGGATTCAGTCATTGACCTACCAAACCAATGGTGTGTTTTAAAAGCCTGAAGCTGTTCACCTACTCTTGAGCCATATGTTTTATATGTATTTATACGTATGCATATGGTTTCTGATATATATATATATGTGTGTGTGTGTGTATGTTTGTTTGTGTGTGTGTGTAGTATTCATTAGTTTTCTGCATACCAATTCCAGCGTGGTGTCAGATGTAGTGCCTAGATTGTGAGTGATTATAAATGAGTGATGGAACCTAGTTGGCAGGGAGACAAGGTACCTTCACTGCAAGACAAAGACACTGAGGCTTCCATTCAGTCCAACCAATCCGATCTAATGCGCTTTATCCGCATCTCTAAGCAGCATGTTTAAGCAAGTGTTTTTTTTTCAGTTCTTATTAAGAAATGTTCACTTCAGCCATCATCAAGCTTAAGATCTTGTGTACTGTAATTATCATAAAACTGACATTTTGTTTAAAGTCCTCAAAAGTTATGGAGAATGCCCATTGTGGGACCCTATGCATATACCTTACACTAGTGCCGGTGTAAGATTTTTGGAATTGCACAGTTGTGGGAAGGGTCCTCTTGATCATTTCTCAGATCTGAGCTTTCAAACAGCCCATCAAGCTGGGCAAAGAATGAGAACAAACACGTTTTAAAGAGCAATTAATGTCTTGTCAGTATACAGCAATAATTATAATAGCATCTTCATGTTTACATCTGTACATTGTCAAGCAAATTTGATTTTGGATTAAGTGATTAAGGCAGTGCTATTTGTTTCTTGTTTTAATTCATTATGAATAAACTACCAGTGTTCTGTGTTAAATCATCCTGATGACATTTATGCGCGCACTAAATGACATTTAGTGGATTCAGATTTGATGGGTGGATTGGTTTAACTACAACTCGGTTCAGATGTGACAAAAGAATATTGCATTGGGGTTCATCAGAGACTCTACGCAACTGTAGCGATGAAATTCAGTTCAGAATTTTCTGTCAGATGTCCTTAGGAATATAAAAATGAATACATGAGGGAGAGGATGTTACATGAGGTAAAAGGTTAATGTAGGCATGGAAGCCCTCCTATACGTATCCATTCTGTCTGTAAAAGATACATATTTGCATAATCCTGCTTTTCATATTGGTGTCATAGCTTCATCCTTTTAAGTGACTCAACCACTTGGTGATAATCGTATTACTCTTACACATGCAGTAAGCCGATGGACTTCAGAAAGAGACTTTGCATTAAAAAAAGACATTTGAAGTGTGCTTCACAGGCAACTGTTTCATTTTTGGCTGTAATTACAGTTATTCAGATATGACAGAATAAATAACACAAAAATATCATATAACATGTACATATATGTACATATACATTTTACAGTACTGTAATAACTAGCTATGTTATGAAGGACTACTGTACTGTTTAGAGACCAAGCTTCACAAAATACTCCATTTATAAAGCAGATGACTATTGTGTTTGTGCAAAACCAACGCTGATAAATTTACATGCTTCAATTAAAGGTAACCTCTCATAGTGATTCAAAGCCAGTTAAAAGAAAGGTCTATCATAACTACATCGCAAGGATGACGAGGATTATCTGAAGTATGTACTACGTTTGTATTTTAAATGGGGTGAATGACCTCACATCATTGCTCACTTGAAGTCCAGAAGGCATCCGTTAAGTTATTGCCTTTAAAACCCTCTGAGTGAAACACCACTTCCTTTGAGAATAATGCAAGAGAAGGTCTCAGGGCCACAGACCCAGGGATCATTGCACAGCTGTAGGATTGCAGCTGTCATGTAGCCTGAGCAACTCAAGGGGGCGATCTCCCTTCTGTCATGTTTGGTGGTACTGCTAACAGCCAAACAGTACTGCTAACAGCCAAACAGAACCCAAAATTAAAGGACCCTATTATTTGTTGTAAATGAAGTTTTATCTCCGTCTCCAATGTTCGATACACTTCATTAATTTTTTTTTAATTAGTCCTTATTAAAAAAATGGTCAAAATCTGACATTCAATGCTTTTCATAGAGGCCATCATACTGGTTCCAAAAATGTGTTTTGAGTGTTATTAGATAATGGGATACTATGATGTAGACGCCTAGTTTTTAGCTAGCTAAATGATTCAATGATGCCTGAATGACTGTGTTGAATTGAAACTACAAAGCGTCTTGGACATCCCGAGTTGAAGGACAAGCTGCAAAAATGCTTTCATTTTATTGGGATCGACAATTGTGTTGATTCATTCCCTTCAGTGAAGACCATTTCACAAAAGACACCTTCAATGAGGATGAGCATATCAAAATCTATTGCGTTCCCAACAGAGTGTAGTTCCCAGAACTGGGCCAACTATGCTGGTCTCAGACCAGCAAATTGCTACAGCTGAGCAGAATATTTGTTGATTCTACTATAGTGCTGCTCTAGGTACATATTATGTGGTGTGTGATTACTTACTGCACTAAAATAAATCTACTCTCATGCTGGGTAACAACAGATTGCCATAATTTAGAAACTGTTACAAAGAACTAATCAAATCACACAATAAGGTTAGTTGCTTGTATTGAAAACACAGTTTAGGTGAATAAATGCAGTTTGGGGTATGTTTTTAGCTAGCCAGTTAATTGTAGCTTTGTGACCAGCAAATAGATAATATGTGGCATCATATTTGGCTTGGCGGATCTAGTGTGAAAACAGTGAAGGCTGACAAAAGGTAATAGATTTTTTGTGTTGTTTATAAGTGTACCAGCTAAGCTAATGTGAACTATCATCTCAGCAGATATTGGAATTTGAGCATATCATTTGGCTTGACAGACCTAGTAGCACAGCAAGGTTAACATGCTAGCATACTATGTCTAATGAAATAGAATAATTTTTTTTTGCTCTATTAACTTATAGTTAGCTAGCTGCTGTTAGGCGGTTACCATTAGCTTCTTCTCTTGTCACCAGTATTCTTAGCTGAGCCTGGTATGTCACAAACACTCATCATTATGGTGGCCTCCTTGATTGGTGTGTGATGTGTTGGTGGTTTATGTGAAATACATGCAAATCCAGATTTGATAAAGCATTACTGAATTTTGTTTACCACAGGTTTCTGATTTCCACTCTTTCACACATACACACAATGGCACAAAAACATACACAATCTACACTACAGTACATGGATTAGTTATGTCAAATAATTAATGAAAACAGCAGTTGAGAAAGTAGGGTTTCAGCTAAAAGCTTCATTTGCAAAGTGTTAAAATTTTATGTCATTAAAAATAGAGAGGTTGAATAGATGATCTGATTGATGAATGATCTGAGTCAGGCTAGTTATTTCTATGGTTTGAATTTTACAGAACTGAAATATGAAATTTACTCACATTCCTTATTTTAGATGAAATAGAGCTATTAACGAATGCATAGGTTATCATGCATGCCCACACTGGATGAAGTGGGCAAGACTAGTAGTCTTTTGCTTCTGAGGTGTTGAGATATGTTCAGAGCACACTATCTGTAATGTGCTACATGACAGTCTATTGCTAATTTCTATACATAGATGTAACTCTCTGCTCACTTTCATTTTACCTGCATATCACGTCTTGGTGGTTGTATCTGAGACTACCAAAAATCTTGGTGTAGTTCTGGATAACAACTTTTAATGAAACTTTCTGTTTCTCACTACATACGCTGCCCAGCTCATTGTCCAGTCACTTGAGCTGTCCCGACTGGACAACTGCAGCTCTCCCCTTGCAAGTGTCCCTAAGTGTGCTATTAGGCCCCTCCAGCTCTTACAGAACACTGCTGTTTGTCTTGCCTATAGCCACTCAAAATACTTGCATGTTATGCCTCTCTTCATCTCCCTCCACTGGATGAAATACAAATCTCCAAGCCGATGTGGCAGCAAAAGGAACTGCACCTCTTATCTTCAGTCCATTATCAAACCATACACTCCTGCCAGACCACTCCACAACCTCTGGTCACCATGTTGCTCCTCTCCGGAAGAGTCCACATCCTCGGTCATGTCTATTCTCTACTGTGGCCCCCCGGTGGTAGAATAAGCTCCCCTTGACAGTCAGAACTGCTGAATCACTGATAACTTCCCCTGCAGACTGAAAATTCATGTGCTCAAACTGCGTTTTGATTCAAATTACACTGAAGCCTAATTCATTCATGCTATATCTTAAAACACATTTTCTACATCTTCAGACTTCCTCTTGCACCAACAGTGACACAATAACATTATATGTATTGACTCCCATTATCAGATTGTGACATTTATGAATTAGTTGTGTCTCTGCTCTTAGCCTAACTGTCTTGTGTGCACTTTTGTAAGTCACTCTGGATAAGTGCATCTGTGAAATGATTAATTGTAAATGTAATGTAAATGTCTTCATATATAGAGGTATTTTGTTAACCTAATGTATTCTGACAACTGATTTATGCTGTTTATTACCATGCTATTAACACTGGTTATTTGGGGATATAAATGTAGATAGTAGAACATATTGCTGTACAGTGATGCATTAACTGTGGGAAGAGTATTGAAAATATAGTGCCCAACACAAATGCAGAACACACTTAACAGGCTGGATAGTCAGCACAGTTCAGCAACAACTGCTATAGTTTAATTAAACCTGATATACTGACATTTCCCTCTTAATTTCATGCAGTGAAGTCGAGGGTTACAATTAAATCCATGCAGATGTTTAAGTGTTTCCTAATGTGCAGCGAAGCATCATCTGTTTTGTCCCACACAAAGCCATAATGACAACTTAAAAAGCTGCTCACTCGAAACACAGCCTTTGATGGTGTAAAGATATGTCCTGTTTCTTTTTCTTTACAGGAAGGGAGAGGAGTGATTGCATAAATCATAGCGGATCTGAACATTGTGCTAGCTTCTTTATCTTCCTTAAAAATTAAACAAACCAAAACAAAACAAGCAGGCAACAAAAAAGCCATACAGTATGTTTCACTACTTCATTTACTGTCTTTCATACATAAATGATCAATACCTGGTGCAATAAAAACCTTTCAAAAAACACAATTCACATAATACATTTGTCAGTTCACATGCTGCAATAACTGCCTAATGAAATCTTCTATCAAAACTATGTGTGAATGCAAGAATGTTTCCAATGTATAGGCCAGTATCTTATATCTGTTCCTCTGTGTATAACATTATGTAACATTTTGTCTATTGCATACACTTACCTTTGCATTTGTTTTTCTGAAAGGCAAGAGTTCTTCCATTGTGTTCTTTGTTTGCTTCAAACATATTGTATATGTTATCCCTTCTTTTTAACAGGGACAAAAGAAGCCAAAGTGGGTCTATGATAAACTTGGACTGCATTTCAAACAGATGTAGTTTACAAACACAGGCCGCTGTACTGTTCCTGGCTTGTTAGCATGCAGGGTCAAATCGAGACTTGCATTGGCTGGCTTTAGGATTTCTTTTCAAGTGTTGTTTGATGACATTATGCAAAGAAAAAAAAAACTCAGGAGAGGAAAAATTCCCAGAACATTAAGACTGTGCCATAACAAAACTATGATCAAAAGAAACGCCATTAAAAAAGACACTTGGGTTCTACACACTTTGCAACATGATAAATAAAAACTGTGTAACTGTGTCTGTGTAACCACAAAACAACTATACTTCACTGAAGGCAGACATATTAGTTGACACCAACATGCAAACTCAGTAACATGACTGAATTTTTGCCACCACTGCAGAGTGCCACATCAAATATGTATTTACATTTGATCGTATCAGAATCATTCTCCCTTGTAACAAATCTGATTTGATTTCTTCATAGAAAATTGGACAACCCGAATCCATTAGTTAGATTTAATTTAATTTAGACTGATTTGAATTATATGCATCAGCTCTTTCTATCTAAAGAAATGATTAATGCTGAACATTACAATGGGTGTCAGTAAAACCTGTATGTGCATAAACAATCCATACCCAGCATTTCACACATTGAGGCCCATATACAACTCGCCTTATTTGGCACCCCACCCCCCTTGCTGATAGACTCATATTACACCCCTTATGTCTCTTTACAGCAGGGAACTGCTGAAAAGCTGTAAAACATTTGATTTCCTATTCTTGGAAAATTGAGGGGGGAAAAAAGAACCAGGACTAGCTGCTAACCTCATATGCCGCTTTCCATCGTCAGGAAGAAATTTAATATAAATGTTATGGCCTTAGAAATATAGTACGGGGCTGCTTTAAGGACCACATTACTCTTTATCTCCCAGCTGTTCCACATGAATGCTGATCACAAAGCTGGCGTGGGGCCACGGCCTACCAAAGCCTCAAGTGTTCCGAGTTGCCATCCTCGGCCGGTATCCAACTCTCCCGCATGTGGTCCCGGCGAACATTCCTGGAGGCTGAATGTTTAAGTTTAATCCCATAGTAATACACTCAGCTGTCCAGGGAAAGAAAGAGAACTTTCCTCTGGTAAATTCCCCTTTTTTTTTTCCTGTAACTGGAAGTGAGATGACACTTTACCCCCTTTGGCCAGTTGCCTTTGTCATTCCTCGAGTTGATTTCCTCTTTTTCATTTTTTTGTGGTGTTAGACTACTTATATGGAGGGAGAGGGGTCCCTTTGTGCCACAGACTCATGGGAGAGCTTGTTGCAGCCTGTGTGCTAAAAGCCAGATGTTTCATTGTGTAATGCTGCACAAAAGTAAATGTCACTAGTTTTGACTAGAGTCAGTCATGTTTCTAACAAAGATACTGCATTGTAAAACACAGCCTACAGCTGGAGTAGAAGTGTTTTTAAGAGATGTTCTCCTCAGTCATTTCACACACTGTTCACCTGAAATGCACTTTCTTTTTTGTGGTTAAAGGGGCTTTGGTAATGGCTGCAAAATACAGTATGTTTAGTGCTGTTCATATTTAGGGAACCAGGTCAGTTTATAATAGCAAGCTCTTACAGGTGTCCTTCAGTGAAAGTGTGATGTGAAATGGCTTGTTGGGTTATCAGACTCTGAAGCTTGGAGAGAATGAGAAACGAGGGCGTGTGGGCCCTAGTGAGAGGGGTTCAGAGCTATGTGAGATAGCCAGGAGAACGCCTCCAACCGCCATCGACTTGACCTTTGTGGTGTTGAAACATGGTGTTTTTAACACACTGATTCAATTGTGTAACAAGTGGCAATAAACAGGGACAGCTGAGGCCTTGCTGTAGGAAAATCACCATCAACTGACTAGAGACCGGAAACTGTTTTTGCACACAGAGCAAAAATGGCATCGTAGTTTTGACTACAGTTGCATGTCAGTGATGATTTTTTTTTTTGAAAACTGGATGTTTATTAGTGTCGCTTCGTGAACATGACTGCAAACAAAATTCCTTTCCATCTGAACTCAAATTAATTATGAATTATGTCACACTCTTTCATAGTATTAGATTACATGTGTGATTCAGGGGCACATCTACAATTACAATTATATGTGAATTGCTGGAGGAAGAGCATAACAGACAGTGTAATGTCATCTGAGTAACTGCCGTGTCCCTGACAGATGTTTTGTATCACATCACCCAAGCAAAATTCACCTCTGATATTAATACCTAATTATTTTAATCTGTAACACAGCAGGCAACACTCCTGCAATCCCAACCCCCATCCCACCCCCCTGCCAACCAGTAACACACACACATAATATAGTATTAGCATTGATTGAATTGATCAGATTAATTCACTGTATCACTGCCACCACCTGGGCATAAGCCCAGCTAGCAGAAACAAACATTGTAGCAACATTGCAAGGATGTTGCAGGTTGCTGTTTGATTATGAAAATATTTTATTTAAAGAAGATTTTTTAGAATTTCAGAAATTCCCTCAAAGTGTTGTTGTGTTGCATTTTTAGACATAGGCAAAACACATGAGAAACATTTCAGAACAGTTGCGCGAAGATTGCACTGTGGTCGTGAGAACGTTTTGTCTGAACGTTTTAGGAATGCTGATTATTTTTTTAGACTTGTCAAGTATAGACTTTAAGACTATGCAGAATTAGACTTCCATCTACTAGCTGTGCTGACTCAGTTGTCATTACAGCCCCCTGCTTTATCAGCTGTTCATATGGCAGCTGCACGTGAATGAGAGTATGTGCATATAAGTTACACTATATATAACCTGACCTTTAATAATATACACTACACTTACAATCTGCTCCTGGTTCATTTTGCTGACAAATAATGTCGCTCCTACCTTACAAAGACTATCTGTGAATAACATGAAAGCGACTGAAATAAGGTGAATGCAGATGTAAATGGGTACAGTGTCTGATGCTGGAAAGGAATTGGAGTAATCATATATTGGATTAGATTGGAGTAATCATATATTAATTTTACACAATCCAAATGACAGGGTTTTTCTTTATCTGAACCAGTGATTCTCACTGAATGTGCCTTATGGTGCTGGCACACGCAGTGGTCTTGAGAGCAAGCACACAGGATTGCATTAAATGCGCTGGGACAGCTTGTGTGAACAATGCCAGGTTTTTCCCAGGAGTTATGTCATCGATGGATCTGCCTGTGATTACCAGGGATATACTGTAAGCAAAGACCTGGCAGACGCTTCAACTACAGTTAATCACCATACACTGTTTGCAGCGATTACCTTGACTACTTCCACCCCTTTGAAGCTTCAAACAACTGATCAAAGACATTTTGACGATCTCAACTGATTTAAGGAAATGATCTCTGCATTTCTTTTCAAGAGATGGTACAAAAAAGATTAATTCATATCAGTAGGTTCCTTGACAGTGTAAACTATGGAATGCTCAACGTGCAATGGGCATCTTTTGTTGGTCATTACACTATTGAAAGACTCCAGGAGGCGGTGTTGTTCATTGGCAGAAAGCATCTTTCTTTTTCCTACTAGGTTCACTGGCACCCAGGCATTACAAACTAAACAATACAACTGTTTTTCTGAAAATATTTTACATTTGTGGTGATTTATGCAAGATGCAAGATTCGCTATATTCAAATTCTAACCATTTTTTTCACCAATTATACAACCATTGCACTAATTCAAGTATTATTACATATTTTAATTCCCAAAGTGATTCTTATAAGCAGACAGAGTGATTCTTATTATTAGAATATCGAAACTGAGCGTTCATATTAACTGATTTTGCTGCATTAATATCACAACTACAAGGACACAGCTGTGTGGTTAATGTGTCATGGATACATTTGATTGGTTGTTCAGATAATTGCATGAGACTAGAAGATGAACATTAGTAACCAGCCAGCAGGTGTCAGCAACTCTAGTGCGGCCAAACACCCCCACCCCCACGCCCCATCAGAGATGAGGTTTAGGATGTCTTATAAGTACATTTAACTTCAGAAATTAGAGTTGATTTCTTGACATTCAGATGTATGTTACAATGTCATCCAATATTTTCTATATATTTAATATAAATATATATCTAAAGAGAAGGTAAAATTACACACAAAAAACAAACAAAACAAAACCAAACAAACAAAAAACAGTATTAGGGGTACGCGTTAATGGTGTTTGATTAAAACATTCATGTAAGACTTTAATCTGCATGCTTTAGAAAATAATCTGATTAGGATTTATCATATACTGATTTATTTAAATGCCTACTCTGAATTAACAAGGAGACTTTGAGGTGTGGAACTTCGGAAAGATAACCTTATGTTGCAAAGAGTCTTATATTACATAGTTGGCATGCATAATGTTTTTTTTCCAGTACAATCGTAATGTAATTCACAACCTGTTTCCTTTCAGATTTGCCTTTTATGTTGTCATTTCCTCTGCCAATAAACTAAATGACCCCACTGTCTCCTCAAAGCCATGGTGTTTTACCCTCCCAATAAAAAGTCATTTGCCATGCAAGAGTCTATTGATCTGCTCTGGTTTTTATTTCGGCTGAGAATTTGCCTCAGAACGCCAAACAACAGATGGACAGTCTGCAGCCTTTAACCTAGATTTTATTGGACTAATCCACCAGCCAGTGGAGGAATTTTGGACCCTCCAAAGATGGGCAGGGGTAGGCCCTGTCCACTTTTATGCTGTCTTCCGGGCAATCTGCGGGTCATGCCTCCTCGGAACAATGGGGGAAACGGTTGGGCCTTTCAGGCCGATTGTGACCCGCTTATTTGTGCTCCTTCACTATTAATAGTGGCCGTGACATTGATGCTGCTGACACGCGGTGACCCCCTCAGCGGGCGTCAGATCATTAGGAGTAACCCCGTGAAACCAGGCCATTCGGCAGGGATTACGGTCCCCTGAGGATGCGACTCTCTAAAACGCCGCGGCCTCGTCATGGCCCGCCAATGTCTGACCCCAATGTGAGCAGCCTGTCCGGGCTTGAGAGGATTTCTTCGTAAATTAGTTAATTAGAAATCCCTAATTACGAGCTACTAATCTGTCTACAAGGGTAGCTGCTTATCTTTGGCGCCAACTGTTTGATTGGCGAGGGGGGAGATTGCGTCGGTGCTAAGTAGTTGTGATGATGGTGAAGCGGAAGAGAGGGGATGAGCGCTGGTTCTTGGTGTTAAGACAGGCTGTAAATAGAGAGACAGTGACACATAGATGTGCAGTGTAACTTAAGGACAACCGTTTTGTGTCATGTGAACGTGTAACGTTTAGCCTTCTAATGTTCTTTGGTTTCTCCGTTTTTTTTTTTTCAGCCCAGCGCAATGGACATGAGGGGAATCAACATCAGGCTGAGATGGTGCGACAATCTGATAATTATCACACCCACTCCAGGGCTTTTACTGTCCGTAATATAAAATCCAATTAAATCAAAGTTCAAAAAGGGTGCGCACAATTACGCTGAATGATTAATACGTGCAGGGTATTTATTTGAGTAGGGAAACCTCCGAAGACCACATGGGCATCATATTTTCATATTCTTTTTCCTGCCTTTATCCATACTTGAGATTATCAAAATCTTTTCTTAAGCAGATACAGTTTAGGTATTACAGCATTGCATATAAATTATTATTAATAAAATGTAGTTTTCAACTTCATATGCCTGTATCTGTCATTTGACTTGGATTACTACCTACCACCTCCAACCTCTTATGGAAATTAATATGCTTGCCTAACACAAGACAGTGTAGGAGCACAAATGGTCTGGACTGAATTGATTAATTATTGTCTCACCTTTCTTGTCAGCTACTGATGACAATGAACTTCTTGCATCTGTGCATCCTAAGATGACTGGTGTGTTCCTTATACTGACCTATATTACACTTCAGTTTATGAAAACATGAAAACATAGAAATAACTCACTGATGTGGTTAAAATGAGCAGAATGTTCCTGTCATCACATATGTCCTGTAAATCAAGAAAGCACTTCAATTTATCTTGCTTGGGCAAGGTATTGATCCAGTTTGTGATTGGATTAATGGTGTTAACCAGTCAAAAGTCAAAACCTCAGAGTATCAAAGTATTGTACTGCTAACCTTGCTAAATTTGCACACAGGCATTCTGATTTTTTTTTTTTTGATGAAAAGAATAATTATTTTAGTGTAATGGATGTATTTGTCTTAGGATCCTACAGTATGGTAGATGTCCTATGGCCTTTGGGATTTGCCCTACTGTGTGTAAATCAATGACTCAGCAATCATAGGATCATTTGTGAGGTCGCAGTTTCTGCTTCGGGTGTAAGGGATACTGAAAGCAATTGGATTCTTGACATCACAAAAGCTACTGTGTGTGCATGTGTGTGGGGGGTGTTTGTGTGTCTGTTACGCAAGGACAACACTGTTGATAGCCACCAGGTTCTGGCTTATTGTAAAATATTCCAATCAAAATAATCTATAAATCCTACAAATCCTCTAATGAAAGCAACTGCCTTCCACATTGAAAAATCTACGTATTGTTTTCAAACCATAGCTGACATCGGTGGCTGACACATGTTTTTATTTCTCCTGTCTGTTTTCATTTGAAACCACATTTCTGCTTCTTACATTTTGAGGCCAAACATATGCTGTTGTCATGGACACACTTAGTTCCGTCTCTCCTCGCACCTTTTTTGCGCGTCTCTCCTACCAGTCTTAAAGGAAGAAGCGTAACCATTTTGAAATGTTATCACCTCAGTCCAGATGACATTTCATCTGGGGAGAACAGCACAGAGGACAAGGACTGTGGAGGTGTGTGCATGCACCATTGCCCAATGCAGGCCGGACCAAACCACTTCCATTGTGTGGGACTGTGCGGTTCGCCTGCTCTCGGCTTTCCTGTGGCGGCAGCCTGTGTGCAGGATGTCTGCTCGTCACAGTCTCTCCTCTGAGACCCCTCACGCAGTTACAACTGCCGGAAGGCGACTCGTTATTATATTTATATGCACAGGAAACCACATTCCCTCGTTCACATGTGTTCATCTCATGGAGAGAGAAAAAGAGACAGAGAGAGAGAGAAAGAGCGGGTTAAACCATCAGGAAGATTTATCACAGAGTGGCGTGCAAACCGACGGTTTCCTCTGCCCAAGCTCAATATTGTGCTCCATACAAAGGTTTACTAACGAGAACATTAGCACATAATTGGGCAATTGACAGGAAAGCATTACTTGTGAAAGCAGGCCCGGTTCTTTGAAAGGGAAATGCAGCTCAGGTCCAGGGACTGAATGGCCGGCCGCCAGACAGACCAGCTGCATCTGTTATGACCCCTCAGGTCAAGGGTCAGGCCCTGTCCAAATGCTTCCCTTACCGGACCATACAGAATCAATGGTTCATTAGGGGGTCTTAGGAGCCCAATAAAACAGAGGAGCGATAACATGTCCAACCCTGGTTCTGATGCACTTAACTTTAGTGAACGCTGTCTTTCTGGAAAGGTCATCTTCTTTACATTGTCAACATAATCAACAGTGTGCAAGTGGAAAATGTACGCAACAGATGACTGTCACTGTGTGTAGAAAATGTCAAGATATGAGTGGGTTGATTCACCTACAGAGACTATATTAGAATAGCATCTGTTCACACCTTTGCATCATCAAATGCAGTTTACCAAATTGCTGGAAAGTAATTTAGACTCTCTGGGGGGATATTTTTACAATGAGTGAGACACCAGAAAAGGGGTTGTAGCAAAAAGACCACCTTGTAATTCAACTGGAAAAGACTTCAGGACAAAATACACTGGAAAATTCGGTGATACACAACGTGACAGAACAACAACAAGCAAAAATTTAAGATCCAATCAACAGTCTATCAAGGGCCTACTGTGCAGTAGGCAAAAACGAAGATATGAAATATGCAATACTTGCTTTGTCCAAACCTGAATTTAAAAATAAATAGGAATATAGTAAATAATTTTGTATTACATTTCAGAATCTTTGCCAGGCCATTAAATCATCATTTATTATTGGTCATGAAATGGGAGTTTCAGTACACAGCTCATAAACCACTGTAAAAATCGTACAATATGTAATCATGTATTTAATTCTTACATGCTGCATTTCAAAAAGTGGAAGTATGTATCATGTGAAAGGTTCACAAGCGTGAAGCGTTTTTTGTCTGAAAATTCCCCCTAAATAATACTTTCTAAGAGCATCATCAATCATCATATAATGATGATTACTCCGATGCTGCTGCCAGGATCAAGTTAAGCTTTTTAATGTACTGTTCTAGTGTTGTGAATAGAACAGTACAACTGGGTGCTGGTAAGTGTTGTCTCTCTAGGAGAAGTTGGACACACGCCAGTTCGTTTCATCAAATTCAGTTTGTTCATAAGCATCACTTCGCAGGTACTTAGCAGTCTATCACTGTGTTAGCGAGTACCTTATCAACAAAAGCCCTAGTCTTCATGTGACTGCATTACTTCGCTCACAGATCTTTTCTCTCCTGGTTTGTGTTCACCGTAGCGTGTTGTTGCCCGTGGGCAGTTTGTCCCCGGCGCTCCAATCATGTAGTGGTGTAACTTTCAGTGTCAGTGATTGTCCCAGCATGACAGCACGTTTCAAATGCTATTAGGAATATCACATTAAAGCAACCGATCTAATAGTGGCATTGCATTAGCGTGCTGGATGAGGGGCTGTGAGGTGAAATAAGGTGAGCTGCTTTGTAAACAAACACTCCTCTTGTTTTTGTCATCGTTAATCAAGGGAAGATAAACCTATGGCTGTACAAATCCTGTTTGAATCCCTTTAATCTGACTGAATATAATTAAAGTAATCAGAAAATTCCCCAGGCTATATGCTTGGAGTCCATCTCACGGACATATTGTGAACAAATACCCCCCTTCAATCTAACTACAATGTGCTGTGTCCTCAACTTTGAGCAATGAATTTAATCAAGTGGTAGGCTATATGTTACGCGACATTCCTGTTCATTATGTCCTCTGTCACCCTCATAATGTGTGTAAGACATGACAAAAATGTAACCCACGCTTAAACTTGTTCCTCAGATTTTAGGAAGTGCTACACTGTGTTTGATTATGGTCAGTTCAATTAAACAGAGGAAAAAAATTATGAGCAATTCTATTGCTTTGAGTATTTTCTTCCGCACCTCACTATCAGACCACTGAATTCCCCATAAATTGTGTTTAATTAACTTTCTAACTGCCAAATACATTTTCACCAGCCTGCAAATTGTTTGATGTGTGAACTACCTATCAGGGGAAACTCACCCTTCAACAGATTGTAATTCTTACTTTACGGACCATCTTATCAGGAATGGCCATCCTGCCACTATGACCTGTTGACCCAGCTGGGCTATAAATCGTCGGTGTATTTGAGTGTTAATCATTTCCAAGGAGATGTGGGTACCTGACAAATCATTTCACAACCTGGACAATGTTCAACCATGAGGCAGCACTTCCGCACTCAAGTACAACGGTATGCTGGGTTCCACTGATCAATGTGAACGTAGTGATTCAACACTTCCTGAGGACTGTGGCTTGCTGAAGCCAAAGGTCTGACAGTCTCTCTCTCTCTCACACACACATACACATATAGACATGTAGACATACCGGCATGCATGAATATAATAAATTTGATGCTAGAAAGAGAAAGAGGGGTCCTGTCATTTGTAACATGTGTTTCATTAGGCTACATGGTAAGAGGTTATATTCAATGTGTCACCAACACAGTATGTACTCTACTAAGTGCCACTTTAGTTTAATTATGTTTTTGTTTGTGTCTGTATCTGCCCTAAATATATGATTGTGCTCTTTTAAAACTGAAATAACAACTGAAGTAGTTTGCCCTCACGTGCCCAACCAATCCAATAAATACTGAAAGAACAATCTGTGCAGTTATAATTCAATGTTTTTCAATGTCATTCCCCTTTTTAGGTGTATTGTTGTTAAGTATGGTTATAATATTCACAAATAACCCTTCCTGTCAGGACACATATATAAAGAAAGAGTTGAATAATTATAACAATTCAGAGGTTGTATTTCAAAACATTTTTGAAAGGGCTTAATATGGCTACTGCAACATGGAATCTTCATTTCATTTTCTAGCACCACATTCTACAAATATGCAGAAATCCCTTTAAACATGTCAGCTTGTTGAAATCAGGTCATTCTCTGGGTCTGTCTAATTGTGGTCTTTACTTCTCGGATTTCTCGTCCCCTTGATATCAATTGAATTGATTATGGTCAATGTGTTCATTAAGTCAGTGACAGTAATGGATTGTTTGATAATATGCTTATGACATATAGTTTAATGGTTCTAAATCAATCAGGAAGCAAGCACTTCTCTTGCAGATTCCATTGAAAAAGGTATCAGGGGCTAACAGGCGTGATAGCGCAACCCTTGAATCATGAGCTGAGAACTCTATAAAGGACAGCCTTTTAAGAATGGAACATTAAATGTCCCCTAGAGCAATTAAATTACCTTGAAAGACGCCTGTGTAATCAGTTGTAAAGATAAGGCAAAGCGGCACTTTGATGTTTCTATTTATGTAATTGACCATATTTCCATTGCACTCAATGACCCCTAAGTGCCCCATAAAGCAATGAGAAACAATTATTGAATTAGGTTTTCAATAGTCAGTGGCCCCTGTTTACAAGGACTTCATTGTCATTATCTGGTGCAGTGGTGTACATGAGGAATTGTATGTCCATTCTTCTCAGTGATAAACCAAAAAAGCACAGCCAATTGTTGTCCTTCGTCTCTCTTCCAAAGAGGTGCTTGGTGCCAAGAAATGACTTATAGGATGAAAAATTAGTTTACATATGGCATAGCAGTCTGCAGGCTCCCCATGAAAGACTTTTTTTATGTCTTTCCCGCTGTAAATGCTATACAAACATTCTACTATTATGCCTTTTTTATCAAAAGTTGAAAATCAAGGTCACTGATACAGAATGTTTAAGGATGATAGCGTTGTCCAAAGTTTGGCGTCAGAAACCTGGTTGATTTTCCCAAATGGCTGTGGCTCCATTCAGTTTTCCACTTGGTGGGCTGCAGTCTAGCCCTGCCCCAGAAGAACTCTGGGAAAGTGGACCTATCAGTACAAAGTAAAGCTAAATATAGATTAAACCCTTTATCTCTGGCCTAAGCAGGTCTCGTTCTTTTATCGTCTTCACAGCTGTTTATCACCCCTGTCTGCTCTCCAACATCCTTTGTGGTTCAGGGTTTTAGTGCCTGGCAGTTATGTGTTAATCATTAAGTGAACAACTTTTGCTGTGGGAAACAGGCAACAGTGGAAGGAGTGACTTTTGTGGGTCACATGCCAAGCAAAACACAGCAGTATGATGGACATTTTCATTCACAGCCTCTTGTGGTAAAATGTGTTGCCCGCTCTGTGTAGACCTCAATATTGGTGGTGCAGTAATCAGACTTCCTTTACACTGGACACTGGAGATGTCACTGAAATATTTTAAATTGTATCTGACACACAGCAATACACACAATAAACGTGAAACAGCAATGATGAAATGGGAAATTGTGCACATGCTCGCTTGGAACAGCTGCTCATTTTACATAAACTGAATGACAATGTTCCGCGCACCACTCTTTGTCCTGTTGACCATTCCAAACGTGGTCTGTATGAAACGAATCAACACCTGCTGTCTACTGGAGCATAATAAGAGATAAGGCATGCCATTGTAGTGCACAGTGAAGGAACATTTCGATCAGCACATTGAACCTGAATTGGGTATGAACTGTGGATATGGAGTTTTTTTTTCTTTTTTTCATACCACTATTGAAAAATAATCTCATTGCATACCACAACAATAAATGTATGGATTGAAAAATGAAACAAAAAAATGAAAAAAAAAAAACCCTGAGAAATCTCTCACCATGCATTGGCTGCTACAGCTCGTAGCTTGAGGCTGTCAATAAAAGAAACAGAAAGAAACCAAAAGGACGAGAAAACAATGATCAACAGTATCAGATGTTACAACTATATCCAGTGAGGCAAAGTACATGGAGACCCCACAGTTCTTCTCATTAAGACGCCATTGCTCACCTGAAGCCAGAGGGTCTCTGAGGCTCTGAGGCTCTGTTGCCATTCTCAGCAGATGACAGGGGTTTCTCACCTGGGGCATCTGCCAGGACCTTGGGGTCGCCAAGTAAAGTAGCCGTGGGAAGGATGATGGAAGGGCCCTGTTCTCATCTCTGTGTCAGATTACATCTTCTGCATATATTATTTTGCTGATTATATGCTCACTCTACATTTTGCCAGGTGCTTTTATCCGCAGCAAGAGTAAGTGCTGTCTTTAGGTTTAGGTAGGAAAATGTAGGGGTCTGGAATTTGGACTTAAATCTGCATTTGTGCAAATGACAAAGCGTCTTATTTTCAGCTTGTGTGCACTCACAAAGTCTGTCTGGATGTAGATGTGATATTTATCCACTTTCTTTTGCATTTTGGATTGACAGAAGATATTTTTCTTTATTGTCTGGCTACATGCACCGCAGAAAACAGAGAGGCTGTAGGTCCCTGTGGATGCTGCACTGTTATCAATACTGACCTGTGATCTTGAAATAAGCCAGGCTGAAAATATGTCAGCAGCCAGTTGTTACAAACCTGTTTTATTACCATTTTGCATGGTCAATAAATATGGCATTAAAAGAAAAAATTATCACCTTTCAAAATCTGATTTCTTTTTATTCTAGTTGTGTCTAGTGTGGTGGCATTACCTTTGAAACCTTCACATAAAATTGAATTAAAACAAAAAGACAGGTATAAATTAAAGTCAATTGCTAATCTCTTTCTCATAATTGAAATTATTTCATGTAACCCAATCTCTTTGTTATGATTACAATGGTTTAAGCATTCTAATTCTGATGCTACAATATTAGAAGAAATCAAGTAAGGAGGTAGTCAGCTGTAGATGGATGATCCTGGTTTGAACAGACACAGGTTCAGGATGATTGACAGGGTAAAGGTAAAGTTTTTGGCCTTCTCTGTTTCAAGATGACGACCATCCACAAAGTGATAAGGCTTACCATTGGGCTGGATAAAAGATCACACACGTACAACACAGTAAGCGGTCCTGTGATTAATTTAAGACAAATATTAAGTGAATGAATAACTTCCTGTTGGTCCCAGAGGGCAAATATTTGCTCACACATATACCGCTTATCAGGATCAAACACAGCACATACATTAGTAAAGCAACTGACCCATTATCTACATAGAGCTGATAGGGACAACCATTCATCCACTCCCCGTAATCACGTAGGACGGAAGCAAATGCCTTTGTGAAACAGAGACACATCATATGGAGCAGGAGTAGCCAAACACCCTCCTCCTAACGAAACACTAGGTATATCATTCATGAATTAAGATTTGTCATTATTATGGTGAGTCATTTATTAGTATTAGAACTGGAAAAACAATGGACAGGTTGGTGCACATAGCTAGCCACATACCACACCTGTAAAACTGACCCGTGACCTGTTGCAGAAGCTGGGTAGGTAGGATTGCTTTACTTTACCACACACAGAGTGCACTGATGTCCCATTGGCCCAGGCACACCATGCAACCTGTGCAAGAAGTGTAAGGTAAGTGTGGCCCATGTGAAAAAAACAGCTACTCAGCCAGAGATTTATGGAATATGTCATACTGAAACACTTGACTACTTTTGTGGAAATAAAATACTATAAATCAAGTCTTTATTTTACAAACTGGTCCTGTCAATCTGCTAAACACTACTGCTCTAATTGTGTGATTTGGTTGCTTGCCCAGATTTATCTGTTTCACAGAAAGTAATGCCCAGTTAATACAGACTTCACAGTACAATCATGGGCATTATTGTACACTAAACAGAAGAGTGATGGAGGTTTGATTAATTTAATCAGTCTCATTTATGATCAAGAACAGTCTTTATAGACTTGTCAAGGATGGTTCTGTAGTGTATAATCACAAAGAGTCAGCAACAGGGCATTGTATTTAGATTATCTTGCTTGTAACCTTGTATACTTGTGTCATCATCACTTGAGTTAAACCAGTCAAAACTTCATAAATGTTTCTTACAACTCAGGCGATGGCAGTTGCTTCTGGGAAACTACTATTGTGGCCTTCAAAATTCTTCAAACATGTCTTGCATTTTCACCGTTGAAAATGCCTACATATGGCTCAAACTGACATATTCTAAAGACAAGAAACAAGAAACGTCAGCATTTTAAATGCACACAGAGGTTGATATTTGGCTTTCTGTGTGCCATCCAGATCAGGCACGTCATTGTAACAGTTGGGCTTTCAGTTTCCTCCCCAATGTCAGTGCAGGAGGTTAGGAAACACAGCTAATGCATTCATCCCAGATGTCTCACATCCCTGCCAGCGCTGAATGCTGTAAGTATGTGAAGAATGCCAGTCTTCTTATGAAGGTCGCTCCGGTTTCACATTACGTCCTTTTTCTTCTCCGTTTTTTTCTTCCTCCTCTTTTTTGCTCGTGCTGACAGCAGTTGACTGGGCCAGTTGTGGTGGGGGAACGTGACTCCCTGCCCTGAAAGCCACACTGTGTCATTGCCCACTTGGAACCCCCTCATAGAACATCCAGCGCCCCCTGGGTGAGCGGATGAGTGCACCCCCTCCAAAAAAAAAGCCCAAACCCCCCATTGAACGGCATTATAAGACCATAAGCTGCAGTGGACTACAGGCTAATCATTTTCAAATGATTCCTTCACGGTGCCATGTGTTTCTGCCAGCTGCTGCTTTCAGTTTCAAAGCCTCACACCTGTCATCGTTTGTAAAACTTCCTCCCCCCTGCCACCAACAGGTCAGCACGCTGACATACACCTCTGCTGGATGTCATCTGATGGAAGATCAATATTGTTTCATGTAAAAAATATTGGAAAATATCATATGCAGCATGGACAGTACATCAGACTTGACAGCAACCTGTAAACTGTGCTAAATTGTTCATAAAGCACAGATCACAGATCTGTCATTATTGGTAGTTAGTTTTCAAGTAAGACAAGAAGGAACACAGGCCTTTGGTCACTAATTTGAATGGTTTTGTAGTTTTTGGTTAGAATAGGATGAGTTGTTGAATGGAATTATCCCTTACTTCTTAAATCTTTATTCAGATTTTTTAAAGACTTTCACAAGATAAACTTTTATTTATACATAATTTCTGTATATCAGTGTTCTAAATAAAAACTACAAAATTAAACTGAACTAATGGACACAAGTGGCAGGAAATGTTACATAAGAGACAAGTCACAGAGTGTAACGGAAGAGTATTGTTTTTTGTGTGATCTTATCTCATTGTCTGTGTAACATAATATCATGGCATAGGCCAGTACTGGTCCATCAGTCCCTGTACTAACCCTAAATTCCCAGGCTTACAAGTCAGAATGAAGGAGACGATCAAAAACACTCCATCCAATACAGAAGTTCTTCAATTACAGTTGACTGAGGCACGTTTTCGTTTCAAAGGAAATTCCACACAGATGAGAACACGACAAATGGGGGGTGAGAGAGAGGTTCTATTTGTATTTACAGGAAAAAGGATACATAATGAATCGCAGTTTGGTTCTCCTCAACCAGATGTGGAAATTGATTGGGGAAGTGGAGCGTAAACCCTTTTCCCTCCTGTTATTGCCTGTTATCCTCTGGTCTGAGGAGTCATGCGTGCTTGTGCATGGAGGTTAACGAGCTCGACAAATGAGGTTTGCGCAGACGATCTTTAACAAAGAGGAGGTTTTCAGATTCCTCTGAATATCCAGGCTTTCATTTCCTGAGATGCTGGTGTCATGCATGGAGCAACATTGCAGTGTGGCCCGGGCAGGTATTTGCCTGCTCAGAACCACATGTTCTGTCCTGTAACACAATGAGTATGGAGGGCATAAACTACATTGGTTTCCCTTACTAGAGGAAGCAGAGAAATGTATAGTATCTAAATATATCTATAAATATAGTGAAGAGATGTTCCAGGGAACTTCTTACCACATAAAATCAGCTAATATACAGAGTGTGTGACAAAGCAGACGTTGCAAAAATGCCATTACGCTCATGCATATGCCTTCTGTACTGTACATCTGTGTTTGAGAAGAGTTTAGTATTTTGGGGAACTCCTTTTCTGAGATCTGCCGCACAGTAGGCCTGTCACAGTGCAAACAGTAGTTAATAATGGCTTTTACCTGAATACATCATCTGTTGAATCCCCCAGCACAATGTACCTGCAGTGTTGTACTACTAGCTTTGAGTGTCCGTGCTGTGGCCGAACAGCTCTGCTCCAAGGGACTGCTTTAATGTGATTGTGCAGTAAAGCTCTAATCCCGCCGCATCTTAACTGCGTAATGAGTCATCAAAACCCATTCCATTCCTCAATTAACGCCGGCACACCTGGATTCCCTCGACTGAGCCATCCAGCGCAACTGCGAAAAGGACGCTTCAATCTACTTTTATCTGTGGGCCGTCCTGCTCTGAAACTCGTTAACCTTACTGGCAGCCGGACTTAAATTACTCACTTAAATGAGTCTTCTTCTCCATTAAGTCATCCAGCATTGTGTAAAGTATTCTTATCAGTTAATTGTGCTTTGACTTCAAATTTGGCTTGTTTTGTTTTGTTTGACTTTTTTGGCCAGGGAATGAGGGGTGGATGGGAGGAGTTGAACACCTTATCTTAATTTGAGTTTTTTTCCACTGATTTTATGTTTGTCACTACCGGTATCATCAGTATCAATGGCTTTTTGTCAGATTTGTATTCTTTCTTTGGTTCAACATTACAATCATGGAGACAAACTACATGTAGATGTAAAAAATAGTGTTGAATCTGGGAGCATTCCAGTCCACTTGATTTAAAGCAAATATTATGTAAATGATAGAATGTGCAGCAATGGTGTAAACTATTTTATTGGTGTTCTGATGTATAATAGCTTTTCAACAGATTGGATTGTCTACAAGTCAATGAAACATAATGTTATTCTTAAGATATATGCAAAGCTGTTAAAATACAAAATATTTCTTTCCATTTCTAATGAAGTATTTTGTGTAGCTTTTATATACACAGTAGAACTTAGACTAAAATTAAAATACCACCTCCCAATAACTTATTAAAAAACTGAAAGAGAGGACTTAAATCATTTGAAATTTGTTATCTTTTTATTTCCCTAATGATGTCTTTGAACTGTCTGAGACCAAACACTGATATCCAAGATTTATGGATTTTCCCCTTAGATTCTCTAACACAAAGGAGGGTGAGGGTGTCTTTTGATGTAGTCTACGACATTTAAGTGAAATATCATAGCAGTGAAACAAACGTCCTTTGATGTATTATAAGCATACGTCTTTGTTTCCTCCCGGGAATTTCATAGGCCCATTATGGGTTGCTTTGCTGATCCAGGTAAACACAGTTCAAGGTGTGTGTTAAATCTGGTAAGAGGCTCCTCTCCACTCCGAATGGCTTCCCTGACAGTTCCTCCAGGGCTAAGTAAGAACATAAGCCTCAGCAGCTTTGATCACCATGGGAGCCAATCATGTAGAAATGAACCTTTAGAAATGATTCAAGGCTTCGTGTTGCTTCATGTCAGCAATATCGCACACAAAGGAAAGGCAGACAGGACTCTGGAGCAGGGTTTAAGTGTCACTGCGTTCCTGTGTCTGGGCAGTTTCATGAGATTTGTGCATTCTTATTACTGATATTTATATTTATTTATTTTTTGGTGTTTTGACTGCGCCGTTTGCTTGTGGTGACTCCTCAAGGTTGCAGTGCACTGTCTCCTGATTTACCGAAACAATAGAATAAAGAGCCAATCTGTCTCACGCTGAGTGACAGCCGGCTTTAACATACTGCTGCCCTGAGGCAGTCTGCACCCATCTTCTAACAACGGTGCTAAAATAAATCGTCTCTTGGGTTACAGGAGCTACTGTTCAGAATACAATTATCCCCTTGCATTGTTCAGTGCTTTGACTCTCGGGGGGGTGATACGGTACTCAGCCCAAGTGCTCTCGTTGCAGTCTGATTGGTCTAATGCTACAGGCTGCAAGCTGCTTTCTGCTGCTGTTCTGTGGGCACATTGTTTCAGGGAAGGGGGTACCTTTAAATGAGATATTAGGTGTAAAGCCCTATATCTGAAAGTGGTGATATTGTCACATACGGTTTTGTAATGTCATGAATCTAGACTAACGTGCTCCCTGTTCCTAATGAATGTTATGACAACCACATTTTTAACTGTGGACATGCATTGCATGAGAGTGTAGCTGAAAAGTGATTGGAACAAGTCACAGGCCAAATGTGTGCAGAATGTCCTCATACTTGATTATGTCATACCTGATTACATCACTGCTGTTGAACAGCATGATGCACCCATTACGTTATTCCACTTGCAGCACGTCTGCCGTGAAGGGTTGAACAGAATCATCATGTATCATCATAATGTACAAATAAAACAAAAAGAGGCCATTGTTTTAATGTTGTTAACTCTTAATATTCTTATCAGAACAATCTATCACTCTGACTATATAGATTTCACATGTCCTCTCTGTATATTGTAACAACAAACACTGACTTGTGATTCTCCTACATATGTTAGGTAGATGCAAATAATCCATTCATTATCAGAAGGGAGACCAAAGTTATTCAGATGTGAAAATGTTTATTTTGCTACAGCTTTTATGCATCTAAATGTATCAAGTTACCAGTAGCATTACAATAGTATTTTTCCTGATTTTTACACCAAGAAGTGAAAACAGAAAGCAAAAATCACAGGGATTTTCATTCAAATGAAAATGCTGGTAATGTCTTTTATTCAGTTCTTGTTTACCGTCACATTGGTTCAGACTGTGCCATCATCAAAGTTCTGTGTGATAGGTTCCACTTTGTCACAGAACAATTAGTAGATTATATGGATCTCTACATTGTGCACTTTAGATTAAATGGATCCACCATTCATTATGTCTACAAATACCTGTGTAATTACACTGTAATTACATAGATTTATAATTGACCATATTTAAAGCCCTCACCACTATTTTTTTGCTTTGTTTTGTTTTTTTTCCATGTTTGTAACTGACATCAACATAAAGGAAAATATATACACTCTAGCAATGTAACAGAGTCCTGACAGTTAATTGTGTTTTAATACTTTCCATCTTAAATGTTGATTCACTACAATGCATAAGCATGACAATTTAAAAAATAAGTCTGACTCATTAAGTAGTGAGATATATGTCATTTTATTACAGTAAAGTGCAACAAAGTAAACTTATTCAGTAAATTAAATGCATTGTTCACACAACTGTGGGAATGTGTCTACTCTTGGTATGTACATATAATTTATTGCAGCTTTAATGCACAAGTATGGCTGCCTAGGCCCAATTTACTCAGAGGTACCTCATAAGTACTTTCTGATGGGTCACCTTTCACAGCCACTTCCATCTTAGTCCTTTCCCACCTTAACAGGGGACTGGATGTCTCACATGTAACGTGTTAGAACATCTGGATTGCAATCAAATGGTATCTTTTTGACCTGTGCCAGAGGTAGAATTTGATTTAAATTGTGCCATGATTTTATTGGGGGCCCTAACAGAAACCAGACCACCGTTCACTCAGGCATCTTTGTGAGAATGCCTCGCTCTTAACGACATTTGGACTGGACGATGAGTAGGGTCACGGGGGCTAATGACCTGACAAGCTAACACTTCACTTCCTTCCAATTAGGAAGCGAGGTACATCAAAAGACGAGGTCCTTATCTCAGCATGGAGGCTTGTGAAAGAGGAGGAGAAATAAGCAGAGTTACCAGGCCTTTCTTTACTTGACAGGGTCCTGCAAAAGTTTTTAATAAGTCGATGGAGGTCAGTGGGGTTCGGTTCCTTGCTGTGAACACTAGGATGCTGAAAGAGTGCTTCAGTCCGTGTGGCATTTGTAATTTGGTATGACTAAACTGGAACCCAAAGAAAAAGCATGGGCTCACTTCCTCTCAGAGAGAGCATGCACTTTGCTAATAGCTGGATTCTGGAGTTTGTTGCACTGCAGCTGTGGGGCATAAGGACAGGCATGCACAGGAAACATGTTAGCAGCTCTGTTTCTGCAGAAGAGGAAGCGAACACAGAACACCTGGATGATACCCACAGTCCAACCAGACTGACACATCGGGAGTTTTTGACCGCCCTAGATGGTGATCCTGTTTAAGTGCCTCTGCTAAGAGTTGCATGCCTCCGTAACTACGAAGATAATTCAGACATGGCCCACTTAAGGTCTTATGTGGGAGATAGTATGTTTGGGGAGGAATTTACCCAAAATGAGGGCATTTTGCTTGAAATTATGGTGTGTCCTGTTATTTTCCAAGATACATGTATTCTGACTTGACACTTAAGTCTGTTTCCTCTGTGCAACCCTTCCACACAGGAAAAGGTTGAATAAGTCATGCGCCACAGTGGTCATTGTGCATAACAACATTGTTGGTAATGGGACAGGCAAATTCCAGTGAAAATAAACACAGAAAACCAAGTTTTTATTTGACATATAATGGCATAATATTGTCTCTAAGGTCTGAGTGGAGGCACAGACCCCATTTATTAATGAGCGTTCTATAATTAACTCAACCTTCTATAAGTGCTCATTGGGCATACATACATGTACATACACACCTACAAATAATGTCCCCTGTCATATGTTGTTCTGTTACAACAAATAGACATGTGTTCCTATGCTACATTCTTTCAATTCCTAAAATATTTTCTCTGAAAACAATAACTTGTTCGCTAGCAAATACAAAGGGAAATTATTTTATTGTAACAAATTGTACTTTAACACTGTCATTGGGGAGACTGGCATTTGCTTAGCAGTCTTATAATGCTAAGAATATTACATTTTACACATTTTTATTCTGTGGCATTTTTACCAGAAAATTTGATGTTTTGTAACAAGGTATACTGCTCAACAATGTCATACATATCTGTGTCATATTCAGTTTATGGTGCATTCACCGCACCTCTGAGTAACTGCTGTTTCTTCTTAACCTAATAAAGAAGAAAGTGTTAGTTTCATGTACTCTAAGCAAAAAAAAAAAAATAGTTCAGCTGATAATGAAATCAATAGCATACTGTGTGATAAAAGTAAAAACTAGAAATGCATTTCTAAAAAAATAAGGACAAGCTGCTTGTAGGAAGACTGAATTTCGACCACAGTACTGTGACAGCTTCTGGATGTAGCATGATAATGACCCAGCTGGTGGAGGAAGCTTGGCAGTTACTGCTGTGTGAGTATGTTTCACACATTTGCTGAGCGTACTTGGGTTTCTTCAAATCAAAACGTCGCTACCATGGAGCCCTAATGATTATGTGCCGGGCTCCAATTGAAACCACATTGTTGAACCATGAAATCCAAATTCACACAATTGCTGGAAGACAATGGAACCGTGAAGAAGTCTAATCACAGCATTGGTAATATTTTCATTTATTTAGTTAGCAAACACGTTGTAATTTGCATTTAGGGAAAAAGTTCTGCTCATTAAGTACAAGATGCAAAACGGGGTCTTCAAATCAGTGATGCATGCAGAAAAATGTCATCAAAATTCATAATGTGTTTAAAGTTTGAGAAGGGGAGCGCCTGCCAGGCAGTAACAAGCAAAATGCACCAAAACAGAAAGAGCCATTGTTACCAAGGTAACAAATGATAGTATGAAGTATTCTAAAGACATTTGGGGAAACAAAAGCAAACTGCATTTTTATGATGCAGGACCACAGCTAATTTAATAAGATAAATTTAAACAAAATATTTGTGTTAAGAGGAAATAAAACAAAAAACAAAACTATTTTGAAAATGCCTCAGAGTACATTAGCAAACTTACAGTACACGTATATCACAAGTAGAATTCAACAACATAAAACTACAGAATCACAAGGCAGATATAAATGAATATACATGCTTTATCCATGTAAGCAACACTTATTTTGCTGTCAGTTTCAAAAGCTCAGACCATTAACAGATTATGTTAGGAACAACTTTTTTTATTGCTTAATTACATCTCTGCTAACCTAACGTGTGCCTCTTCTTACTGTGTCTTTGGTGAGAGAGGAAAGAATTAATCCTTGTAGCCCGTACACTTGGAGATTGTACATCAACACTTGCTTTAAAAGCCAAAAGTGCAAACATGATCGAGCGCTCTGCAACGGTGCTGGCTCTCACGCCGCGGCTGCGGGGATGTCTCTGCTGGACTGATCCGTGCAAAGATATGCACTCCGTGGCGCAGGCCGAGGGTAACGTGCAGAGAAAGACAGGTGTGAATAAGCTCTGGCATGCGGACAGGTTTATACTGCATTAGCATCGCCCTGATGTAACGGAGGGCCTCATTTGGAGATACAGAGTGGATAAAGAATAAGTCGCGGTGGCTTATTTGGGGATGTGTCGGAAATTGCTGGTAGAGCAGCGGCTCTTTGATACGCCACAGTGATATGCGCTTCCTGTAATCTGGGCTAATGCTGTGTCATCTCCATCACTCACCTGGGTTTATCAGCAGGAAATCTTAGAGGAAGCATTTCCCTCTAGGGGCCAGACAGACCTCTGTCAGACAAAGAGGCCACAGTTGCCCAATCGCAGACAGCTTGCTGTGCTTTCCACTATGTAATCGCATAGCACAGCAGGGAGATTTTTTTTTTTCGCGTGTGTGTGGTAATCTTAATTGGTTATGTTCTGAGGTTTGAGCAAAAACATCTGATTTTAAGGAGAGATGATCTGTGCAGTAATGTTTATTACTGTTTTTTTTGGTTGTGACGAAACAGCCCTGGGAAAAGTGTTTCTTGCTTTCTCCTTGCTTTTACCACCAGGTGGCAAAAAGGAAGTGCACCAAAGTAGTCACAACCCCTGGGCAGTGTTTTTTTGTATGGGTTCCATTTAAATTTTTGAGATTCCCTCCATGTATGTCAGGATAATGACATTTGGTAATTCGGAGTCATGTAGGCTGACCAATCTTCTCTCTGACAGGAGCTCTTATCCATACATTGAACCTGCCACTGATGAGGGTTTCAGCCCTCAAGTCCCAGGAGACAAAGCCCTGTGGCTTCCTGTGAGAGGGCATTTGGTCCCCCAGCATGAGATGATAAGGGCACCCCAGTGGTGCAGCTCACTAATCCAGCATATTGTGAGGGTTGTGGAGTTGCCTCAGCATGCCAGACAGCAACAATCTGACTGGTAATTTGTGGGTCATCAAACTTCACGTCAAATCCTTGTTCCCAAGGAGCCTGTCACCACCAAGAGATGGGAATCTATTTGAAACGCGCAAACACAGAAGGCCTCAGGTCATGCAGCTAATTTTCAGAGAAGAACGCAACAGCAGGAGAGATTTGATCAATTCCAGAGAGAGTTGCGTGGCAGAAATGTATTTTCAGCAGGTAGCCGAGCTGTGATTTCAGCATTTTTATTTATTTTCTTGCGTTTGTGCTTTTGCTTGCTTTTTATTGATTCTTATCACTCTCAGAGGGGACTCATATCAGAGTTGACCCCTGATCTGGGATCAGCCCCCAGGACACTCAGTGGGAAGCCATTTCTGCTCTGAGTGTGAGATGTGGAGCATGAACCGGTAGCTCAGCCCGTGAATCGCCTGGCTGACTGCTGCCCCATGGGTTGCACTCCACTGGCCACTGAGGGGGGTGGGGGTGGGGATTGGGGGTGGGGGCTCAATCTGCAGTGTGCCACAGTGACAGTGCAATATGCCTCCCTCTGCAAGATGTTAGCAATCAATGTCTCTCCACTATCAACTCGCTTTGTTTCTAAAGGCTCTATTACCACCACAACTTAACCTGTAGAAACCTGACATACTGATAATTTTAGTGTCATACAAGAAACACAGGACATCTTGCGCCCACACAATCCAGACAGGTCTTCTCACTGTGTCTGCAACAAGAAGAATAAAGTGAACACTCCATTTAAATTGTGGCCACATGCTTCCATTTTTGAACAGGAGATCAAGGCAAATGGCATTACCACAATTTCTAGGTGTGCTTCTCCTCCTCCCTCTCATTTCTTCAAGTGCTTGTCATTTTCTGTTTCACAAAACAAGCAAACTGACTATTTATTTCTATTTACTGTTGCAATGGAGACCCCTCCAACAACATGTCATTGTTATGTATGTGTCCCTTTCATTTCTGATTGGCTCAGGGTTGCATGATAAATGTTCAGGATTCTACACTGAGAATCCTGACAAAATGCGTACGGTCGTTAACTTCCAACTACCATATAATGTTGACTGTCAGGTCCCAAAGTCCCCTACATCAGGACATGACAGGCTGATAAAAAAGGAGCTTAAAACATTCAGCAACCAAGGACAAACTACACACACAACAATCATGTAAACTTTCAGAGGGAAATGGTTTTGATCTTTTGGTCTTCACTCCAACAAGAAAGTCAGCAGATTCTTTGTTTAATCTTTGGAAAAACAGAAGCAAAAATCCTTATGGGAAACAGACTGGGGACTGAAGAGCTCATTCACTCGAATGTGACAGCTTCCATTAAAGCTGATCCACATTATTTCATTATTAGAAACAATTATTGGGTAATTGGTCCCACTCTAAAGCTAATGCTTTGCTGTATCAAGAGACACTTAAGCAGTGTTGCCGACCTGAGATAAAATCTAGGCCATTGTGCAGAAAGAAATAATCCCCAAACAAAGACTGTAGAAATGAACAGACCACTCCCATATCAAACGCATTGGACTTAACTCCATCTTCCTTTATCATCCAACAAAATAATACAGTTGTTGCACAATAAAGAAAAACACATGGAGGAGTAATTTGAGAAAAAAGAGTGTGCCCAAAAAAATCCCTTTATCTTAGTACCTTTCTATCTTAATTCTTGGATTTGGAGAGTAATTAAGCATGATTAGAAAATGACACAGATGAATAGGCAACTAAATTCATATCTTAGTAAATATTCATAAATGAATTTATAAAATAATTTATTAAATTTGTAATCCAGAACTGAAATCAGACTCATATGGAATATTCTAGCTGTGCCAAACATTAAATTCTTTAAGATATACTACCAGTAGATTTTTGGTACACAATACAACATACATCTTCCTAAGACAAACCATCAAGAATTTAGTGATAATGTTTCCTCTGAAATATTGCCAGGCAATAATGAAATCCTGCACAATGGCACTTGCCCTTAGTCATATCTGATCTCCCAGTCATGCAGAGTTCCTATGACAGCGCAATGGTGGTGCTAAGATAGCATCAGATATGTCCCTATGTAAACTACTAACATCAACAGACAGACGGAGTTGAATGTACCTGCATTCAATTGCATTTCAAGGTGGTCCCCCGCCAGCATCGTTAAACATTCCTTGACTTACTTAGACAGGCACACTGAAGAGCCAGCAGGTAACTGAACCCTGAGAGTGGTTCAGAAAGATTGCCTTAAAAACCAGTTCTCCTGAAGATAAAGTGTTTAGTGTTGAAGGAAAAGCACTACTACATACAAACACACACAACATAAATTACCCACATCTGCACCTTACGCAATTATTGTTTTTGTTGTGTAATTCTTAAAAATTGTTAGCGCTGAGGGAAATGACTGAATACAAAGTTCACAAACAAAGCACACCAGTGGCTGGCAGCCTCACTGTTCTTGTTCTGGCAGTTGCTAATGTATATTCAGCCTTGCAAACATTGTGAGAGCTGTGCACTGCACTCAGATGGACATCATGAGGTACTGATGACAAGACATTCAGATAGACAGCATGGAGAATTGACAATCTTTTATCCATATTCAGTCTGGTCATAATGTGCTTTGTCCTTAACTTTCAGTAAACAAAAAAGCAAGCAAGTAAACACTATGGGTCCAGCAGTGACTGACATTACATAAAATTATAAATAATAATTTTAAAAATATGTGAGTGTTTAAAAAAGCTACTCAAAGCTGAGGACAAACACACTGCAGTCTCTGAACTCAGCTGTAAAGAAAGGTAAGCATTGTAACTAATCAGATGTTGTTTGCTCTGGTAACACCTGAAATAACAGCTGAAAGTGACGCAAACTGAAATGTACATTTCCTGCAGTGCCTTCAGTACAATTGTGGACATGAATTAATTATGCAGCGGAAGCAAGTAATGCCAACATCGCAGCCTGTTTGATTTTGCTAAGAGACTCAACATCATGAATCATAGGTTGACTCTGCCTCTTGCCGCCTCTGCAACTTCCATTAAGATTACTCTCACATGACACAGTGAAAGATCCCCATAATAAGACTCATCAAAAGTGTGATTGATGACTGATTGTAAAAAAATGCAGCATTCTTCAGTCTGCAGGCATCTGATCTGCCAGTGCCTGTCGGTGCTGGGGGTGGAGCAAAGCAGAGGAGAGAGAGAGAGAGAGAGAGAGAGAGAGAGAGAGAGAGAGAGAGAAGGAGAGAGAATAAATCAGAGACACAGTGATGGGATGAGAGAATATTTTCACACAGGTCACCATTCTGCCTGTGACACTCGTCCCACATGTTCCTACGTAGGTGGTTAAACTGATTCATGGCATGACGCTATAAAATTTTAGGCATCGCCATCTCTGAGTGTTCTCAAGTGAAACCCATATACCACTGTCTGTGACATAATGGCTAGGGAGCCATTCTTGGGACCAGAAGGCTGCAGGTTCAAATGTTACAGCAGATGTGATGTTGCAGGTATAGTCTTAACCAGGCATCTTAACCTGAACGGGTTTATTGTATAGATGGATATGGATATGTGTCCTGGTGAAAAAAGCTATCCTTATGCAAACAAATAATACATTATAATGATGTTTATCAAATGAATTCATTCAGAACCACTTTTTGGCACATGGTGTTCTTATATATGTGCAGACAGTAGCCACAGGAAGAGCATTTTTAAAGATGAATATGACAGTCGTTGAACTGTGAAATACATCTTTTGCCATGATTACCATGACGGCCATTTGTGACACTGCAGTTGCAGGAATGTACTCATTGCACAACATGATTGATGTGATTGGTATGACATTTTGATATGATAGACTGTTTTACATAAATGACATTTTTCATCAAGATTGTTAATACAACATAAATCAACTGTCACTTGACACACTTGGGGGAACTCGCATTTAACACAGTGTTAAAGAACACTTGATTTAAAACAGAGTGGAGCTACTCAAAGAGTCTTTAATGCCTACAGTGAATTATCCCCAATCAGTGCATCTAAGCTTTACAAAAGGAAGATCCACATTCCATTCAGTAGAGAAAGGTAAACATAAGATGAAGAAATTTGTGGGAACCAGTTTGAAAGAACATGTGCAAAAAGAGACAGTTTAAATGTGAGGAGAAAACATGGGGTAAAACAGGTCTTCAGAATAGCTTATTCTTGTCCAGGCCTTCTGTGCTAAATCAACAATATATAATCAACACACCTTTAAAAGATGCTGTGCACTTGATATGTACAGTGAGCAAAAAGGCACAGTGTTGTAACAGCACTGATAAGCAAATCACATAGCAGATGGAGTGGAAAAACTTGACTACTCTTGTGCAATTTTGCAAAAATGTTCAAGTCTTTAAATTATATTCTAGGAGTTGGCGGAACATTTCTCTTTGGCTGTGAAAGGCATTTAAAAAGCCAGCAGTCATTTTCTTCCCAGAGTGTAATGTGAGAAAACACTATGGAATGTAACTAATTCTCCCGCCCACAAACAGCAAGCACAAAAGAAATACAACGCATGGTATGAGAACATGTCAGTTGAAATGGGCTGAATACCTTTTGAAGCATCATTCTGCTACTGTTATAACTATATTTTTTGTTGGTGTATTTGTTTTTCAGTTATCATTTCATTACCCTGCATCATTAACAGTTTATTTTATATTGGTATGAAATAAAGAAAACTACCACAACACAATCAAAGCAAAACAACAATCTGTACCACTTTTCCTCTGCAGTGATTTTAGTTCAATTAGTCACAATTAAGTTACAATTAGTCAGCATGGTATCAGTCCCAAGAGAATGTGAAATCAGCATCTGCATGCCATGTATTATGGAGACATGACAAAGACCTGTTGGGAAAAAACGTCTCATTGCATACTTTTTGCCTTAACACAAGCATATGCATTACCATTTCCTATAGAAATCCTCTCCGTACCAAAAAACTCTTTGGACATTCCCATGCAATTTGTGCATATTTAACAACAAAACACTTGTATGTTCTGGTTCAAGAAATCAGCATATATATATATATATATATATATATATATATATATATATATATATATATATATATATATATATATATATATATATATATATATATATATATATATATAATATAGCTCAGTAGACATCCTCATCCTTCACAAAGAGCTGACTCATTTCATTTATGCATTCATCAATCTGTTGAGAGGAACCTGGTATTTTGCTAACAACAAGGATGTACTTTATTGGGATATAACAGGAGATGGGATTAGGTCTAAATGGATACTTAGGTTAAGTGGACAAATGTGAGCCGATGTGCCTGGTGTATGTGAGCAGCAGTAAAAATGTATGGACGCAGCATTTTCTGCAAGCAGAGGTCAGTGTGGAAGCTGACTGTGGCAAATATATGTACTGCACCTAGAAAGGCTGTGGAATTCTGCTGACGGCAATGATTCTAATGGAAGGCTTACGTTCAAAGCCCTGTAAACCAAACTACCTTTTAATGCTTTTTTTCTTGACACAGAGAAAGTACAAAGCAAATAAGGTGAGTGCTAGAGGCAAGTGATGATATATGTAATGCTGAAGCATAACCGACAATCAGCAATTTACATAGAAACATTTAAGTATACATCTAGAATTATTTTTTATTGTTTTGGCATATCTCATTACATGTGACATAAAATTAAATAATAATTGAAAAAATACTGCTTTAGATTTTTATATCCAGGTTTTATATGCTCATTTTCAACTCTACAGCTTCTGAATATGCCATTTCCATGTGATTTTGTAATCATATTTTTTATAATATTTTTCTTCATTTTTTCATTTTGCTTGTTGTGTAATATTTTTGTAGTCTAATATTCCCTTTCCACTCAACATTTTTACTTAATTTATTTTACATTTTTTTTTCCTGATTATGTCTTCTACAAAGCCCTCTGCTGCAATTTTGCCAAAGATAGCAGCATATAAAAGGTAATTTGATTGATTCATTAATTGATTAAAGTGAATCTTTGGTGACATTAGCAGATGACATGGGGTGTAAATGAAAAGGTTACTCCGTGATTACATGTCTTTGGCGAGCTAATGTTTCATCATCTTAAATTATGTGTGCTGACGCCGGAGGTCACTCTGTAGATGCAGTGGATCTTCAGTGATAAACCGCTGAATAATCACAGACGACCTCCAGACGCACAGAAGTGTGCCGTGCAATCAAAGTAGTTTCTTGGCAAAGCAGTGGCACCATGGGATTTGTCTTTTGACTAACAATGGCTACAAATTACTTTACAATCATACAATAACCTTGTGTGTTCCATCAGGTCGGTGCCACCTTCACTTTTATGAAAAGAGGAAGAAAATAATATCCTTCTGTCAAAGACTAGGAAAGTCTTTGTTGTTTCACATTTCAAAATAAAATACAACTGGGGATATGTGGTTTACTCCTTTTGACTCTCAGATAATCCCAATTGATACATGAAATGAGAAACTGGTGGGGTCATTGAACAAAAAATACACATAGGATAGTAGGCACCCTTGGGACCTCTTTTTTTGTATCAAAATATATCCAACCTTGCTGTGTAACTGCAACTGATCCCCTGTCTCTCAATGAAAAACATACAGAAAAATGGTCTGTTGTTAAATTACATTTTTAAATGTGCTCAGAAGCTGTCACACTGTCCAGTATTTAATTAAATTCTAGCAACACAAGTAACAAATCATTTAAATACAACATTTCACAATGTTATTGAATTGTGATTAATCACATTCTAAACAGTGTTATGTTCCTGCAGCCTGTACACAACGGTGTGCATATCAACTGACTTCTTAAAATTGTTGCTGGTTGATGCTAGTAATATTGAGATTTCTCCTCATGACAACTGCCCTGAATCCCTTTGCAAATGCAATTTCTATTTCCAGTGTTTTTGTGCCAGGTCATTCTTTCAGTCCACAAAAAAGTATACTGACATAAATCCATTCTTCTGCATAGAAGATTCCTGTTTTGTGTTTCTGTAAACACTTTGATTGCAAGCTAAGTTCATGCAATGAATCGTACATGAAAGCCCAACCTAAACAATTTCAAGAATTGTCTTGACCAAAACCTTGCATGCCTATCTGTCAGATCCAGACTGTGCTCTTTTGCAGCCAATTGAAAAATCAGTTGCAGCTTGGTAACTGCGCCACACAGCAGACACCTTCTAAATGAATTTGAGAACCATCTGGTGTCCTAGAACACAACTGATTTTTGGTATGTCTTGTTCTACAGTCAGCCAGAAGTGCATTCTGTTGGTCGCCTCTGAATGAGAGAGTACGTTTTATCCATACACAGACAAATGGTTCACATCATTCACTTCTGAAACATAGTCACCCACAGGTTCCAGCCAATGGTTCAGACAGTGCCAAACAATAACATGTGCATAATGGTTGAAAAGTCTGTGTAATATTCTATAGTTATTACCCAGTATTACCCAGTACACATAACAAGCAATTTTGAATGTTCACATCAGGCACAACTTCCTATTCCTATATTCACTCTCTTTTTCCAGGCCTAGGAGCGCCTAGTTAACCCCTTCTTTCTTAAATTTATTTTACACATCACATGCATTTATAGCATTTATACAGAAATATACATACTGATCAGTTGGTTGTGTTGTGTCTAGAACATATCCCCTTTACGTGTAAGTTTTTAGAGTTGGTACAGTACAGTATATGGAGATTTCACCATTTGCTGCGATCTCTAAACACATCCCCCACTGTTGACAGTGGTCCCCTATCTAAAAATCTAAAATTGGTTATAATCAGTTTCACAGAGGTTAGCAAAGATGTTATAAAACAGGTTGCTCTAAATGTGCTTTGTAAGGGAGGCATAAAAATGCTGTCCTTTCCATTGCGGTATGTCTTTTTTTGGCAAGACTGGATTTTTGTGGAGGAAGTGGGGCAGATGGAGAAAGCTCAGGTGGGCTTCAGCGTGTTGCGCTGGGCATTCCTTTTACCTCACAGGAACTCGAGATGAACTCTTGAACCTGCACTTTCTGTTCACCTCATTTTCAATTCACCCGAGTCATCAAGTTTCAAAAAACGTGGCCTGGAGTGTCCCCCCTCTACCCCCCAGGTCTGAGCACTCGCCCGGGAAGTCACTAAATTCCTCCCTTAGCTGAGCTTCATTTGTTGAACAATGACCATATCTGTGTAATTACTATATTATATACAAACCTGAAGCAAATTAGAGAAAAAAGATGTAGGATTGTGGGTCTCCCTTATGCTTGGATGCGAAAGGAGGGATGCAGAAACTGTAAAACCCATGAAAAAATAATGAGATGAAATGGGTTACTGTACAAAACGCCCGGACCCCCTGCCGTGATAATGTTTTTGCAACGTCTCTCTCAATTCAGCACTGGTTTGCTGGATTTTCTCTTTAATGGATTTTTCCATCCCTTCCCAAATCCCCCATTACTTTCTCCTGCCTGCCAGCGGTTTTGCCTTTTTCCCTTTCTCCCTGCTTGTCGATTTCATCTGACGCAGCCAGAGGAGGGGAGCGCACACAAAGCTCGGGGCTGTTGCAAGGGGCTGTCAGATCTGGAGGAGTGATGGCAGAAACTCTGACACGGGCCTCTGAAAGATGTGAAGACAGGCAACAAGGTCGCTGTGTAACAAATCTGGACCTTTAAACAGCGAGGGAGTTTATCTTGCCGGTGAACTCCCTCTGCGAATCCAAATGCAGGGTCCTTTCAAGTCCTGAACTCAAATGACTCTGTGGGGCGAGGCTCATCCACAACTTTGTTAGCTCAGACCTGGAAGGCCTTGATTAAGGGATTCTAATGTCCTTGACTGCAAGTTGAATTTTTTTTTACTTAAAGCTCGAAACTGCTGAAATCTCACCCAAAGATTTTTTTTCCCTTTGTTAATCCATATGGTCCCGTAGTGGAGGAGAAACTTTGTAACTATTTGGTTGCTTCCTGAAAGCCCTCCTCTTTCTGATAATCAAAATTAATATAATGTGAGGAATTTTCAGTCACATTGAGGCATAGTGGTACCACAATGATACTCACAGGAGTGCACTGTTGATGGTATCAGATAAAAATGCATATCATTCATCAACAATTATTCATATGATATTATTAATTCATAACAAATAATGTATATGTCAGGACGATGAAAATGCAAAACAAAAAGCTCCCAGAAAACCAAGATGTGTAGTCAATACCACCTTCTGATAACATTGAGTCATTTACTTATACACATACACTTTGAAACTGGCATATTAGTGACATGTTGCATGTATAGTGGTTCCCCCTGTGAAGCTGCTTCTTGTGAAAAGACATAAGAGAGCTTTATTGTCATTGTTCAGGACAATGAAATTAAGGTTGCTCTCCGGTGTCAGTGCTGTGACAACAGACAATAAGAATTAAAGACAACAAGAATAAATACAAAATACAAAATGTGTGATGTATAGAATATGAAGAGTAGTTTGGAACATAAATAAATCGTAATAGTAAAGTGTCTGTGCATTGGCAGGAAAAGTACTCCCAGCTGTTGCGTGTGAAAAACAGAGATTTACAGTATCTTGTTATTGCACATGCCGGTATTATTGTATAGCATTGTACTATATTAAAGTGCGGTGTACATGGTGTCCATATTATTGCACAAGAGGAAGATTTGCATTGCATTACTTGCAAACTGCATTTGTGCATATATTACATTTTAAAACAGAATCTGACAAAGCTTAGAATTCATTGTCTGTTGTTTTTACTTTCCCAAAAGACACAACCTTCAACACCCACAGCCATCTTCACCCTGATGTTAAGGGCAGTACAGGTCACGTATACCAGTATAGGTCATTCCATATAATACGAAGGGTCAGAGGTTATTTTTTCCTGTCTGCTTAGATAGAGATAATTCTCATACTAGAATTACTGATGGCCAGATGATGAAAGATTAAAAACAAGTCACAAGGGAGTAGTGGATTCTAGTTCTTTAAAATGACAGAAATGAAAGAGCTTTTGTCTCAGCTTTCAGCACACATGCAGACACACACACAGACACACTCACGCACACACAAACCAACACATACACACAAATTTGCTGCTGTTATCAATGTTTTATGCAGACTAAATGATGTTAGCGGCTGAGACATTACTTTAGTATTAACCAAAAGGCATCCTATGTTAATGGTTAAAGAAAGAATGTGAAATACATTTCATTTATTCAAGACATTTCAGCTGCATACTTTTGCTGGATAGTAAATTACGCTTCAACGTTTATGAGCATACCTATATATTTTGGTCTGTCTTTTTTGTTTTGAAGTAGAAAAGATTTATGTTTTACTACCTTATAAATCTTGAGTTTTGAAACAAAAGAAGGAAGCATGTTGGGCAAAACACTGGATTATCATGCCTCAGGGACTGTCACTAAAATAATCACCTTTTCATAAGTTTGACCATCAGTCCAAAAGTTAAGGTCTTTACTCAAACAGTCTGGCGAAAGTGCATTAGTCTGTTTCTTTCTCATTATGTAGCTGACATGTTGTAATTAAGAGACTTGATATACTACCTTAACATTATAATACATTTTCTGTGATTTCCAGTTTTGAACTGTATTTTCATCCGTGTAGACAGATAGTTACAGCTTTTATAATGACATCTTTATTAATTGTTGTTCTGGACATTTTAAATCACTCCAGGGAGACGTCCATATATTTAGTTCCTTTCATGTAGGATTGGCAATTGCATTGACACGGCAGACATGAAAATACATGAATAGAACCTAAGTGGAACTGATAGGGTGGCATCCCAAAAGCATAAATACATGCATTTTTTAAACATGAATGAATATTTAACTGTTTCTTTTATGAATACATAACTGTTTATTTTATGAAATAGCTTTGTAAAATATATCTAGAACATGTATTTCAGCTGTGTGCAGTTTTACAGAGAAATATTCATGTTCTTCACTTAGTATTAACTCCAGTATACATGACTCTGACTTCACATTAACATCATCTGTTTTATGAATTTGTTAACAAATACTAAAATGCCCTTTGTGTGGAAAATAAGTGGTTAGTCAAATCAAAAATAAAATAGATTATTTCAAGGTGGTGAACAGTAACACATTACATTACATCAACCACAGTAACTTGCCTTGCCTGTATGTATATGTGCAATCTTTCACACTGTTTTGTAGCATTTGAAAAACTATGATAGGGTACACCAGAGTATATAAGTTTGGTTTGCAGTAAGGATTCCTTGAATTGTTTTATGCCAGCCAGTCCTGTCACACCACCAAATAGAAAATTGTTTGGGTAGTTTTGCCATTCTACCACCCCCTCCCAGCCACCCCCCTCAAAAAAAGAGAGAAAACACCCCTTCAGAGTCTGAATGAGCAGAAAGCCATAGCATGTCTTAGTTTGATGCATTCAGGAGAGTTTTCCAGACTCCATCGCGCCCTTCCTCTTTGTATAACTAGAATTAAATGAGGTGTAAAAACTTCCTGCTACACTCATATTCTTCTGACTGTCAATCAGCCGCTCGCCATTGCTTTCTGCTCTCCCGGCTTTATTAAACCACCCAGCGGATGGGACTGACGAGGGGGCAGCGAGAACAATGACGGGTGCATGTCTAGGTTCCAGATTTTTGTCAGTGCAGATGGAGGGGTCCCGGATGCCCCGCTGTCCAGATGAAAGCAGGGCCTCAGATGTCTGATCCATCAAGCAGGAGTGCCAGCGAGCGGCGGCCGAGCCCCCCGAGAAAGGCCCGCGGCGTACCCCGCTGATTGAGACGTCTCTCACAGCCCCTCGGGGCTCGGGGACGGCGCACAAAGTCACAGTGGTGGCTCCTGTTCTGGGGACGCACCAGGCTGTGTCAAAGTCACGCTGGGCGGGCAAGCGTGCGCCGGTTTGAACTTGACGTGTCGCTGGCCGCTGCTGTGCGATTCGGCCCTTTCTGAGCCACGGTTGCCCGGGCTACTGGCTGAAAGGAGAACATGTTATTTTTTGTTGTAAAATATCTCCAAAAACAGATCCAAAAATGTAGCACTTTTATCCTCACAGGAGGGATTAGTTGACTCTCACCACTTCGGTGTCATTGATGTTGTCCTTTCATATCTGAAGGAGACATATAAGTACACTAAAAATGTAAACACTTTTAGTGTACCCATTTTGGCCAACGGCAATACCTGTAATATGTCTGTGAGAATGGGATGCTCATCTATTACAGGGCAATTGAGAATGTAGCTAATATAATTCCACAAATTGAATACATACCCACATCATGCTTTCTTTACCCTGCCTTTCTTTGTAGTTATAGGGATTTGTCTGTTAACCTGTAACAAGTGTTTATTTCAACATGATTTGAAATTTGATTTGGATAAGAACAGTAAATTATGTTTCTGCATAATTTGAAATGCAGTTCAAGAGTGAATTAATGTTACCTCGACCAATGTGTTCTACAAGTCATGCCACTAGAGCACAGGTAATGCAGAACATGTAGAATGTACTGGAGTAAATGTAACACATGAAGCAGAATAGAGTAGATTATGTGGAAACCATGCAATGTACAACATATAAAACATGTAATGTAGAATGCATGAGTTCATTCACAAATATGGGATTAAGAGCAACAATTAAATATGGTGGTTGTGCTTAATGAAGAACCCAAAGTTGACCTTAATTGACCACCAAAACTGAGTCTTGCTGGCTCAAATGTTTTGTGATAGAAGTAAAATGTATGTCTGAGACAGCTGTTCTGGGATTTATTTTAGTTAATGCTTACATAAACACATTATTGATTCAAACAATTATAAAATTATTTTTGGAAAGATTTCATACCTTCCTGTTTCAAGCCCTTTCCAATATTATATATATATCCAATATCCAATCTCAAGCGTCCTTACAAGACTGTTACATCAAGCGGAATTCTGTCACTTTTTCTGTAACAGCCAAAGATCCCATGATCACATCGCAAGCTGCCTCCTGTCACAAATCTGCTTAACAGCTTACCGTACTGTTGACTCACACTGAGGTATACCTCAATGCCTGTTAATAAAACTGTGATTCAGGGTAAAAGGGAGCTGTTGTCTTTAAGAGGAGCATGTAAGCAGCTGCAGCATGTACAAGACTAAGAGAGTCCAAGGACAGCTGATACCACGAACCTTGAACCACAGAGACGCTGAGCATTTTCTACATTCTTTCATCAGAATGCAGCCTTCAAGGTGTTGGCTTTGGTTCTCTGATATAAAAGCTGTTTTGGAGAGGACTTCTCTATGTGGTGTGACAAGGACAAATAAAGCAGAGAATTGCAAAGCAATGTTGTGTCTCTTGACACATAACAGATGCAGCCTAAATTAATTATGTTTTTGGACTCTGTGACCTTGTTTTATTTCAGTTATGCAACAGGTCAGGTGATTCTGTGATTCACAGCTTCAGAAATGTGCAAATAAATTAGGTGTATGTTTCTTCCTATGTCCTTCTAAAGAGCTATGGTGCTGTCCTCACAATGGCTACTGTATGGCAGCATATTTGCAGAATAAATCAGTTTGGTTGCTTGAAGGACTTCTTATTTGAAGTTGCTTAAAGAAATGATTATTTTTTTTTGCATGACTCATTATCTTGTGCCTCTCAGTACTTTAATGCCAACAACCACAATAGTGCAATTTACATAAATTCTACTGATGAAAAACACTTGTGTAATGTGCAGAAAAATTGTTGGGCAGACAGTTTTTTTAATCATAAAAAATTAGGTTCAGAGAGAATTGGAACATTTAATGAACAAAATATGATGCTTCCCCAATGCCAAAAAACAAATCTGAAGCATGATCTGCACTTGGAATGTGTGGTTTAAATTAGAATTGTGCTTAAATGGATACCATAGCAACAGCTGAAGCTTACATACATATACACACGCATTTTTACTTCAAAAATATGAAACAAACACACATGCATATATGTTTCTACTGTTCAGACATATTTGTTTAGTCCTTTCTCTCCTTTCAGTGATCTCTGCTTCTTGCAATCAACCCTTAGTGTTCAATACATTTCCCACAAAGCAGACTTTTAAATCCATGGGTTTGTGAGACACCCATGTAAAAAGAGTTAGTCCCAGTGAATTATCCATAATTTATCTGAACAAAGACAAGGAAATACTCAAATGTTGGCATGATTGGAGCGTGCACTTTGAACACTTTAACAGGCATCATTTCCTGGTTGAAATGCAATACCAAGAATGAGTTCTTGAGTGACATATGAAAGATCAAAGGGTATAACAAAAAACAATCACTAGTCACGTTAAACAGACAATTGGTGCATGTTGGTTTATGGTGTAGTTGTCAATTGTCTCGATTTTCATTCCGCGCTGAGCAATCTGGAGTAAAACGTTGCTCATAGTTTTTCCTTTTGTTGGGTATTTTGTATGTACCTAAGTATGTGTCTCTTATAGAATTGTATTCTGAATGAGTCTCATTCACAATCACAAATGAATTCCCCCTTTAAAGCCAGTTATTTTTCTCCCTTACTACATAAAACCTATATTTCATGATTATCTGTGGTAACTACTCTATAGGCACATTGAGTGTAAATAGGAAACAAAGACTCAATTCGCTCATAGTAATGCTTTTATGAGTAAACTTTCTTAGATTAAAAAGTGATGAAAAACATCGCCAACTTGGAACACCCTGTATTCCTCCTAGACGCAGTTGCAGACTAAGTCAGGATCACTTAGCTTATATCGCTGGAGTGGACAGTGATGAGCTGAATAGCCTGTTTTCTTTATGCTCCATTCTCATGTTAATGCATTCCTGCGTTTTTTTTTTTTTTTTTGCGCATAATGATGCTGTAATACTATTCAATACTATTCATTTCCTCCTTGTTCTGCGCTGGTGGCTTTCCCCCCAGGCCTCCCACCACATGGCTCCACCGGCGATGCAGCAGGTAATTGGCCCCGATTATTCACATCTTCTAATTGTCCGGTTACGGGGAAAGTTCTTTAGAACTTCGTAACTGGCGTGTCCATCTCAGGGCCTGTTTCTGAGCCCCTTTCAAAGGAGGAATTCATTCTGTGGCCATATTTCTATGAATATTCATGAAGGACAGCCCCGCGGTATGAATCATACCAAAGCTCCTCTCACGTCAGGATGCTGAACAACTGAGCAGCCATGGTCCTCTTCTTTGTTTCGGAAGAGAAAGATTGCGGTAACGCACTGTTTGAACTTTTCAACTCATAATCTGCTTTCTGCTATCCTACAATACGTTACAGTTAGATTTTTTCTCAACACTGACAAACACAGATAGCCGTTTTGTAGAGGATCAGGGTGTTTATGTAACATTCAAATGTCATTTGCATCAGTATCGCTACATTTTAAATGAAAAGTATGTCAGTGGGATGATTCAATGCAGCTACCAGTGGTTTTGTCTTAAGATTCACCAACCAATTTTAAAAAGAGGGTGTTCTTTTTTGTTACTGTTCTGTTTACATCTGTTTGAAAGACAGCGAAAATTTTAAGTTATGACAGGATTCTTGTATTATGTCAATGAATAATTCATTTGGAAAAAGATTAGAAAAATATGTGTATTGAGATATTAAAAATCTAAATGTAGATGTTTGAACACATTAGGCTATACCTGAATAAACAACAGTCTATATATTGACATTGACAATTGTACAGTTATGGTGCTGAGGTTATGGCAGCCTGAGAGAGAAAGTGAATTATTCATAGAGTCACAGTAATGGCTAGCAAACAGGTAGAACCACATCCATGTGAGATCTAATGCCCTGACCTGTAGTGCTCTGACTGGATGATCACTGCAATGCAGTGCTATCTGAACATGGCTGATGCCATAGAAGTGGGATGTTGACATGACACATACCAGCTGTCAAATATTGAGTTAAACCCCTGCAAAAAACAAACACAGCCATATATGTGATATTATGCAGTGGAAAATCCTCAGAGGGCCAGAAGAAACAATATGAGTACCTAATAATACACTGAAGAACAGTAGCTGCATGTGTTTTGGACATAAATTGAAATAGACAGCACTAATAACACTTGAGCTCAAGAGATCTAAACATTGCTATATAAGCGATTTAAGAGGATATCTCAGCAGCACTGGAGTGGTGTGGTGATCAATCGTGTAGGTTCAGTTTTCAAGTGGGATTTGGACGAGGGCATATGCCAAGCGACGTATGTATTTCATTATTTAATACTGCTTGTGATTCTGCAGCCATATAAGCAGTAGTATCACTCAGGCTTGCAATGACTCACCGACTGTCTGTCTGTCTTAACCACTAGATGGTGAGAAGGTGCTAATGAGGGGATACATCAAATAATACATCATAAGGAGGGGATATAGTCTCTCAAAAATGCCTGTTTTTTCTTACAAAATTGCATTCATAAATTAGATTTGCTGCTGTGCTATTTGTGGAGTGTATGCACATATATGCCCAGTGTAAAGCTCTTTGTGTTTGACTTTTGAGTTTTTCTTTTCAGTATGGTCTGCATTTTGCCTCTACATATGAGTGAGAGAGATTCATTTGAACGCAGCATGGGATAGCTGGTCTGTAGAGTTCACTGACCCCTTTGCGTAGGTCCCCATGCCACTACCTATAAAATATATGACCTATCATAAAAACAAAACAATAATTTCATCAGTTTATTTTATCTCAAAACTAACCATAACCCAACCAATTTATATAATGCTGTCTTTGTATATTATTGCGTTGTAATTTTATTTATTTACCAAAGCAAAGTCAAGAAAATGCTAAAAAAAAAAGCCAAACTAGAAACTTTTAAAATGCTTTCATTATGTGAAGGAAACTGCAGCTTTATTCATGGTTCACTCATCAGAAAATGCACGTGTGGGTGTGCTACGGGGAAGCTCTTAAAAGACATGATCTAAAGATGCATCTCTGAGGTTATGTCCTCCATTGTCTCGCTGACTCGCGGACCTTGGCGTGCTCTTGTCTGAGAGCAGTCCCCCTGCCAGCGAGCTCTCTCACTGTGGCACATCCAGGCAGCGCTGTGCTACTGAAGATAATAGGCTTTGAGTGAGAGGGCTAGAGTTCTCCATGCAGAATTTAAGTTCTTAATCCTCTCTAGAGTGCTGGCACCAACTCAAGAGGACAGAAACTAAATTACCCAGCTCTGCTTTGGCAGATTTAACCATTGTCAGCAGGCCATAAGTTAATTCCCTCATACTCCTGTTTTGCCACCAACCAGAGCAGCACTGGCCTGTCCTGGTTGCTTGTGTAAATCTGTCAATTTCAATGACGCACAGCTTGAGGGGAGACAGAGGAGACGCGGAACAGTGTGATCCATGCGCCGGTCCAAAAAAACCCCAAAAAAAGAAAGAAAGAATACAGACACCAGCCAAGGGGCTGGCAGGAGAGGTGAAACTCTTCAGTCTAGAAGCGTGCGGCGTTATTGACACGTCAAATTAAAGATTTTGCCAATATTTAACCGAATTTGGGCCAGACAAGTACCTGTATCTGCCAGAGCGGTTTATTAGCCTCTGTGTGTGGGAGCTGGGGCCAGCAGTCGGCTCTTTTTATGACAGTCTGCCTCCAGTCACAGTTAATTTCATTCAGAGATTAGTCAACATCCAGCGTTGGTTTCTCTGCACGTCACTCATCTTAAAGTGAAGTGGCTGACTAGCAGCTGGGCTGGTTCCAGAGTGGTGACAGCGCAAGCTATCATTCAGCGCAGGACATTAGTTCAGTGTTTTAGGGATATGAGATACTTCGAAAGAGGTTCCAGCTATTTTTCAGTCCATTGCCTTTCTGGTTGACTGCTGAGAAGTGAACTGCCACAACACCTCATCTGCTCACAGACATCTACTGCATGCGCCCGGCCCCTGCATGTCTTTACCCAGGAGAGAGAGCTGTGCTGCTCTGAGCTTAGAGCATTACGCCCATAGATGTGTTCTGCACCTGTATTCCAAATTTAGCAAGAGAATATTTTGGAGACTGTTGACGATGTCTGTTGATAGAATCATTGTCAAGTTCTACAGGGTTTACACACACTGCAGTGCTCAACCCCATTTTGTTCTGCTGCATCCAAATGTTGCCAGGAACCTATGATTGTTAATTATGCAGTGGTGTTTCTCTTTATTAATATTGATCCACAGAAATATCAGCAGCCACCGTGAGGTAAGTATTTGCACACATGCAAATTAGTAGCTTTTGGTCCTCAGCTTGTATAGTCAGGGGTACAATGATGCACAGCAGTGTGCTCTCCTGAAACTGAATAATAATACAGTACTGTGTTTGATCAAAAAATATCCATATGGAATGCATTAAGCAGAGAATGTTTGCACTACAGAATTAGTCATCAGAGCTCACTGTTTGATATTTTCCCATAGAATGTCTGCCTTCTGCCAAAAGAAACATCTTGCTTTTTGCCACTACATGGAACAAAGCTGACTTGTCAAATTAAGCCTGAGAACATTTCATGTTGTTAATAATAATTATTTATGTTTACTGTCAGTAAGTTTGGAGATTATTACAATCAATTGCTTGTTCATCTGTCTGCTGCAGTTCACTGTCTTTGATGGAACAGCAACTGAAAACTGACAAGAGATTTGATTACATATATCCATTCATATAAATGCCACTCAATTGAATTAAAAGAAAGACCCAGATCTGAATCTAGCTGCAATATGATTTGTGATCCCTAATTGATTTGCCTTTGATCTTTAAACACCATCAGATATTTGTCAGTAAGTGAATTGAAAACCATTTTCTAAGTAGAAAATAAAAGGGGCCACTTCCTAAAACGTGTTACTAAAAGTTAAAGACAAAGTACACGGTAGTTCCAATGAATAGGGGACTGAAAATAATGGTGTGGTTTTTACATTACATTGAATGCATTTAGCTGACTCTCTTATCCAGAGCGGCTTCCAGCACAATAGAACATAAGTACTAAAAAGTTTTTACTGCACTTTGCATTCAATTAACCAATTGCTCTTTTCATGAACCATTGCTTCCACTTCCTCTCCTCCCCCTCCCTTCCAGTCAATGAAAAAATGTGTGAGTGTTTGAAGGGACAGTGAACATTCCCAAACATCCCTGAAGGCAGGCAAGGGCATCAATAGGCCCTCCAAGAAGCATCCTCTCTGTCTATTAATGGGTCACAGACATCTCTCAGTACTTTCAATATGACTGAGCTGATTGAGTTAACAAACTCAAGTTATGTCATGTGAGCCTGATTTTTTTCTCTGTCCTTTCTCGTTGACATAAGCTTCACATTGTAATCAAAATTCACATGCTCTTGCTATATATAGTGAAGAGGCTGCTACAGAAATGCAAACAACTAAAAATAATTACAAACTGCATGGTGTGTGGAGGAGCAGCATGTTCGTTATTGGCGGTTTATATCTACTTTATTGTTCCCTGATACATATTTTTACATTGCAGAATGGTATTGTGTAGCAGTCATGAATCATATCATGAACGATATTACACATGGTATATCAGGATGAAAAACAATATTCTTAAGTTAGAAACTGTAATAAAAATGGGCCAGAATTCGCCATATAGTGTGATCGACATCTGGTGACTTTTGGTGGGATTGACCGTGCAGTGGTATGCACAGTACACAGTGACACAGCTCCCCCAAGTCATCTGTCCGTCACACTGTGAAACATGGAAACCTGAGTTATGGTCTTGTCCTACCCTTTTGGCCCATCCATCAGAAAGAGTTTCTCTTCACCTCTGAGTTTAGCTGTAACTATTCTTGCTCGTTAAGATAACGTCTCTAGGTGTCCTGTGGAACACAATGTACGTCGTGCATGCATATAATTAATCTCAGGCCACATACCTCCTAAGGAGAGCTCATTGACCCCAATACAATGGATGAAAGTGACTTATACATAGAACAGGGCCTCCGACCCTGCCTCCACTGAGCGACAGCATCTTCCACTTATAAGATTTGGCAGGGCTTTCTTCCAAATAATAGGCATGGCCTTCTGACCCTTGCACAAAAAACATCAATTCAGGCCCCATAAGCATTCTGTATAGTGCGGAATAAAAAGGTGGAAAGGATCTCCACCAATGTCTTTTAAAAAAATCAGAAGAAAAAGAGAGGATATTTTTGTTTAGAACAATGGAATGCCAATTCCACTGAGATTTCTCAAAGCAAAACTTTGCTTGAGATGGAAACCTTCTGAAGCATAGACATTGATCTCTTCCACATAGAATATGTGCTGTGAATGAACCTAAGATATTATCCGGAAAGTTACTGTAAAGGTTATTATTCTCACCACTGCTGCTTAAGTGAAGTGTAATAAATCATGTGAGGTTTAAAATCAATAGATTGAAAGTTTTGTTAAAGACCATTTGCTGCTTAGAGTATGACAGATTATGATAGCAGTGAAATGGGTTTTACTGCAGAGGAGGTATTGGCCTATCAGGATTTACTTCACTGTAGGTTTATGTGCATGTGTGTGGCATGATTCTTGCTTTCAGCTCTTGACAAATAGTTATGTAAGCAGAATCATTGTTTGCTGACATCAGCGATAAGGTCTGTGTCTGAAGGTTGGATTTTAAGAATACTTTTTTCTGCACTAAATCAAAGAATGCTGACTTCATAATTTCATCCTGATGAACTCTCCTCTTGGGTCGATTCAGGATATGACATAATTACACTTACCACAGAGAAGTAATACACACTAAACAACAAAATCTAATTAAATTCATCAAAAGTTTCATTTGTCATTTATATGCACAGGTCATACAGAATTTACGAGTTAACACAATCATGTCCCATGCAGAACCTTTTCTGTTGTTAGACTTTGACTAAATTTTACTTACAAACAACAGATTAAAAAGTTCAATATTAAATAAAAACAACGTGTAAGTGTGGCTAAGTGTGGATCCTTTGAGGATTCTAACTCCATCTCTACTGTTAGCACAGCTCATGACAAGCTATGGATCTAATGGACCAAGATGTTACCCAATCTCCTTTAACTCCTACCCTAACCCACCCCCACCCCTCATAGCCACGTACAGATATGCCTGGTCGCTACCAAATGCAATCTGTCAAATTTCCCTCCGGTTTCCAAATAACCACCTGGAGAGTGACATGAGATGTCAAGAACTGTATCAGTCTAGAGGCAAATGAAGCAGTGCTGTTGAAGCGCAATCAGCTGAAACAATTGTGTCCTGCCTGTCCTGTTTGATGCAAATCACATCAACCATGCCTGTGCTTCTGAAAGTATCGCTATTGTGGTTTTAATTACATTTGTCAGTCAGAGCACTTTGGTTTTTAACCATTATTGACAGAATGAAGTCCTTTTATTTTCCCAAACACAACAAAAGATTCTTATTAGTAGATGTACAAGTAGCAGTCAGACATTATTATTATTCAGATTGTGCAACTATAGCAGAATTACTTTATACAACTTAAGATCATTGTCATAATCCACTATAGCAGAATTACTTTACACAACTTAAGATCATTGTCACAGTCCAATCTCATTAAATATTCAAGCAGTTAAAAAATGAGCTAACGTTTTTTCAATAAACAAAGGAACAATGGTATGGGGTATATGTAACATTACTCTTTAATTGATTATTTCTGGTGTGAGAAGAAAAGGTATGCACTTTATTTTGATGAAAATATAGAATTCAGTTGTTTGCTTGACTTTTGTATGTGTAACTTTTCATGTATATTGCTATATATTTACTTGTATATGTGCTTTCTATTTTTTCTTTTTTTTCTATGGTCCTGTTAGTCTGGATGAGTTTCACCAAAGCCAGTTTTCTGCAAAAGTGAAATGGTGTTGCACTGTCCCATGCTGTATATTTCGGCAACTGTTGATGAAGAGCCAGTTTGGGTCAGTACTTTCCTTTTTTTAGGGTTGCAGCGGGTAAGTTAAAACTTTTTTTTTAGCCATCAGCAACTGATAAACTAGCTGTGGAATGCCAGACAGTGTATAAAAAGTGGAGTGAGGGTTTGTTTCACTGCAATGCTAAGCTGTGCAAAAAGCTGAAGCTTTGTTTTGAAGCTGTCACAGTGAAGGAGGTGAGGATGGATTAAAATTGCAGCGGGGGCTCAGAACAGAGAACCCCTGTAGGTAGAGCAAGCCTTTCAATCTTCTGATCAACGGACCTGAAACAAGAATGCAGGAGGCTTGCGTTCCCACGTTCTCGGACAGTTTCCTGCTGCAGTTTGCTTCTTTTCAAAACCCAACCCACATACTCTTTAGCTATGCCATTCACATTGGAGGGTTTTTTTTTCGCTCTCTCTCACTCTCACTCTCTGGCATAATTCATTATTAATGGTTTAGATTTTATGAGTACATAATTACAGGAATAACAATCACAGTGAATCCCTTTGCTTAAACTTCCTCTTGATTCTAAATGACTCTGAGTAAGATGCCGTATCTTCCACATTCATTCAAAAATATCCATCTAGCATATGGAGTTAAAAGTTGTCATTAAAACCCAGTCAATTCCTGGGAGAACATTTCCCAACAATTTGCGAAGGTACATATTTAAGCCATTCAGGAGAAAGCTTTCAGATTTGGCCCCTTGGATGCTCCCAGTGCATTCCCATTCAGGCACTGGATTATCTCACAGGCTGTAGCTGGAAGATGTCTATTATCACTGCTGTTTTAGATGACGAGTTGTCCTAACGCTACATTATCACAATCCCTCACGACAAGAGACGACCCCTCCTCTGAAAGCATGTTTGCAAGTTCAAACAGTTTTCCTTTTGCACTGTGTCTTTTTCTCTTGTCACTTGATATTTACCTCATGCTCCCACCTCCCCTGGAGGTCAGAGAGTCTAAAATGTCCTTCTCTCTGATGACCGTCAGGGGATGGGCAGTCCGTGTCCCAGCACATTCCTGTAATTTTATGCATTCTCCAGAGCAAACACATGTGGGCAAGCATTCAAACCAGTTGCATTTGGCACAGGTGGGGCTGTTAACATCACTTCCTTAAAATGCTCTCCAAGGATGCCAGAATGCACCAGTAGTTGAGTCAACCAGTGAGTTCCTACTAAACTGTACCATTAAAACATGACCTGGCCACGTTACACACTAAGTTTCTAAGTGCGGAATTCATGTTTGCTGTGACAATGGACCAAAATAAACCATAGCTTATAACCATCTAATCAAATCACAAGTTAAAATTTAACTTACAACAAATTATTAACTCATAATCTGAGCACAACAACCACTGCATAGGACAAAATTAAAGACAAAGCATATTGTGGCTTGAAAGATTTTTAGTCTGTAATCAAATGATAACATCCAAATTATTCTGCTGCCACTTTTTAAATGGGTTCTTTCTAAATAAATCAGGTAGTATTCTTCAGCAAAGCATGCCTTGGTGAACCTGCGCATCTAAAGAATCAGGCGTAATGCCTTTTTATGCAATAAATTACGGCATTAGGCAATTAATGGCTTTAATGCACATGAGATTTTAATGAGCAGCACCAGCCTTGAACAATAAATCTGCCCCATTATCCTTTGTATGAGAGTTTAGTATGGTACATATAAAGGGTACGGTTCTATTCGAGTAGAAGACAATTTACATAATGCTTTTTCATTGTTCAAATTCCATTACTTGAATAAAATGAGATAATAGCAGTAAAAAGAGTTATTATGAAAAATTCTGCTGAAACCCATTATGCTAATGATGACTATTTTATTAAATTGATTCAAATAATACAATTTTGTTATCTATACTGATTCAGAATGTACATAAATATACTTATTTTTACATTTTCCCATATATCTACAATTAATTTATGTGTATGTATTATGTGCTGATATTATATGTGATAATATGACAAATACCCAAATATACATATATAACAAAACATGCATACATGTATGCATATGTTATAAGGTGTAATTACAGTGGAATTATGGATTATTACAGCCTCAGTTTGAGCAGATTATATGTATTCAGTCAGTTAACATTTCAACCTGATGCATTCAACACAGGTTACAAACTCACAACCACACAAAAGTCTCCTTGGCGCAACACTGATTTATGATGTCATCATAAAACCTCAATCAAATAAAGTCTACCTGCACCTGCACAACCTTTCCAAAGAATATGATACCCCGGGAGATTTTAATCTCATTGTTTCAATGAAATACTGACAAAAAGTTGCAGTGCATTAGTAAAGAAAATGACAATTGACAATGCTATATCAGTGGACTGATTTCTAGGAGCCTAATAGAGCTACAGTTCCAGGACCTCATTGCTAGACCTCTCAAGAATGTAGCTAGGAAAAAGTACCCACGGTGATTTTCTTATAAATGTTTAATAAGTTAAAATATGCTTTCCCTTGCCCTGTGATGAGGCTAAACATGGCCTGGAAGAGTGTTATGTCAAGTACCTCCCATAATGCATTGTTACTGCTTAGTGAACTGAATGACCAGAGTAGTGATTCCTCATTTTCATCTCAACTAAGATTCCCCTTTCTTCGCCGTGAAGCTGCACTAATCCGCATTCAGCACTGCCCTCCTCCCTCTGGTTTCTCTCGGAGTTTTCCCTTTCTCCCCACCATTGTGTGCTTTATCTGCGCCTTCTTCTCCCAATAGTCCTCCTTGAATGCTCTTTCACGGACAAGAAAGGACCTGCTCCATAATGGCCGACCCTTTCCTTTTTCTCCCTCAGCTTCCGACTGAGCTTTGCTATTTAATCTTCTTGAGGCGTTCAAGATGTCACTCGCTTCTGATGACTGGAGACAAAGGGGAAATCCGCCGGGCCTGAATGCTGTGCGTTTTTCAAATGCATCGGAAGGCTTTGAAGGGGGCTCCTTGAAGTCCGCAGCGCCTTGCTGACTGCCATGGTGGCCCTTTCGGAGGGGGGGGGCTTTTGTGGACTCATGTGTACCTCACGTAGATCACTCCCCCTTGAAAGCACAACCTGCAACTGAATGTTTTTTTTTTTTTTTTTTGAGGGGGTTAGTTTTTGTTGAGGATATCAATGGTGCCACTTGATCACAATTCAGCTGAGGAAATTGCTGTTTTATCAAAATAAAAGTAACAGAATTAATTTATTGCTGCCCTTTACTGTGTTTAAAAAGGATGCTTGGGTGATGCTGTCCCTTTTTTGTTCGTTGTCTATTTGGGAGCGTGGCAGTGTCTGGCTCCACAAATTAGGGGAACATTGTTAGTTAGCTGAACTTTGTTCTTGCTTTCTTCCATTGCTTGCTAGTTATTTGCAACAGAATAAATTAGAACAGCATGATTGTCTCAGTGTGATGGATGCACTTTTTCAGACCAGGACCTGACAAAACCAACTGCAGTAAGTGACAATGCAATGCTTAACCCAAAGCTGCCAATCAAATCATTTAATTGAAGCAGCATAATATGAGGCAACACTCAGCAAACGTTATCCACCCACTCTTAAACAATGCCTCAAAATAAATTCTTAGTGGGTTTATTTATTTATTTATCTAAGGTCAAAGGTCAAATTAAACCAGACATCCAGCTGCGGGTGATGATTTTGTAGATTATTTGCACTGGTGGTAAAGCAGGTATACATGCCCAGTTTAGGCTACAGTTTAATAGTTTTTTCACATTTTTTCACAGTAGGGGTAGGGATTCGTCTAATGCCTACCAGGCATATTTGACAGATATATCGTTGAAGAGGAATGAAAGTGGTTAACTGAAACACAGCCAAATAATACAGTTGCTTGTTTCACACATGCTTGTCAAAGCTGTTGCTAAATAACAAGATATAGGAGCGTTACTCAGCTGTCACTAATTATCCTATCTTGTATCATGTATCTTGCTAAATCTTTCTCAGAGGCAAATGAAGTTCTCTAAGCACCATTGAAACAGGTTGTCTTCAATAGCTCAAGATCTCAAGATGCTGTTTTTTTCTTTTTGATTTTATTTAATAACAAATGTTCCCTTATGTGTGATGTGCTTACAATGTTCTCTGCAAATAAGCAAAATTGAAACCATATTCAATGTTTCATGAAACTGCGCATACCATTTCAGTCAAGTGTTGCCACTGTTATAAAAACAGTAAACATAAGAGGAGAGGATTAAAGCAATACATCATTCAAACCCATGGTAGATTATGAATATTTGTGTGACTAAGGGCTGTTATCGGACTGACACAAAAGGGTGTAATGGACTCAACTTAAGGTTAGCTACTTAGCTAAAGAAGAGAGCGTAAAGAAGAGAGACTGAATTTATTAGTTTGTATTGATTTCATGCACCATCATTCTGCCAACAATACTGTTACTGTTTCATCTAGTGACATCATTACTTCAAATGGTTAGAGTTTCAGAAGTATTTTTATGGAAACCGGTTTTAGTATAATAACATACATCTTAAACTGAAATGCAGCATGTTTACCAGAAATTTGTGCAATTATCTGTGAAGGAGCAGCCATTATTGCTTTTGAACTATATCCATCCCTAAACTGAAATTAAATGTTTTTTGTTTGTTTGTTTTAAAGTCAGTGATGCATTTGTATATTGAGTGCAGAATGCTTAAATATCTTGAGAATGCTCTGCTCAATAAATTAGCATCTTGCAAATGACTTTTTCCATCAGCTCCACATGAAACTGCTTAATCACCATTGTCTGTAATTGTGTGTGCATGTGTCCAAGAGAGAAGGCAGGTAACTGGCTAATAAGCCTAATTGGCCTGTGGTTAAATACAGGTGTGTGGCTGGAAAGCTGTTAGATGAATTGAGCAGTGCAGTAGCTTTGTAGGTCTGGCTGGTTTGTGGGATGTTTAAAATGCATTTTCTTTAATTTGAAGTAATTTTTTATTTCTTCTGTTGCATTTTTCAGCACAGTACTTCAGCTAGCATAGTCCAATGGCTAGAAAAAGACTTGTCAGTGAAACTAAATGACTCAAAAAGCAAGGCACTTTATCTGTCGAAGTCAATAATGCAGAGGACAGATAAAGGTAGCCAGCTAAGGTAACTGCAGCTTGCTAGCTAGCTAAGATAAATATAGGTAGGTGGCTAGCTAAAGATATTTGGATAGTAAGATTCCGCAAGGACGGTAAAGCTAAACATTGTGTCAAGTACTGTGAACTCTAAAGGGGCACTAATTCCCAAAACAATTCTATTTTCATGTATTTCCTAACCTTCCACTTGATTTGGCATACAAGTGAAATGTGTTTAATCATCACAGCAGCAGAGGACTCTGCCATTCTGTGTTTTTTTTTTAACTCAAATTCTGTTATATAGTTATTCATAAAACCTTAAAAGAAGAATACTTAGAAAAGAGTAAGGCACCAAGCCTCAATGCGTAAAGGACTCTCTGGAGAATATTGTAATGCTGTGTGTTTGAGAAAATTCTACAAACGATGCATTTCAGATGAGACTCGTGGCTGTGGTACTGAAGTACAATGTGTATGCCATAAACCTTGCAGTATGCAAATGAATTGCCTTTAGTGAAAACAGGATATATGCAATGAATATGGACACATACATAATGAATACAAAACCACTGTAGCAATTACTGTGGACATGTGTGCATGCAGTCTGCACAGGTGCAGTTAGTTTAGTGCACAAGGGAGCCATCTGACTCTCTGGGAACATTTATTGATCTGGGATCACATATGGCAGTGGCTGAGGGTTATATGATTGGGATCTCTTTGGTCAGGTGGAAGTGGTGGTAGTAGGAGTAGTAGTAGTTGGGAAGAGCAGTAGGATGGTACCAGCAATCAGCCAATCAAGGGGCAAAAGAGGCAACCAGAAGAACACATTGCAATGTGATGGAGAGGTGATAGTAACAGCAATGAAAATGGTTACATACATATTGCAATGTAATTCTGAAATCACTGTTGAATATGACAAACAGCAAATTCTTTATGCTGTGTGAATTTTTCCCATATTGCATTGCATTTTTATCACTGGAAGGTTTGTAATCCTATGTATGATTCTAGCGGATCAACTTACCATTAGATGTTCTCTCCTCTAAGTTTCATTGTTTTTGCTGTCAAAGTCTCCTTTTGTCATGTTCACTCTCACAGTCCTTTCCAAACATGGTTGTAGAACATAACAGTTGGTTGCAAACCTCAGTACTGCTGCCTAGATTGTATGTCCACAGCCACAAGAAGATCACACTTCAAAGGGCTCAGAAATCATACAGGTATCAAATCTCATGAATATGTCTCACACAAAAGCAATAAAAAGGGGAATGCTCAGAGCCCTAATAGCTCATGTGAGTCAATACCCACTTTAAATGAAAAGGAATTAGTAAGAATTTTTTTCCAAAAACTTGAATGGAACTCAAATTGATGGCGCACCAAAGAGATTAGGATTCTGCCGATACACATGGCTTCTGTGTCTTTATGTGGACTAGAAGCACGTGCAGCTTTGTATGCTTAAGAAAAGCTGCCCTTTGTGGGAGACAAAACAAGGACAGAATATGGGGTCACCCTTCAAAAACACTGGGTCTGAAAGCTGTATTGAACTTTATTTTCAATACATATACACAATATTCCTCCTGATCCTCTGCTTGCTCTGGAGCACATACCAGGACAATGTAAGGTCTTATGTAAGAGTGCTGCCAGCAAGCCGAATCTATGCAAACCTTCAGTGTATTTTATGATGCCAGTCTAGTCTCAGAATCTACCAACAAAGCTCTTCATGCAAGCTTGTTAAACCATCACAATGAAATTAATTACTTCCCACTCATCAAGTCTAGTATAATGGAGGGGCATGAATACTTGATCTCCAACCTTGAATCATATGACTCCTTACACCTCTCAAAACGTCACACGCTCACCAGGGTACTGTGCCAATTGTATGTCTTTGTCACTAACTCTAGGAAAGTAGCTGCAAGTAAAATGACTCTTTGTGCTATAATCTTAACTATAACTTCTGAAAGCTAATTTCTTAAGATTTAACACCAAACAGACACACACAAAGGCTGGTTTGTGAATACTTTAACAATGTTGTGTATTGTTCTGCTCTGCTTTCAAATGTTCCTTTTGGCATCAAGTGTAGGTGGGAATTTCTTCGTTTATTCTTCTTTTTCTTCCTAGTTAATGTGCTTTATCCTACCACCAGTAACATTTTATCCTGTCACAGCCAACGTTCACAAAATTAAACATAATAATCTCATTTCTTCCTTTCCCCTGCTGTTTTTGCTTTGTTTTTTTGTTTTTTTTTCCCAATACATTGTTTAATTCCCAATATAGGAATAGTACGCAAAATAATTCAGGTAAACAGGCCAGAATCAGAATCAATCTAACCTCAATGCACTTTGTCTTTAATATTGAGTAAAATATTTAAGTGTCAAGCATTATGTTTTTCTGTTGCTCTCAGGAGGCACCAAACTTTTAAATATTTTAAACAAACAAAATCAAAAGCACTTTCTGAGATATTTTTACTCAAATGTAAAGACTTCGAACACTGTGGGTAAGTCAGATCTGGGCCTAGGTCTCAAGCTGCAGTCCGTACTGTGATGCACTCTGGGAATCAGTGCTATAGGTCCTCTGTTTATGTCGCTGCCACTTCATAAGAGGACAGCCCTCTGAAGCTTTCAGCTGGAATTCCAAAGGATGATGGTATAAAAAATAACAAAACATCAAATGTGTGCTACTGTATTTTCTCCTGCTGGCTTCGAAACACTTTCATTTTTTTCCTGTTCGCTATGGCTAATTTGCAATATTGTATATGTGCCTAAACAGAGGCTGAAAATAAACCTGTTATGTATATAAAACCAGCATTAAATTGCTGACATCCCATCTTAAATATTTGCATTGAGGGGAATAATTGTTTCTTCAGAGCAACAAAGAAAAATGGTTTTCTTTTCCATAAGAAACCATGTAGCATGTATTTCCCATATCAATCACCAGAGCTAGGTGGAGTTCAGATAATGGCTAGTTAGTATATTCTAATTGTCTGTGGGTCTGGCCAGGCTTTTTGCATTACAGAGCTGGGCTTTGGGGAGCCCAGCAGGGGTTTGTGGCCCACTCAGACCAGCAACAAACCCATGTTCATGCGTCCATTCATATCCATCACCCTGGGCTAAACTGTGAATATTGCCCTTTGTCCCAGCCTGCATTCTTTCATGCATTGTGCGGTGACTATTTAGGGATTTAAAGGCTCATTTGCACAATTCTTTTGTCAGTGGCCTCAGCACTGAATCAGGGAGAGAGAGAGATTCTCAGTCCTGCAGAATGGCCCTTGGAGCTGCTGCCGGGGGAACAAACTGGGAAAAATGCTGCACTTTCTGATGCTCTTTTTTAATTACGTGAATTCTCAACACCCTTATGCGACACTCCACACCACACAGAGGCACCAAGAGCATAGAACCCCACAGCCATGACAACAAAAGTGTGAGATTCTGGGAGGGAAGTGAAAAAGAATGGGATACTATAGGGGAACAAAACACAGTCAATGCACAGATCATATTTTCTTATCAGTTGCTTGGAAACAGCTTGTAAATGAAGGTTGAGGTAATAACTCAATGGAATGTTTGTATACATCAGGCATTTTTAGGCACTGAATTTACAGTGTTTATACTTTTTTTAGTTTTTCTGCAATAACAACTGGGTCTTGAATCAGGTTGGACTGTGTATTATGATCACAATGGTGGCCATTATGACCATTTACTTCTACACTGCTGAAGTTAGTTGTAATAGTTGGTGTATTATCTTAAACTTTACAATTAGTTGAACAACAACAAAAAAACAACAAAAACAAAACACATCATTTTAGGGGATCATATTTACTACAACCCAATGCATTCATATTCATGAAGATCACAGACTGTGATCTATAATTTGTGATATCCGTTCATAATAAACACCACTTGTATATAAGATGTATATGTGATTGCTAGGCTCTCTGTATACTTTTGCTCAAGGAGGCGGTAGGCATACTGACAACCAGGCTTCTCAGAGCGAGACCAATGGGTGGCCTCCAACCTCTAGTCAAATAGCAGTATCACTGTTTGACATTGATAAATCCACATGTGTAATCTTGCGATGGTGACCACTCTGCAGGGCCCATTCTTGCATTTGCTTATGACATAGTTAAAGGCAGCAAGGGAGCTGGAGTCACATCATGCAGATAAGTTCTGCTTGACTAGTGAGGTCACCCATCGATATTGAAATGCAGCAGAGCAAAGACACAGCCAACACACACAATGTGATAGTTAATCTGACTGTAATGGTTTATGTAAATAAGCGGCGAGAATGGCTTTTGTAAAGTTTTGTCAGTGATTATTCCAGTGAATGGCTGGGCAATCAAGGAAAAACAAAAGTACCAAAAACCTTTATTGCGTTCTGTCATGGCCTCCTCTCGCTTCATAGGGATGGCCTCCTGGGGAGTGATGCTAACTAGTTAATTCAAACGGCTGGGTAGCAACGGAAAGCACCAGGGTCTATTATAAGACTTTGTTATCATCTTTGCTTCATTTATGCCCCTTACTTGAAATGTGTGAAATAGGTAAGTACAAAAACTCCATAATTAGCAACCAGCACATACTGTACTCATTTACTGCTTTTTTCATGAGGGATGCCAACCAATTACATCTGAATGTGACGCGTGACTTTTAGTGGTTGTATGGAGTTTTGGTGTGCAACTCTTTAATTATTAAACAATGCCAACCTTTGAGATCCTGACCCATGAAACCAGACTCCCTGAAAGAAAGCTCTCTTCTCCTCTGCTGACAATAGAGGGTCATGGCTTCTGCTTTTGGGGTCAAAGTTCAAATGGCATGCATGGTAACAATTCACATGAAAACAAGAAACTACCATGACAAACTGAAATAAGTAAATATTAAGAATGAGATCATGGAAGATTTTGAAATTTATTACAAAATATGACTGATGGAAATACTTTTGTTCACAATGGTCTCCTGTTGCAACCAAGAGGATACCAGAAGTGTTGTTTATTGTAATCAGCTGGAAATACAATTAGCACAGTCAGATAAAAGAAAGCCAGCATTTGTAGGCAGCACAATACAGCAATACAGCTCTCCACCTAGAGGAAGTTCACGCTATTGGTTTAATTGCTGTTGTGATGTAAAATGCATAAAATGAAAATGGCAGATATGCAAATGATTTCCATGGTGCTTGGTGGATGTTGATAGCCTTAGTCCAAAATAAAAGTATATGGATGGTTTAAAAAATATCACAGTACACACTTACAAGGCAGTGCTGTGCTATCCTTCAAAATAAAAAAAAATGATAAATGAAAATGAATTCCCAGTGTCATCATGTTACTGTACCTCAGCAAAAAGATGCACAGCTAATATTCAAAAACTCAAATGTGTGGGGTTTGCCTGTATTCCAGACATTGTTTAGTGTGTGTAAAATATGTAAGGTTCATAAATTGCCCTGGATTACAACATCTGCCATTTTCATTCACAGTTCCACATCATTTTATTTTGTGGCATTTTCCAAAGCACTGTGTTCACTGTATTCATCCTTTCCTGACCTGAAATGACCAGACTCTTTTATGTTCCAATTTGCATGTCAATAAAATCAAAACACTAAATCATCTGAAACATAGACATTGACTGTCAGCTGTTTGTGGCCCTCCTACCCTTATAGTACAGTCACCAATCTGTGGGCTGTCACTTGATAATGACCTATGCATCAAACAAACCACAAGGCACAGTTGACAATATCTTTACGTCCCTCTTTTATGATACAAGAGCAACAGCTGCTTCTAATTTATGCTATATATTCAAACTGCTGACATATGCCTTCAGCGATACAGCTAATTGAACAATATGGCTAATTTTCACAATGGATATCTAGAGCTTCATAGTAAGCTCCATTTACAAATGTGTAACCACAGTTAATAAATATTACTTACATTAAGAGTTGACTCAATCACCATAATATAATCAATGTGTTAAAGTCTCATGGTCAGCTAACTAAAGAACAAAATTAAAAAATGAACACATCGAAATGCATGAGTGCAAGTGAAATGCTAAAATTCAAGTGCTAATTGTCTGAGGCTGATGCTACTCACCACAACCATGCAAATTAAGCTCTTAAAATGTGTTGAAAATTCCTTTGTTTGCAATGGTCTCTTGTTGCAACGAAGGGGATAGCAGCAACACTAATTGTAATAGGCTGGAAATACAATTAGCACAGTCCGAGAGAAGAGAGGGGTTTTGACCAGAACAATAACAGCAGCATTGTGATACCCCACCCAGAGGAAGTTAACACTTGATACAAGTTTCATTGATGCTGTGAGGAAAAATATACCAGTCTTCTCATACTGCTCAATGTGTGGCTGAAGATGTATGACCAAACCTGACTACAATGATAAGTGGCCTTTAAAAGCATCTCTGTAAATGTGAGAATGGAAAAAACAACAGTGAGACTGCATGCGTTCCCCTGTCATGTTTACTTTATCACATACTCTTACAGCAGTGACACTGAATGTGCATTTCTGAATCAGTAGTGTATGTGTTATTACATGTGATGGCAAGTTTAGAACGCGTTGTCCACTTTTGAGTTTAACAGGAGCACCAAGGATGCATTGACGTCCTTTGTGATTGTGTTTTGAAGTTATCGAATCAGGAAATTCCTAAACACTCTGAGCTAAGCTGGTGCCCTCAGGCCAGGCTCAGACAGAGCTCATTCCATGGGCCTTACTCAGCACATATAGGGGCCTCCACAATGGTCCTATTCTCCAAACAATGACCAGTATTAAGACTGCCATCAGACCTGACGACTGGGAGACGGGCTATTTTGGATTTCAATGGGAAGTGCCGTTAAACATGTGTTGGCAAAAAGCAATTTATCTATGTGCTGGCCAAAGAGACAATAGCACATCCAATCCGACTGCTTTCGCCAGTTATGGTTTCCTATGCAAGTGAATCTGTTGAACAATAAATTTCATAATTAAACATAGATACTGTGTATTATTGACATGCACCATTTCTCTTTTGAGTAAAATGACAATGTATCTGTAATTGTGGTATTGCTTTATATCATTCCATCTTTAGGTCACAAATGAGAACTACAGTAATATACTTCGAATGAATGTCTATGAACTAACTTAATTGTTTCATTGTCCTTTATGCTGCATGTAGTCATGGTAAAATGATAAAAAAGGTATAAATATGAACAGCATGATTGACTGGACATTGTCTTTCATTGTAGCCCATAAGAAGTATAGAAATATCTCTGAACCTGTATATATGAGCTGTGCACAAACACCCACACACCATAAAACAAACCCACTATTATGCTGCGCATCATCAAACACACCGACTGCCTCTTCTCACCTTACCCAGAGGCAAATTAAGAGCAGGTGAGCAATTACCTGCTCCAGCACACCTGTGAGTTTCAGATCCTATAGTCTCTCTGCTATTGGAGTCAACAGCAAGGCTGACAGAGAACTTCTTCTCCTGTGTCAATAGGGAGAACGTTGTTGAACACCCCCACGCACAAACCTAGGGTTCCTGCCTTCCCCTCCGCCCAACTAAAAACAGATATTCCAAGTCTGAAGACTGATACTAATCTGAAACCCCTTGCCTTACAATTATGAAGATAATTGGTGGGGGTTGACTGGGTCCTGAATGAGATGATCTCAGGTTTATGGAAACTAAAACCTGGGTCTGAACCGCAGAAAATCCAAACCAACAATATGCACGAGAATCTTTAAGTGATTGGATTACACAGGCCCAGGTGAGACAGGCCTCAATCCAAGTCTCTCATGTCTTTTTTATTCTGATCTATAATAATCTACAAGCCATTGTTTGAAGCTTTACTGTTCTTTTGAAGGCAGCCTTTTACAGCTTGCAATCAAGCCTCTTTTCTCCCGCTTTTGCCCCTTGAAGTCTTAAATTACAAGATGCATTGTGAGGCTGTTGGTTAAGTGTGTTTCATAATACAATTAGAAACGATCTCCTGTTTATGTAATGGGTATTGAAATGTTTGGCATTTCATACTGTATCAATGACATTACATGCCATTAGTTGCATAGCGATGTCCATGGGGGGATGTCCATGTCTTACAACATACATGTTATTCATTCATAAAACTGGATGTTGAGTACTTCACTGTTTAACTTAAGTTTTTAGCTCTTGGATCACTAGATCCATTCAAAGGTGAATTAACCTGCCATGAGTTTGGCCTACATGCATTGTCTTTGGGTCTCCATCTACTGCAGAGAGACCCCAGGTAAGGCCTTGCCAAGAAAAAAATTATGGTGGCTGTCAAGTGGAAATGCACAGAACCGAGACACAGTGAAACTTTGCAGGCTGAGGACAGAACCGATTATTTAACACTAGTGTGTCTATACTGTGTATTTTCTTAGTGGATGCCCTTTCCTAGGGCCACCTTAATTGTTCCTACTCCAGATATTATCTATTCACACAGCTGAAAATTCACTGAAGAGATTCAGGTTAAGCACCTTGCTCGAGGGTACCCAAGCACTATCCCAAATGGGAACAAAGCCTGCAACCTTGAAGTTAGCTCAGTTTTTATTATTACCACTATGCCACATTAGCACTCTTGTTCTCATCTGTGTCGTTTTTCATGGCATTTAGAGACCTGTCTTTTGACTGACTCTCCCCGACTCTCCTGGTCAGATGTGAAGATTGTTTGCATACAGGAGGGAATCTGAAGTAAGATCCTAAGGGATCAGTATGCAGGGATTTGAAATTTCTTTCCATCACTCTGAATTTGCTGCTATTGCTGGTTTGGATAGACGATTAAAGGTGGTTTGCACTCAGATTTGAATGGATCAGCCTGCCCCCGGGTGCCTTCAGATAGACAGGAATCGAAGCCAGTTGTGTCTCTCAGGGTGAAGGGCAAATTACTTGAAAGGCAAACACGCGGCCGTCCGGTCATTTATCAAGCTTAGCAGTGGAAGGCAGCTGTCCCGGGCCTAATGGAACCTGTTCAAGAGGCCAGTAAAACAGTCTTCCAGGGGGCGCATTAAATTGGCAGCCTCTCCTCCGCATATGGCTTTTGTTCTTAGGCTTTAAGCTATTCATTGACTTGCTAAAGCTATTCATTGAGCTGCTAAATGCTCTCTTTTTAACAACCAAGGCCAGTCTTTTAAACAGCTAATTACACATAGATTCTTTATAGAACCTGAAATATACTAGAGCAAAACCAATGAAAAATATGGCATTAAGAGACAGCATAGGACACTTTAAATCTTGTTCAATGTTTATAGGCTAACATGGGTCAAAGTAAAGTCATGTTTGCATACAGTTTTAAATGCTGACAGAAATGAACGTTTCTTCTTATCAACACTCAAATCTGCTTCATGTAGGTGAAAATACCCATATTTGCATTGATGTCTTGCAGTGCCATTTTGAACCTGTGAGATTACTCTTGTCGCAGTGTGTGATGAACACCTGGGGATAGGGACAGGTGTAGGCTGCCTTAGTGACTTCTCTACTGGAGTGCCTTCAGGCTCACAGCTTTGTTCCCTGCAACGCGAACCTCCCCTGTTACATTCTTCCCTTTGGAGTGTTTATCCTATACCCACCCGTGCAATGGCCCACGCATCTTCTTGCAAAAGGCCTGTTTATGTTTTGGGTGATGACTGATTATTTTTGGGCAATATAGTCATCAGTGACAGGACTTAGCTTGAGCTAAGAGAGGCATTACAGAGAAATTATGCATATGCGAGTGTTAGCACAATTTAAGAGGAGTGTGAAGTAATAACTTCAGTGGATTAGAGGAGGATTAAGAGGTGACCTAGAGAGGATTGCATTATAAGTCACAGCAGCCCACAAAACTGTACACTGATCCATCACAACAGCTGAACAGACTGCATAGTCAGGTTGATTTTGATGTGACCACATGCAAATTTGCCATCATGTAATACAATTTTACAGAAATGTAAAATGCAGTTTAAATCACAAAGAATTTAAGATATAGCACGTCATGTATGAGATACAATGTCATTTAATTCTTTGTAACATATATAATGTTCCAATGTTATGACACAGTTGCGTAACAGCAATGTCACGTGTACAATGTAAACAGGTAGCTGTTTGTATTTACCTTCAATATTTAGCTAATCACAAAATGTTGACATAAATAAGGTGACATTGAGTGTTTTAGTTTTAATAGCCTTCAGATAAACCCGTGAAAGCAAAAGCAAGAAGGGGTACAGTATAGTTTACAGTATAGTTAAGACATTACCAACCTAGTGGAACAGGTGATTCACTATTATGTTTTAGATTGCACTGGGTGGGGGTTCTGAGGGAGAGGGGGGTGTTGCAAGTTATGCAACTCATACAAGTTATGTAAACTGCGTCATGTAACATGGGATTTACAGTGCACAGCTGTCATAGTAACTGCATCTGACACTTTGAAAACACACATTATCTGCTGATCAGCTAATTACTGAACAAACCTGATCATAATTCCCCAGGGAAGCATATGCTAAATTCTCAAATTTCATGTTTTGGAAAATCATCTATTTTATATAAACAAGTAAAACATTGGTTTCTGTTTCTGTTTTAGAGCTTTAGTTTAATAAGGTGCTCTTACTGGCAAACCTTCCTCAATGATGCAGGTAGCCACTCAATCCTTTGAGAGTTTAATGCAAGCCATTTTATGTCACTGTGTATTTTATACTTACTTTGGATTTAATGTCAGGCAAGCTTTCCACAAAAAAACACCTGTCACAGCAGTCATGTTCACACGGCATACACCAAAACAGCATAAGAAGGCATAAGATGTAACAAATCTAGACCAGGTCCCTGGCCAGTGGGTTTGCCCTGTCTGTTGCTACACCCCCAAGGTCAGCACTTTTTGGAGATGTCCTTTGACTCCCACTGTCACACAGCAGAAGGAGATCTGTTGCTGTGTATTACCATCCTTTTAGACAATAAAATTCAATCAATCAAAATGAAAAAAAAAAAAATCAAAGAAAAATGCTGTGCAAGATTCTGCATCTGGTTGGTTAGTGGCATTGTACTGTATGTGTAGCATAGTGGTAAGGAGCACTTTCATAACTGAAAGGTTGCTGGTTCAATTCCCTGCTGGGGCACTGCTGCTGTACCCTTGGGCAAGGTACTTACCAAAAATGCCTCAGTAGCTATCCAGCTGTATTAATGGATAACATGTAAAATTTGTAACCTATCTAAGTTGCTCTGGATCAGAGTGTCAGCTAAATGACAATAATGAAATGTAATTGTTTAATATACGGTTAAATATTCAAATAATGACATAATAGGGTATACTATTTGCAACCTATCAAAACTACTCATAGACAAATCAAACTGTGTACATACAACATTGTCTTGTTTTCTTTGATATTAATTGAGACATAAAAAGGATAGCTTTTTAAGATAAATGTTCTCTTAAGCTGAGAACTTTACGGGATACCAAGCAAGTTGGATCTAGCGGAGCAGGAGCGTAGTTGAAAACATAAGTGATTGCCTACAAACGGGCGCCTCATGTACACTGTGCCCAGTTTAATAAAAGCAGGTCAAATGTGAACTCTTCATTAGATCCAGACTAAACAGACAGGGCCTCAGCCCTCAGCCACATTGCTAGCTCTCATTACGCCATTGTTACATGCTCCTCATTGATTTTGCCATCTGCCCGTACGGGGGGCTGCTGGCAAACACTGAAGGAAGTGGTGCGAGAATGATTACAAATCGCAAAAATCACAGTGTAAACAAAGCCCCCGTCACCGAATATCTCTGGAATGAGGAAGAGAGGAAGAGAACACACGGCTGTCCGGGGGCATTATCAGTGATGGATGAACAGCGGCAATAACATCAGCCCCATTTACATTGGTTACTCATTACATTTCTGAGAAATGCCACTGGGTGAAGGCAGGGCCACACTCTTCTGAATGGGGCATCCCGCTCGCTATGTTGTCTTGTAACATGGCTTATTAACTGACATGTGGTTGTCTTAATGAGAAACAACAACTAGGCCCACTGACTTGAGGCGTTGATGACGTTGCAAGTGTTAAAGGGAAAGTTACACTTTAAAATTCATAAATCGTGTTAACTTGCATTACATTTACATTTACATTTACATTTATTCATTTGGCAGATGCTTTTATCCAAAGCGACGTACAAAAGTGCAAATAGTGAGCAAACAACAGGCACAAGAGCAAGATGTGTACAGGTCATACAATGCAAATAGTGCTGAAGCTGAGCGCACGGTCAGTGACGCGAGCCAACTAATCTGAACTAGGATTGCATCTCAAATATTGCATCTCAAATTACGTTTTGTCTTAACTCTATTGGGATGAAAACAGTTTCCTTCTGAATTCATCTGAGGAAAAAAATGACTGCATTGCTTAGATGAAAGAGTAGTGTTGCTTTACATGTTGTGTTGAATTGGCTTCTTAATTTGAATAATTTGTTTCAGGGTCACAGGATAGCTACAACATTTACATATTTTTGCTGACTCATATTTTATGTACTCTAAAATTTAACATATGTTAAATGATAGCTTTAAATATATGAATACATAGTTCCATGAGTCTCAGCACTACCTCTTTATTTCACAAAGTCAAGTCTTAAATATTTACTTTGGAACCTGGCTATAAGATTGAATTTAAATAGTTTTATTTTAAATGTTCAATGCATAAAAAGATTTAAGATGGAATCAAAATATTCTTTTAAATCAAGAATTAAATTCTGTGTTTATAAAGTATAAAATGTCTTTCACAGTTCAGATACCATTATAATCCCAGCCAACATAAATCCAGTAACAGTATTCAAATCCTCCATGGCTTGTAATATCATGCATAATAATGCCACTCAACTGTGGTATTATGTCAACAAGTACCATATCCAGTATGTACATTGCACTTACAGGCCTTGTACACTGTCTGCTTTAGACCAGAATGGACTTAATGAGGTGTATATGTCTAAGTGATAGAAGATGGATGGGAGACAAAAAAAGAAAAAATCTGTACTGTTGTGCTTTGTGCATCCCACTATATGTTATTTTAGACTTGAAAGCCATCTGACAAAAACAATGCCAGAGCACTTAAGGCTTAAAGCTAAGAAAGACTAACACAGATTGGTTGGTTTTTCTGTTTTTTGAAAGCAAGACGTGCAAGACGTGATGTTCAGCAGAACATCACTGAAATGTGGTTTCACACAAGATGTGAAGTTTGGACTCTGAAATGCCACTGAAATGTATGAGTGCCCTCCATTCTTCCCCTCGTGGCTCCAAGGTGTTGACAATGAGCCCAGATCCAGCCATTGTTGCCATCAGCTGGGCAGTGGTCACCTCCCTGTGCCCCTCCTGCCTCAGGGTTTTATAGTTCTGCAGGCAGACAATCAAGCTTTCCCCCAGATCTTGAGATTATTGAAAATGGAACAAAGAAACAGCAACTGCAGCAATTCCAAAAAAAGAGTCCTTGACATGCATTTGCCATAACTCTGTACTTAGAAATACAATGTCTTTTTATTAGGTATTTTAAAAAGACGTGTTTCAGGTTACATTGACAAAAATACTTACACATCAAACAAACTGTTGCTGAAGCAAAGGAAACTGACTGACTCTCCTCATTTCAATATCTCCATATATATTTTTCTTCTTGTTATGTTTGTTTGTAAATCACCATATTCTTGTGATAAATAATGGATTGTGATAAATAGCAGAATATTCAGTGTGCTCGGGAGAAAATGTAAGTGGGAACTGTTTTGTAGAGTTTTAGAATGGTACAAAGTGACAAAATGTATTTCAAGCCAATATGCAATTTTGTGGCAATTCCTTTCTCCCATCGCAGCTTTGAAATACCTCTGCTAATGATGGTGCTATTTCTGCTTTTATTATGCCTTATTGTTGTGCATATGTCCCTCATAAACCCACAAGTTTAACTGTTTCCTGCAAAAGAAGAGAGAGGGAGAAATTTCCTGTTCTAAAAAAGTTCACTTTGAACTGCTTCATTCTTTAGAATGTATATTTTCTGTAATATCTTCATTTCTGGCATACTTCTGCCCATACAAACTGATGCCTACATTTAAGTCTTTAACGTGTCCTTAATGTGTCCTTTACTTTACATACATTTAAATGCAGGTGCTACCTTTTTTGTGCAAGCTCATATTTTTTCATTAAAAGAAAAGAAAACAGGGAAAAGAGTTTTTTGGCAGCAGAAGGAGATCTGAATGAGAGTATTACACTCTTAAAGCAACCTTTTTCCAGCCTGTTTGTGAGGCCAGTAGTGATGAATATGTAGTTTTTGCTTTTAGACATTTGCAAGTGGATAATATTAAGAGAACCTTAACATTATAGAAATAATAGGCAAGATATTTTTGGACCACATCTCTTAACAGAGGTGAAGAGAGTGAGAGGACTTGATGCAGCTTCACAGACAGGTTTACCATGCAGTAGCTGATGTAATCAGTGACAGTGATCAATTCATTGGCCAATTGCATTTGCATGTGAAGAGTCACATAGAATCAGATTTGTTACCCAGATGGAAACCACCAATTAAAAAACAAGAAAAAGGTTTATTAATGTGGTAGCACCAGGAGTCCAATTCATTAAAATTATGTAGAACTGTATGCATGTCATTATTCTCAGGGAAGCAATGTAATTGGATTATCTGTGTAAATGTAATTCAAATGCAATTAACCTTGTGTTAAATCTAAAGCTTGCTGACTCTTTTCTACTACAAATGTAATATCCCACAAAGGTTGCTGTTATTGGATTAAGGTCAAATGACTTAAACTTTTTGATAACATTTTCACTGGCACAACAGACATGAAAGAGTGCATAAAATGAAACAAGAAAACATTTATTTAGCTGTCACCTGATTATTTAGTATTGGAAGGGAAGGACCAAACTGAAAGGGAAAGGCAAAACTGAAAAAGTCCAATTTGCTCAACTTAATGTTTAATTGTCTTTCTTCTAACACGTTTTGAGTGCTCGTGTTCTTAATGTTACTCATTAGCTTTTAAAGTGCTCTCTCAGCAACAATGGTGCTGAGGGCTCAGTCATTAAAGAGCACAAACAAAGTATCTGGTGCAACGCCTCAATTTGCATGTATGTAGCGGAGTCAGGAATCAGGCAGGCAGATCAGACTCTGTGCCAGAGATTCACTTCAAACCACTGATCCATCACAGCTAGCTGACAGCCAGGCGGACAGGCATTTAATGGCCTAGTCTCGGGTGAGCGCTCAGGAGAAGCTTGCCACAATAACGGAGGAGATCAAGATTTCGTTTCTGATGCTGAGTCGAATGAGTTGCCATGATTCGATCTGAGATGTTGTAGCATTCCTTGTGCCATTCTTTCTGCAGACTTTATAGATTTGGAAAACATGACAGTCAGTGACCACAAGCAGATACATCAATTTCTCATGATGATTTATTTTGAATCAAGACTCATTGGTCTCCTAATGTTAGATTTAAAGTCAACAAACACAGCCAGTTTCTATAAAATGGTACCAGAAATAATATGCTACTTTGTTTAATAATTCACTTCTGATAAGGTGTTCTTCCTACTAAGTATAAAAGAAGCAAGCACTTTAACAAGCATGACGTCTTGAACAAACTCTCATTATTGCTGTTACCAAAGTAAAAACATTTGTCAGAAGCTTTGCTTTCAAGGCAACAAAATGCTTCAGGTAATTTTCAGCATAAACCTTCACCAATGAGGATATTGCTTCCACAAATGCATGATCACATACTTTATTTGCTATGCTGCTTGTCATAGGAAACAAATCAAGAAATAATGAGTAAAAGTAGATTACGATGTGATGAAACAGTTGTTTTTTTCCTGTCTTCCATTGCATAATATACATTCTACTTGATTTCATATCTTTATGAAATTGTTCTGTATGAAAACATACATATAGGTTAAATAAAATCACTGATGTGGCAATGAAAACATGTTGGTCCTATGGGTTTTCCATAGACTTTGGTCTTTATAAAAAAACAGTAAGGATATGGATAGAAATGAATCTTTCAATATATTACCACTGGTTTGAATAAGTTCTTTATTATAGCAGACTTACATTACAATTTCAGAGCCTTAACTTGCCTCTAACTTGAACTTGAGTTTATCCTAGGGGCAACTGCAGCCAGACTATAAGTACTATAAGTAAGGTCAGGGGGCCCTAAAACATTCTAACAGAACTTTTTTTTTTCTCCAGTTTCTCAGCATCATGGTAATAAAAATAAACCACAGGCAATTTTCAGATGTGTAAACTATGGGGGGATTGTTTGAGAGTGAACATAAAGTGTTTTCTAATCAAGGAGTCGTGTTCTGCTTAACAGCAGTTAGGCAGTATAGTGCTATAAATGGGACACAGTGGGAGTACCCGTCTGCATTTGGTGGCACTGATTTAATGCGTAATCAATGAGTGGAGAAAAACAAAAATCTGGCCCACTTTTGTTGGCATAAACATAGTGGTCTAATTCAAATGCAGTGGTCATACACAAATGGAAAAAGAGCAGGGGCCAACACAACTACATAGCACAAAAAATGGAACTACAATGGGGCTCTGTCTAGATGAAAAAAGGTGCTGTTACAGATGTGGGTGCAGTTAAAGGCACCAAAAATATTTGGGAGAGGCTCCTGGATGTCAAGTGAAAGTGACTGTGCTCATTTTGTATTCTGGAAAAAGGGTGATGTGACCTTGCATACAAACATTGGTAATCGGCATCACGGCGTACTGGAATGGCCTCGTGCACAAGAAGGACAAGACACATTCAGGTCAGGAGTAGGGACGATGGAAATGGGTTTGACGACCCTCTGTGGGCATATGGCAGCTAATTTTGCTTTTCATGGAAAAATAAGACCGCAGCAATGAAAGCACAACATTCATGTCTGGTGCGTTGTCTTTTTAGAAATAAAAGGCCACTCCAGACACTTAGTATAGTTGTTGGCATAATGATTACATAAAAAAATCCTTATAAAGCCAGGTGTTCAAAAGTCTGAGCCTCCATGATGCCATCTTGCCCATATCTCTTGGACTCGCTACTATGACTATCCTGCAAATGCTTCAGCATTATAACCTGGGATTTTTTTCCTCCACTGGTTTGCTTACCACACGTCATCCCTCTTACTGCTTTCTCCAGCCTCCCTCCTCATGCAAGATGGCCAGGCCCAGCAGCCTGTCCTTGATTCAACTTGAATGGATACACTTCTGTTCTTTTGTGCTGGAAGTGTGTCTGCTGTAATGTAATGTAATGTTGTTCTATCATCTCAGTTCAGTACTTTCTATGTCTTACAGTTAGTTTTCCTTTCACCAATTATAATTATCATAACTTTTTTGGGAATATTAAGGGAAAAAGCACAATATTCTTTATTTGTGCTATAATCATATTCACTCTTCTAAGATGCCTAGAAAACGTACAACAGCATCTCAACATTTATCTTGCATTGAGACAAGCTGACAAACTGATAATAATTTAGTCATATTCTTTCTTTCCTCATGGTGACACAAGCCTTCACCTACCATTAGATGTAAAACAGCATAAATATTTAGATGTAAAACAGCATTAATACAAACTAAACATTGGAATTAATACAGAAATGCAACTGCATAATTCTTTTTGGATGATTGCACATTATGTGTATATTTCCTATCCATTCGATGTTACACATGGCATACAGCCATTCATCAGTTATTGTCTGACAGTCTTATGTAGGGGTTGCACCACTTCTTCCTCTAATTTTAACATCCCCCACCCTCCATCCATGTAGTCTTTTAACAAATCCTAAATTTTGGGCGAGTCAGATTAGAGCAGTTGAAGTGGGATAGACTAATAACGAAAATTAATTTGAAAGATGAACACGAGATAGCCTGCCGCTTTCCTCCTTCGGCTTCATTAACCCCATTTCTCCTCCGAAGTGTCCTACATTCGTCAGGTTGGCTGGTCCAAGGATTCTGATGTGAGTCCATGATCAAAGAGACAGATAACTGTTGAGCATGAGATCACAGATTGCTGACAGCTCCCGCTAGGATGTGTTCGTTAGGGGCAAGGAAATGGGTCCCGCTGAATTGGCACAATGCAAACCAATTTTGCAGTGAAACAATGGCCTTCGCCCCCAGACTATAGGCCGGTGGGATTTTCAGCCTACACTGAAGCACAGGGCGTTTTTGTTTTTGGAAGTTAATGTGGGATGAATGAAACAAGAGAAATGGGTGATCTGAGCTGGTAAGATGTGATGAAGGAGCCTCTCAGAGGTCAGAGGTCATCATCCTCTGGGGTTAAAGAGATCAAACAATGGGCCGATTACCGCTGCTGGACATCGTAATGACCGTTAAATCAGCATTACATCACGCGGTGCAGTGTATTGCTCCAGATCCACAGAAGCACTCTTTTTCCCCAAACTTACTGAGGGATTTTTCTTTGGGCTGTTGTGGGTGCTTGATGGAAGTTCAGCGTCCGAACCATGATTCTGATTCAGCTCATGTAAAAGTACACTTTGAAAGCTGGCTATTTAATATAATCAAAGTTTACAATGTGCAATACTAACGACTGTTTGTGAGCCCCAAATAAGAGAGGCAGAGAAATTGTTTGATGGTTATGCACTATTAACAACTAGCCTAACTTAAATTAAGACTCACTCATTATCATTAATTCCTTGGTCACTTATTAGTTAGCATATTTCATAATGTTACATTGACACACTTCACACAAATAATTAGATCTTTGATTAATTTCAGTTAATTAATCTTAGATCTGTCATAATCAAAATTGATCTCTTTGTTAAATTTTTATTTTATTAATATCTCCTTTATTAAAAGGAATCTGCTTTAAAAAAATCAAAAACAAGTTCAATACAATTATCTGTTTAAAGGTAAGTTCTATGCCTCACAATATTTTTAGCTTATAGATCACCACTGCACAATACTTCCTGTTTGTAATTGAAAAAATATAAAAAGCAACATTTATTCGATGACCTTTTACCTATTTATTAAAATAATGGTATTTTTCTTTAAATCCTCCATTTGTCTGGTGTGGTGCATTATTTCTGTGAGAAGGTTGAAAAGTTTGGTTAACAGTACATGTTTATTAAAGCTGAAAAACCACCGTTTTCCTGAGACACAGTCATGAATCAGTCCCTGCATATATGTACACAGTAGCTCTAATATAATTATTTGCGGAAAAAAAAAGACAGTGATGTATGTGTTTTGTAAAGAGGCCCGGTAGCTCATTACCTTCTTATTGAAACGTAGTAGTTCAAGGTACAGGTCCTATTTCTGTCTGGGGACCACAATAATATTTAATGCTGGACATTTTGAATTATAGCCTTAACACGTGGAACATCTGGAGCCCATTTTCAAAGAGTTACTAAAGATGTAAACCTCTTTATTGGTACTTCTACACACTAAGTTTATGTTCAGATCTTGGGTAGAATGTATTCATTATTCTTTAATGTATATCCCCGCAGGTCGTTCAACCTCTACTCAGTTTTTTTTTTTTTAACTTGACAAAAGCAGTTAATGATTGGGGCTGGTGCCGATAAAAGGTCAAGTACTTTGTTTCCACCATTGCTGCAAGTAATATAAGAAATGTGTGTCTGAATGTTTGCCCACTGTGTGTAACATTTCTCAATCTGTTTTTGAACAAATGTCTTGGTCATGATTAATATGATGAGACAACATTCTTCTCTCCCAGTAATCTGTTATGCTCAAAATTCATTTTTATGCATAATTGTATGTCTGTTATGTTACTGTCCACATAAGTTGCAATGTGCAATTACGTTATTGTTGGAGTTGTTATTGTTATTAATGCGACCTCTCAGCAGAGGTTCATCCAGAATTGTAGGTCATTTCAAGCTTTGCATTTTCCCAGCAGCCAATAAGCGCAAACCCTGTGACAGGTCATGTACCCACGTTCTCCCTGCTGTGTCAGCGATTCCTCCATTTCTCCCTCCTCCTCCCCACCTCCTCCAGCCCCCAGCCCCGCCTCCAGGAGGGAAGTGCCATCCTATGCCCTGCCCTGCTGACACCTGGCAGAGCATGCTGTGCTCCCTGTCAAAGCCTCACAGGCCAAGAGCTCTCTGAAGGCCGGGTTCATGCCAAAAAACGTATTTGATGGTCTTTATGTCTCATTACATCAATCCCGCTTAAAGCACTCAATTTCATTAGTCTGCTTGGATGTATAGTTGCATTATTATTATTATTATTATTATTATTATTATTATTATTATTATTATTATTATTATTCAGTGTTAATGAATAAATACAGTGTTCCATTTTTGTTCATCTTACATTGTCTTACATTGTCTTTGGTTCCTTGGGGGTTATCATGAGTTACCACAGCAGTATGAAAATGAGGCTGAATAATGTGATCTAATGTAGATTTTCAGACCCTAAGGCAATTTACCATACCTTTTTTATTTAGGCTCTAAATGTCTTAAAGAGACAGCAGACAAAATGTTAGCCTCCATGTTGCCATCCATGTTGAAGGAGTGAAGCATTGCTAATAAAGAAAAAACAATGAGATTTTGGTCACAGAGGAGACTAAACAACAATGTAGTTCAATGACTGTGGATGTGAAAAGACAAAAGATGAGCTGAATGAATGTGTGCAATGTTTTGTTTTAATGGGGTACATATCATTAGAAACACCAGTCACATTAACTCACAAAAGGGTTTTGGCAACCTTTGAGGGACAACCTATTAAAAGCAATTACAACCCTAAATTGAATTTTGAATCTATTCTTATTAGATGAATACTTTTGGGGATTACTGCAATTTTCCATGGCTGTGAAATAGATTATGGATGCTGCCAGCTACCATCATGGGTACCTTCATACAAACTCCGTCAGTTCCTTCTGTCAACCCCACACTCTGTCCTGGACATTATGCCAATTCCTTGACCCTCCTCGCCGTTGCTTTCATAATAAAAAATGGATATTTCTTCCCCTCTGTCACTGTCCTTTTGCCTCTGCCTCTCCTGCTCTTCCCTCTCAATCTTTCTTTCTCTCTCTCTCTCTCTCTCTCTCTCTCTCTCTCTCTCTCAAGGCCATCTTTTCGAAGCCATCTACTTGAAAGACCATTCAGGGAGTTTAGAATGAGGCCTCTCCTAACTGTCTCCATGAAAGCGTGTGTGTGTGTCTGCACGTGTATGTGTGTGTGTATGTGTGCACTGGGGGTGGGTGGGTCAAAGAGAGTGTGCGTGTATTGTGAGGGTGTATGTAAGTGGGGGAGGTGGGGTGGTTGGTTCACCGAGAATGAGTATATATATTCTGTGTGTGTGTGTGTGTGTGTGTGTGTGTGTGTGTGTGTGTGTGTGTGTATGTTATGCGCCTGCCTAAGTCTTTATTTTAAAAAGAAGAAGCTGTCTGAAGGCCCCTGTCCACAGCCAGCGATGCAGCACCCTGGCCGTACAGTGCCATCTGTATGCAAATCTCCACAGACTTGGTAAACTTTGATCAAATGTTCTGGCCTTCCCTCTTTATGTGTTCAGCAATTATTGTAGCACATTGGCCCTTTGTACTACATTATTACACTTTGTGTGGAGTGGATAGTCCCTCGCACCTGCGACAAACCACGGCAGATGGTGGGACCTGGCACCAATAGCAAGGTCCTGGCAAACAGAGGAGGCCTATAGTTGGCATTCCCTGTTTATTTTACTTTTTTATCATGCATATCCAGGGATTAACATTACATAAAAGTAGCCACTGAAGGTACATACAAAGAATCCATTGTATTGTGTTTTATCTGTTTTACTCCCCTTACTGTTTTCTCCCTACTGGAAATTCACGCAAAGTAAAAACAAATTGCAAATAAAACATAATACATGCAATCAGAGTTTAAACCTATTTGACAATGCATCATGGACCAATGGTCAAGGCTGTACGCTCCAGTCCAATTCAGCTTACTCTGAATTTGAACTGGCAACCTCAGATTCAATATAGTGTACATATACTTGCTGAAGATAAGTGACAATGTTTATATATATATATATATATATATATATATATATATATATATATATATATATATATATATATATATATATAAACGGGGTGAGAAGAGAATTTTTAAAATCATCGTGGGAACCTATATGACAACATTGTTTCCATATTTCCATTCTATATTCCATAATTTCAGTTAATCGTGGAAACAACTTTTCGTCAGAGGAATATTATAAAACAATAGTGTTTCCTATTACGATAGCATTAAGCCTCATCAGTGACATTTCAGCTTCCGCTGAAATCCTTAACTTTCACTTTAACTACCTCATGTAGTACTTGGACTCATTGTTTACTCCAGTTGCACATATCCTACTGTTACCACCGCACCTTACAATCTGTTGCACATTGTAAGCTATATTGCACACTTACTTTGCACACTAATGTACATGGCTTCTAATATTACATAGTTTATATATATTTTTTATTTCTGTATTCTTATAGTTTTTATTATATTCTATTTAATTTTATTTACTTTGTCTTTTATTCTTATATTATTGTTATGGCATCCATTGTGGACAGCAAAGGAAGAATTTCATTGGACGGGGAACATGTTTCTTATTGTCCATATGACAATAAAACGCTTTAACTTTGACTTTGAAATCCAGTAGGAGCCTGTGTATGAGTAGCATAAAGTAACGATAAAATGTTCCTGAAGGAATAAAGTCCATTAGGACACTACAAGAACACACCAGCATTAGGCAGTAGGCTTAATGCTTTTCCAGTCCAATCCACAATATCAGCTCCACAAAATAACATGTTGCAGAGGCTTTATGACATATCAGACATCTCTATGACAATATATATATTTTTTCAAATGTACTATCCCAGTACATTTCCAGATTGGTGCAGCCCTTTCCACATGCTTTTAGCCTCCTGTAGGTATATGCTTTTGTGACTTTTCTTAGTACAGGATAACATCTTATAACTTGCTCTCAAGAGCACAGATATCTTTGTCATGTTTTCATTTTTTGTTTGTTTTGTCATGCTGAAATTAGTCAAAACTGCCACTTTTGAGAAAAGTGTCATTGCCTTAGAGCTCTCTGGAACAGAAGCTGGTACCGTACCTCATGGGTTAATTCTCAATGAATTATCCCTTGGACCGGTGCGGTTGCTAGTGGATTTGATTTGAGGCAGTCCTTTCTAAGCCTATTACCACACACATAATAGAAGGCCAGGCAGGGGGATAATATGTATTAATTAAGGGAAAGCCTTGCCATATGTTTGTTTAATCCAAGATGGCTGAACTTGAATGTCAAGTGCAGGGTAAAAAAAAAAAAACAACCATCAGCCCCACTTAGGAGCGTTAGGGGGACTTACAGTGGGCTAGGTGGTCACATCAGTTGGTGAAATGTGTTATCTTTTGATGACACAGCAGCTGATGTAGAACAGACAGGCTGCTTAACTCTGGTGGGTTTCTTCCAGCCTTACTTGTCTTAATTTAATCCAGGCTAAATATATGATGGAGAGATGCTTACAAACACACAGTACAATGCAGCTACAATCCCCCAACAAAATCTTTTCCTACTGTACATTGAGAGATCATTCAGTATTATTATTATTATTATTATTATTATTATTTATTGTTTATTATTATGTTTCACTTTCTTTAAGTATGGTAAATTAAAGAAATTGCATAAAATTGTATGTATTTTGTAATAAACTGCAGGAGACAAACTACATTAAAAAAGCATGGAAAAAAAATTGCACCAAAAACGTTATAAACTGCAAATACTACAACACTAACGGTCAGAATAGATGTAGGAGATCATGTGATACAAACAGAGGAGTTCCAATCATGCTTTCTCAGCCGCATAGGGAAGCTGCCCTCCCTGTCTCTGAGTGGAAACATACGTGTGGAGAGTGTAGCCAGCGTTCTCAAGGGTGAGTGGGAGTCTTCGTCAGGAGAGTATCTGCAGGGATAAATGAATAATCTCATTATTCCCAACACTCAGGAGCAGTGTGGAAACAGAAGTTTTGAGGGGCTTTGAAAGATGAACTTCCTTCCTTTTGAGACAAAAGGTCAGCGTTACATAATTGGTGGCCGCCCTCATCCCAGACATCAGGAATAACATGTGGATTCGCATGGCTTGTTTCAGGGGAGCCCTGCTCTTCACTATCAAGTTGCAGCTAATGCTTTCCATCCATTAACGTGGTAGGGCCAGCAACGTGGCAGATGGCATTGTGCCACTCCCATGGCTGTCTCGGCTCCGAGAGCCACCCACGGTGACAATCCCAAACTGTGCCTTTGCTTGTTATGTAACCACCAGGGGACCAGACTGAAGTCTGCTTCAAGGAGTTTGGCGGCAGAATGGATTTTAATATATATTGTTGCAAAGTAAAATCTCAAATCTCACCACCTACTTGTGTCTCTCTCTCTCTCTCTCTCTCCCTCTCTCTCTCGTTCTCTCTCTCCTTCTCTCCCTCTTTCTCTCCCGGCGGTCCCTGAGCCAGGCTGTCTCCTCATGGTAGCTAGTGACAGATTTTTCATCCCTTTCCAGAGGGGCTGGCCTAAAGCCTGACGAATCACCAGGGGTTGACATATTTTGGGCTGTGCTGTGGAAAAAGGGGCCATGTGGCCGATGTTAGTAAACATTATCTCGTACGGCCTGGCATGATACCGCCGTCCACTGGAGTGTGATTAGCTGCTGGGTCACGTGGGCGTGACACAAAAGCCGACCGACTGCCCACACAACGCAGCCAATGTCTGCCACTCCGCAGCTGCGCCAGTTTCCATGGCAACCCCCCCGACCGAACAATGCAAGGAGAGCGAGGAGTGTGTGAGCCTTTATACGTGCTTAGGGGGAAAATCTAAACAGCGAATTTGACTAATGGACACAATAATGCCTTTTAGTGCTCTTTGTGCAATACATTTGCGTCCAGATAAATAAATCAATAACCTCACAATGAGAGCAGGAAGGAGGACACTGTGATTAGCCCAAAGTCAGCTCAGCAATGCCAGTGATTTATGGATCATGGATTATCTCCCGATGCATTAAGAAGGAACGCGACAACGCTATATTGGCATATCACCATAACTCTTTAATCATGTCGCCGTAATGTGGCGTCAAGATGGATGTCTGTCGTCACATTACATTTCAAATTAAAAAAAAAAAGCCACACGTTAAAACCATTTACACCATGTGAACTGTAGGGTCTCACTGTGTGTGAGGTTTACAGGAGGTGACAGGTGCTGTGTTTTCGAATGAAAACATGCAGGGATGAACTAAACTGCAAGTGCAACCAGAAATGAGTGTAAATGAGGTGATTCAAGTCATACAGAATAAGGAGTGTATTCTGATGGATCTATATGCTAGAAATTCTGAGTAAATAGGAAATGATTGTGCCCAATGGGGCAGGAAGCATTTCACTTTATGGGTTATGACAGGGTGGTGGCAACCCTACCTCGATTATGTAATGCGTAGGATGCTCTCAGGTTAACTGATTGACTGACATACAGGAAAATGTAATACTTTGTCTCACTGCGCAATCACTCAACAGGAAACCCATGTGGAATCAAATAATATTTGAACTTTTATACCTTACATAACCTTATATAATTAGATTGGCCTTTTTGTCTCTTGCCATATGTCTCAGATGACCTCCATCAGTAGTTTACTATATTTATTCTTCTTTTGTATTTTTTGCTTCTATTTGTATTTTTTTATAAAAGCTGTGGGTAAATTAATCCAGTTTTGACTGTGAAACATAGATTTACCAAAAGTAAAGAAAGCATTGATACTTCACCAATAACTTGGACATTAATGGACATTTTCTGGTTTGAACAATGGTATTAACCAGATAAATATTTAGAATAATATATAGAGACAGATGACATATTGTCTGATTTAAATAAATTCTTTGTGTTATTACAACTGCACAGAGAATAAGCAAGTATTAAATGGAAGGGGCAGATGGGAGGAGGAGTTCATATAGACAGTATGAAACAGAACTGTACATGTTCGAAACAACAGTTAGAAAAGATAAAGACCAAATATTTTTATGTCTTTGTTGTATGTCCCAGTGTTCTTTCCACAATCTCATGACCCCAAATATCTCACAGAATTCTCTGCTTGTCCTCATTTCAACTCTTCATTCATAGCTATATAAAAAAAACAAACCTCTCCTGTTTGGTCTGTGCCTCATTTGATGACCCACTCTTTATGAGATGTGGCATTTAAACATGGCATGAATCTAATGCTTTTAAACTACGCTACAGAAAAGACAAAACAATAAATGCTCCATGAGCCTGGTTATCTGGCTTACCAAACTCCTCAGGGATATTTGGCTTAATGAAGGCATGAGACGAACTCAAGGCTCAGTGAATTCCACTCTGCGGTTGTCCTCACTGCTATCAGTGTTTTGCATTCCTATGGAGGAGCGAGAGGAGACACTCAAACTGCAGCAGCACTGTCAAACCTGATCCTGTCAGCCAGGGCAAACCAATGCATTATGTAAGCCTGTGCTTGTTGAACTTGAATGCATCAAATAATGGCTTTATTCAAGTTTCAAGTGATGTTGAAATCCCCTAAAATATTAAATTCATAACATAACGGGCAATCAGGGTCAGTGAACAGTTCTTCCTCCATGTCCTTGAAAGTATAGAAATGAACCGGGAGACAGTAAACTGTCAGTGTACTTCCAGTGGATATGAAGAGGACTCATGGGTTAAGGCAACCATTAAAACATACACCAAACATGACTTATTTTCATCTATTTATTTTTAAAATGAGGTATTTCAAAGTGCTATAAGTTGCAGCACTAAATGTACATTTTAAAAAGGAAAAAAAAAATGTTTCCGTTTACCCAGTTCTATGCACCCAACAGTAACAAATATATAAACAGGAAGAAGAAAAGGCAAGGATAAATGTTTATAGAGTGAATTTCTGTACAAAAGAATTTTAGAGAAAAAAACAGGGATAAAGTAATATCTACTCAGAACGCATTTTCATACGAAAATATAAGTATCAAATTTAGTATGTATCAGCATCACACTAAAGTATAGAGGTGTGTAAGAATTAGTAAAGTACATAGCAGAGAAAAAAAACAGTATAATGTTATATTACAAAGTCTTATGCTCCTCAAACATTGAGGTATTACAGTACTTTTAAGGTATATAAACTTCCAGTCTAGTATTGGCAGCATTGACATAAAAACCAAGACAAATGTATACAAAAAAGGCAGGTTGTGTACATGGTATTTACAAAAGTGAAGGGTGTACAATAGCAAGGTGCAACTAAGCACATCCACATTTTTGAGCACCAGTGAGATAAATGTAGTGACAAGAAATATGGCCTAAGTATGGCATCCTTTCGTTTACTTTTGTGTATGTTGTACTGTGAAGTTGTGAAAGGCAAACTAAGGTCTGTGGACACTCCCACAATGTCCAGTGCAACACAAACTCTTGCCAGGATTCAGTCTAACAACAATGTGATCTGTTCTCAGTTTAGACAAAGGAACTTAAGCAAATGTTATGTTTTTGCTCACACTCGCAAAACATCATCAGTCCGCTAAGTTGCTGAAACTTTACGAAAACTGCCATGCAAGGATGGATAAAAAGGTAACATTTGCTGAAACACATGACTCAAACTTAAAGCCAAAACACAGTGCAGTCAGATTGAGCCTGTTCTTCCTGTCTCCGGTATTGAGCAGTATCATATGGCCTTTGTCACGGTGAACCTGAATTCATATGGAAAAAGAGACGTGTTCTCTCCATCTTTCTGATGTGACTGGATTGAAAGCAAAACCCAACATTCTTAACGTCAAAAAATGTGCAAAAGTGGCAGTGAAAGTCCTGATAAAGTGTGGCTTAGCGAGTCCTTGCCTGCTCTAACCTTTTGATCAACTGCTGCCGCCGTGCCTGGAGCTTGTCTATCTCCTGCTGTAGCCGGCGCTCGTCCGCCTCCAGAGAGTGCACATACTCCGTGGCCTTCTTCAGGATGACCACCTTGGCCGCCTTCTCGTTCTTCACCAGCTCGGGGACGTGGTCCCGCAGGGTGAGGAAGCTGGAGCGCAGGTCGTTGCGCCGCTGCCTCTCCAGGATGTTGTGGTTCCGCCGCCGCTCGCTGTCCTCCGAGTCGGAGCCCCTGGGCGGGCTGTCGCTCTTTTTCAACCTCTGGGGAGCGCTGGCCTTGGCGGGCCGCGGCGCCTCGCTTCTGACTTTCTTCGGGGGCGCGGGGGCGTCCTCGTCCTCGATGTAGGGCGACGGGGCGGCGTAGTTGTGCTGCTGGTGGATGGGGGCGCAGCGTTTGAGCAGCGCCTCCTGGGGCTTGCTGACGGACATGGCGCTGACCCCGGCGGCGCCGCCGCCGCTGCTCACCTTCGGCCGCACGGCGATGGTGATGGTGGCCACCGGCTTGCCGCCCGTGGACCGCCTCTTCTCCACCGTGACCACGTCGATCTCCTCCTCCTCCTCATCCTCGTCCTCTTCCTCATCCTCGTCTTCATCATCGTCCTCGTCATCTGGAGAAAAAAGAAAGTTGCTTAATCAGTCTGACACACCCATGAGAACATCTACAAAATGTTTGCTATGTATGTGAAGTGTCAGTTATGCACTGATAGAACAAACGTGTGGGAGTGAAGATTGCTCAATGGTATTACCCTGGGGAACACTTAGTGTCAAACAGTCAGCTGATCTGTCCCAAAAGTGGATTATGTGACAAACTACCAGACTGTCTGGATTTCTTTTCAATATTATACTCCTATGGCTTTCAATGTTACAGCATATACAGAATTAGTGAAGAAAAAAAACATTTCATGTGTGAACTTCTATTAGTTGACAAATGCAGCTCCTAAACATGCAATGTAATTTCATTCACACCAAAAAGTGATAGGACTAAGAATCTATTCAAATTTAGTGCTTCCCTTCATCTTGGGGTGAATAAAAGGGTTTTTATATGGTCTACTTTTCCCTTATCTGTGCTGAGATATTATAATAAGAACCCCTGTCTTGAAATTTGATTTAGAGCATTGGGTTCCCTTTGTTGTGTGCCTTCATGGCAAGTCAAACAGAGAAGCTGTAAAAATCTTCTTTCCTGATTGAGGATATCTTTATCGGCTAAGCCTCTCACAAGCAGTTTGGCATTTTACAGATTAGAGCGGCACACTTCAAATGCAACCTACAGGAAGCTGTCTGTACGCCTGGCTGAGAGAAGCTCAGATGAATATGTTTGTAAATACCACATGGAGACAGCGCACCAAACTCCGAGGGGGGAATTATAACAAAGGGCACTCCCACTTTCCGCCACTAACCGCAGTCTGTTGTGTGTTTCCTTTAAACGGATCCACGAGGAAGGAACAAGCCTGGTGCTGAAAGCACCGGAAAGCTCCATAATTGCCAGAATTATTCTATCTCGAACGTAGAGTAGCTGCAGTTGGTGGCTCTGCTTAAGCTAACGCTTTGGAGCCGTGCCAAGAAGACAGCTGTTGGGAGGCAGCTCTTGTTCAAAGCTGTCAGACTTTAAAGAGACAGAGCCCATTTTCAGCACTGGCCAGGGTGTCTGTCATGCTCCTGAGCCCCTTTGCCAAGTTGTGGCTCCTTTTACTATTTCATGGATTGCATTTGGAGCAAATCTGCCACACAAAGAGAGTATGCTGGAGCCATTTGCCCGCTGATGTAATTCACTTGAATGAATGTAAAATTTCATTCTTGAATCTCATAATGAATAATATACACATATTTGGGGGTGAAAATAAAAACTTATGACACACACACACACACATTGTGTGGCTGAAACACAAGATGCACATATTCAGTGAATAACCAATGAAACAGTGTTAGAACTTCAGCATATTCAAGATCTCATCAAGTATTAGTAATTCTGGGCACAAAGCTCACCTGTGCCCATCTTCAATTACTTAATGCATAACAATTTTGTAAATCTAAACCTGTGAAACCTATGAAAATGCATATTTACCAGTGGACCACAAAATAAAACAATCTATTATTTGGTCATACGCAATGAAAACAGTGAAACCAGTCTGTATCATAAAAACCTCACTTTCAAATAATCACATGTACCTCCCATGTTTTCTGGAGCATCTCATTCTAAAAGAGCCAATGTAGGCCATTGTATCCTGCTAAATAATCTAAGACCCTCAGCCAGAGCCACCTTGACTGTTTGATGTTGCATTAAATATAACCTGAGCTCATTCTGCGCTGACGCCAACTAGGTATAAGTTCATTTGTAATTCCACAAGAAAGGTAATATTTTTACCGCCATCTGCTGGATGATGTGTTTGGATATTACAGTAACCGTGTACACCATGTTCCTGCCTATTGCAGATTAACCCAGTGGGTTTATCTGATTGACTGGAACGCAAGTGCACAAGGTAATCCCATTTACGATCTGTCAAAGGATGGACAACTGCGCCACAACTAGGCTACCTCCTCTCCGATGCTTCTCCAACTACTTCAGTTAATAATAATAATAAAAAGGACTTTTATTATTATTATTATTATTATTATTATTACGAATGTATTCTTGATATCTGGAATTTTAGCTAGCTAATTTTAAGATGGCTTTATCTGAATTTAAGAATAACTGAACAATTACTCATAAATTAAGAGCATTTGCTTATACAGGGTATCGACCTTGGGAAACCAAATCCTTGTCCTTGAAAAGAAATATAACTTCTAAATAGTATCATCCCCTCACAGAGCACCCGCTCCACTTACCCGAGTCACTCGGGGTGTCGTCGGCATTACTGCTGGCAGCGGATGAAGGGACTATCCCAGGTGGACTTCTGTTGTTGTTGCTGCTACTGGTGGTGGTGCCGCAGCTGCTGCTGCTGGTTTTGTTGACAGGGAACGGGAAAACTACGGCAGGGTCCACACACTCCGAGACAGAACTGTTCAACTCCGCCGCCTTGGTTTCTGTGCTGTTACTCGCTCCACAACTGGCAACCGTGGCAATCGCTTTACCGAGCTTCTCGTTCACCACCCGTTCAAGCTTTTCTCTGGCCGAAAAACCACTCCACATGCAGTCTTGAATGATGATAGAGTTGAGGTTACTTTCCAAGGCTGACCCGAAAAGGTCCCCGTCCGATGCTCCCCAAATGTCGTCTTCGGGAAGTAAAAGGAGTTCCGAAGCCCAGTCCAGTGGGTTTGATAATCCAAACCCCATCGAACCGGAGTCTCCGGATGCCGAAGCCAGCTCCCCCGGGAGGCCGGCTCTGCTAGGGGAGAGGGGGGGCGTGGGCAGCAACTCGAATTTCTTCCAGATGTCCTCCCCAGGTGGAGCCGAGTCAGGACCGCAGAAATAGAAATCGTCTTCATCCGGATAAAAGCAAGGTTGTAAGGAGTCAAACTCCAAATCGGAATTTTTACTTATGACCGCTGGCATTCTCTACCGTGGAAAGACACCCTAAACGCAGAGACACCATCATTTTACGACATTGTCACCTATGGTTAACATATCGTTAAAAACGCTACAATTATAGAACACCGAACAATATTATCACCAACACGTTTATTATGATGCCAACAATAATCATTAAACTGCAAAAAGAAATATAATATTTTACTCACAGCGTGATCTCTGGTCAAAATAAAATGAATAAACAGGAATAAAATAATTCAGCTGCGTAACGTAAATACGTTACATGGAAGTAAAACAATCTACAATAAGTGAAACCTGTATCGGTGAACGTGTTGCTGTGCTTGTATTTGTCAAGAACAAGCACTTTACTGCAACACTACCAACTAAACCAGACAACTCACATTGCTGTGTGGCTATATTATTTCACACCATTTATATATATGTAAATAGAAAAAAGAGAAAAAAATAAGATTGAACAACGACTTGAACAACGAATAATAAAAAATATAATTATTCTCCAACAAATACGTTCTACTTATCAGTTCACGTGGATGTCAAGTAACCTTACCTCGCAATGGCTGTAGATCTGCACTGTGTCGTCTGGTGTTTACAGCAGTCAAGAGACTCTTTACTTGAGCTAGTCATCTACCGCTTTGATAGCAGGCAGAGTACTGTCGGGAGAACTCTGGTGCGTCTGAATATTACTCTAACTCTAAAATCTGAGTACGCCCGCAGGAAAAAAAAATCCAAATATTCTCCACCCACAGAGGGGCGGGACTTGGTGGTGGCGGTGCTGGGGAAGGGGGTCTTACATTGGTACCGCGAGCTATCAGCATAATGAGTTAAAGACTGAAAAGGGAGGGAAAAACCAGACGCTGTCAACTTCATGTTCTTTTTATTATTATTTTTTTAATTGTTATTTTGAAACATCCAAGGAATAGTGGTTATGTGGCATGTTTGTAGGCACTGTAATCGGAATTATCTGAATTTTGCATGTGATGTACTCTGTATTTCAGAATCCAAATTGATTATGGAAGCATCCGTTTGTATTTATTTTTAACTATACTGGGAAGTACCTAAAATGTCTGATACCTCTCAAATCATTTAACAGGTGAATATACGGACATTTCAATCGATTTCTCACTACTGTTACAGCCTATGAAGGCTACTGGTCTATGATTAAAAAAATGTTTGAATTCTGCGCCCTCTTGTGGACAAAGTCAGCGCCCTGCATCGACTGTTATGTTACATTTTCACTGGGCTATGTTTATTTCCATGCATGCTGTGTTATGGAAAGCTTGACTTGTTGTTTATTAATTATTTATAATATATTAGTTATGTGTTTGATCTTTTATCTTTCATGCAGTCCTATACTGACTGATTAGGACTAATTGTCCCTCTCACAAACTGTTTACACAGTTGATTGCACTGAAGCTTGCAGGAAAGTCTTGCTCTGAGGGCACAAATGAAATGTGTGTAGCATCATTTATTACCTCTGAAGACTGTTGCATGTGCTCCAATGCATATATGTGATTTTCCAAATTTAAATGACCCTGGCTGAAACCAAGGCTGTTTGCTTGAGTGTCTTGACATTTTGATTTTTAATAAAATACATTCAGCTGCTATTGCAAGATGTTTAATATTTGTTTAATATTATGTGCTGAATGTCAGTATGAAACAAATAAACTCCTAAATTAATCAATTAATAGGGTGTAAAACAGCTATCCTCTATATATGTAATCGACTGACAGCGGTAGATCCAAAAGTTGGAAAGGGAAACCGATAATAAACCTCAACATTCTTTTGCTGAGATACCGCTGTTGGATTCTATGTGTATTTTTCACACCAAACCTCTCATTCTCTTGGAATGTGAATCAAAGAGAAACCAAAAGCAAAATTTGATAGTGTATATTAGCTGTGACCTTGAATGAAAATACAGGGAGCTGGGATTATTTTTTCCTCCCTATATTCCCTTGCAAGAAGAAGGAGCTTCATCGCCTGAAATCACTGGAACTGCGAGGGGGAGTGAGAAAAATAAGTTGTGGGGTCTGGAGAACAGAGATCGTCGATCTGAGACTTGGATGGGAAGAGAGAGGAGGTTTTGGTCTGGATCAGTCCTGCGGATAGACAAAGGGGAGGTGCTAAAAGTCTGCTGGGAACAGTGATCATGCTCTTTGGTGGTAAGAGCTGTGGAAGCAGCTTTCTGATGTGGGGAACTAAAGAGCATATTAACAATTACAAAACACTTCATGGAGAGAAATGTATAAATTGCAGGCTACTATTACTTGTGCTAAAAGGAGGAGCTGGCATTCTCTCTGAAGAGCATGGGTGACTGAGGACAGCATCAAGAGGGGTCAATCAACACATTTCCCTAGCTCCTGTTCCATTTACACAAGGGAAGAAGACCGGTTTCAAACAGAAAGTGTTGAACATGTCACGTCCTACACATGCAGTGCCACATCATTCTCCAATTTGTTGTTTCTGAAAACAACATAAGAAATAAATTTGTAGGATTTTATGTGGTGTTTTAAAATCTCTTTCCCATCATTTTGAATATATACTTGACTTCAGTCTTTTTTTCAAAGGTATATCATTAAAACAACTACAGGATTCATGGATTTGTGCTGACTGCACCTATAATTCTCTGCACTTGCCTAATCTTACCGCAGAGCATATCTTTACAGTTACAATTGATGTTCCTCTTGTCTGTTGTTATATAAAACATTTAACACAAGGAGGATATCTCTTATTTTTATCGTGTGAACAGGGGAGAAAGTAATATATTTAAAAATGGATTGTGTCTCCTTTTAATGTAGTCAAAGGCATACTTATAATCATGCATCACTGAGGTTTAAGCAAAAATAAGTAAATGCATGCAGCATTTGGGAGTATTTTTTCATGTTTGCATATTTACTGTTATGCAACTCTTACAATCAGTAAAATGTATTTTTATATTTCCTTTGGGATAGATAAATATATAAATTATCATGAGATTAAGGGCTACTTTAAATGAAATTTGGCACGGTTAGTACTTTTACAAAGCCACTGAAGTGGTGAAAAATCCAGCTCTTGTCTGGGCACCTATAAAATGTTATTTTTTTATGACAGAGAAATGCCGGAGGGGTAGGCTCATGGATGGTTAAGCAATTGGGACAGCTTAGCTAAAAGATTCAGAAGTCCTTGGCAGAAAACTAGAATAAGACTTACCCAATAAAAAGGGAAACAATATGAATTTTATGCACAATGTATCAATACAATCCATGAACAGGATTCAGTTGTCAGCCCTTTGATTTCCTGTGCAACGTTTTTTTATCCTCAGTGCAAAAGAAAGCACTGAAATGCAATCAATAATTGCAGATTGTATGTTACTGCTACATCACTGGTGTGTATGAAAGGGACGTCTGGTGCTTTATATTCACAGTTGCTTGTATTCGTTGATGGAATTTATACGATTATACACAGTGGTTGTGTAGGTCCTTCTCAACATGTATTCAAATGGATTCAACTCTCTGTGTCAGATGTGCTATGGGAGTTGTTAGGCATTGTCCCAGAGGGTGTTGCTGTATAATGTGGATTGTAGATTTAAATATTGATGTGGAGGAATATATATCCACTTAAGGCTGACCTATGGTAAGTTAAACACAAGACAAAGCACTATTATGATGAATATTTTGGTCCACACATTTTTTCTGTCATGTTATCTATCTCACTCTGCATACCATACTAAATTTAAGGTGTATTTGTCATCTCATTTCAGTGTCCTCTAAAATGGCATACAGTCTAATTGTAATTCATGAGTACTGGTCCTTTACTCCAAATCACAGCAGTTAGTTGAAATGAAATATTTCAATGATTTAGACTTGTGTTTTTTCCAGTTTACATCATGGTAAAAGGTTTTATTTTTTATTATCTCTCTTTCTTGTTCTACACTCATTTTAGCCAATACATACTCCTGACTACATTAGCAATCCATCTGTCTGTCTTTTTTTTGAATCTATAACTGACCATAAGATTGTTCCAGAAACTAGAAGTTACACTGTCAGTTACACCTGTAGGTTCACCTTCCTACATCTGAAAAATAACTGTAATGTTTTCTGCATGAAGAGGAATGAAAAATTTCACATCAATGTCATGGTGAACCAGGTTAAGAATCATATTGATCAAAGAAATCGATCACAAACGTCTGCTCTTTTTTAAATGGCTCCAGGTGTAGGCTCAGTCCTCTCCAGCTAACTGACTTGATGTCAATGTGACCTAATTGAAACAGTCTACACACAATGTATTCAGCCTGTACCAACAACACGACCTGGAATAATGTATTTTGTCCCGAGGACTCTGTTTCAGTTTTGTTATTGGTATAGCTTACTGTGTCAAAGACAGAGAGCCTGTTGAAATGCCCTTATTTTGGGGAGTGGGCTGTAGCAAGTAATTACTAGATACAAGCCCTGAAGAGATGTATACAACTGTTAGGCAGACAGCTCAAAGCCCTCTCTGACACAGGAGTTAAACACAGCCGTCGGAGAGAAGACCTCAGTCTGGAAAACGCATTAGGGTTCTTTCTTTAATCATTCGAGCTGCCAGTTATACCAGATTCCTAAGTGACATATTTCCTTAACAAATTAGATTGAAAGGCTCTGTTTGTTTCTGTTAAAGTCAATTCAATTTCAGACTTTTCTCCCTCTCAAAGTGAATATGTATTGAAAGCAAACTTACTTGTTTTCTTGTTTTTCCTTATTTATGACAAGTTCACATCATCTCCATGATATAGGCCTACACCCTTAGTATGTGCTTGAGTATATAGTACATGAGATGTGAAAACAGAACAGGGCACCCTCTGTAGGTGTGTCGTGTCTAAATAAATAAATGATACCTGGATTGCCTTACATTTGTCATTCATCATTTATATTACATTGGAGTTAAATAGATATGTTAAAATGAACAACAGGGAATGTGGGTACACCAAGAATATGCCAAGTCAGTGGTCTGTGAGCATGACTTTAACATATTGCCATTTGATAACAACAGAAGAATTTGTATAACAAATGTTATGGGGGCAGACTTTGTAATCAGAGGGTTGCTAGATCAAATCCCAGGTAGCATGGTACTCTTGCAGAATACCTTCAACAAACTACTCCACGTGAATTGCTTTTATAATATATCTAGCATGCAAGTGTTTTTTTTTCATCAATCTAATTTGAATCTCAGGTGCAAACAGGTTAGCATCTTAAGCAATCTCTTTCAGTTGCGGTGTAATTTTCCTCACCAACAGCTAAGGTTGTGATGATGAAAGAATTATGGTTTCATATCTGAAAGGTAATTTAGATTCTCATATTCCATTTTCATCTCCTGATGCATGTGTAAAGATTGCCTACTGTAATATGATGATTTGCATGACAGCAGCGCTTTAATCCTCATGGAATGATAGTTGTACCCAGTTTAGATTTGCACCCCATTTGAATGTGTTCATTATTGGCAGAGGGCTCCAGAAATAAAATGCTACTCACATGAACACTGAAATGACATAATTGCCCAATCAAAGTGTTTAATATGTTTATAGTCAGGCCAGCCAGTCTCCCCTGGATTTAATCAACATTTGTCCACAAGTTTCACTTGCAGTGAAATGATATATATATATATATATATATATATATATATATATATATATATATATATATATATATATATATATATATATATATATTTTTATTTTTTTTTTTTTTCTTTGTAAACACTTTGAGTTCATTGATCATCAAAATTAATGAAAAAATTGTTATAATGAAGAAAGTAAAAATTCTCTTAAAGGTAGCTGTAACACATGGTTGTAGGACAAATACTGATCCAGGTATCCAGGACTTGTCACTAAAAATATACATTTTGTGAAAATGGTGAACAAGCAAAAAGACATGTATGACTCTTCTCTTCATTGGAAGCATTTTGATTGAAAACACCATAATGCTTTACGCATGCAAAACACACATCAATCTTCTGGATCCACAAGACATTCCCTTTAACCAGAACACACAGACACACAGGAGATGGCTGCCAAGATGCCTAAAATGAGACATTTAATACATGTCTGTTGATCACTGTTGGATGGTGACATTCCACATATGCATATAAAATGTAGCTTGTGTTTAATACATTTTTTGACAGCCCAATGGACTTGAGCAAGAGGTGTATCTATTTACAGGCAACTTGCACTTCAGATCCCAGGTAACATCTACTGTAATCACTGGAAAATATTGAAAATAACATATTATGCCTTTGTAAGCAAGTACAAATGGCTTTTTTCACATTCAGTATTGAATGTATGGACCAGTAGTCATTGAAGTAAAAGGGCAGACATACCTGTATGTAACTGAATAATCTCACCTGTCAGCAATGTCATTGTATCACACTCTTTAGGATCTTTACCTGGGACTTTCAGCTGATTGATAGTGGTAGCACTGCTGCTGCTGCTCCTGCTCTGTGTGTGTGTGTGTGTGTGTGTGTGTGTGTGTGTGTGTGTGTTTAATGAGCCATGAGCTAATCTAGCCAACAAAGAATGTGTAGACATATCTCAGTGATGAGGTGGCATAGCATTTGCCCAAGTGGGTGATTAATGTAAGCATCAAACCTTGTCCTGCAATGAAATACAACTGTTTTAAGCTGCTGCATTCTGCTTTATCTTTTGCACAAAGTTGTTCAATTGTGTTCTAAATCTCCAAGGAACAACAGTGCAGGATCTTCTGGAAATCAAGGGTCAGTCTGCAAGCAAATTGTGGGGCTACTTATTGGTCTAAAAAGAGAGAGATTCACGTTTTCAAATATGCAAATAGCAATAGCATATTTATATTTTGCATTCAAAATGGATACTCAAATATTTATATTTTATAAATATTGTACAATATATAGTATGTGCAATATGTATCATTGACCACAAAACAAAAAAAAATTTGCTATTATTTGTTTTAATTATATAAGTAATAAATTAAAACAACTTTGTTGTCAATAGCAGTCAAGGTATATGCAGTTTCCAAACACTATCACAATTAGTAATAAATAACATGTTTAAACAATGACGCAACCTAACTTTCAACACTCTTATCTGCCTGCCAGGATTAGGGTGCAGCTCTGTATCAGCTTGCTCTGTCACTTTGAGTTAGTGCTCCTGGGAAGAATTTTGGTTAACCAGCCCTGACTGACACTGAAGAAAACCTTAAACAGACTATTTTAACTGCCGTACATAAATTTCCATTTCGGAGACAGAGTTACAAGCCTGATGGTACCGTTTAAAAGGGGGCTTTGGTACAATTGTGAGCAATGAAAATTGGAGTGAACATGGTTTAACACTTACTGCTGCAAAGTCAATTTAGGTAGTGTTAACATTCTTCTATACACATGGAGTTATATTCACATGTGTGTGTTTGCTTATGTACATTGATGTCCACTTTTCTCAACAGTATTTAGTCAGAAGTGATTAAAGCAAAGCAAACTATATGACCCATGTAGTTGGCTTAGGAAAACATTTGCCATTTGCCCTCCCAGCACTGTTCCATAGTGATTTTAAATGTCAAGAACAATATTACCACTGTTGTCTCAATGGAAATTTAACTGAAACTACAAAGACCCTGCGTCTTGTCCTGGAGATTTTATTTCTCACTGAACATAGGGCTTTTCTTTTCTTGCAAATTGTGAGTTCTGCACTTGAAATTGAATGCGTTGATTAATCCTAAACACAGATCAAGATTGTATGTATGTAATTTACTGAAAATGACTGACAATGTTCCCTGCAATCACTGGTGCAGGGCGTGCATTTTAAGTATCCATAAAAATACAACTATCAGGGATAAAACTTCTGTAAAGAACCTCTGCAAAGAAAATGGCATTTTGAAAGTGATTTACTTCAGGCACACTGGTAGAAACTCAAAATGTTGTGCTCCTCTGGGATGATGGTGTGTTTAATGTGGTCAGCTACTGCAGTGAACCATCTGTCATTGCAAGATCACTGAGGACAAGTGGAGAAGTTCTGAATAACAAAAGCCATATGTCTCGTCTTTCCACCACCAGATCGTCAGACCATTAGAGTCACAGCATTTCTGCTATCCGTTGTCAGTTTCTACAACTAAATCCTTTACTACAACAGCATAATTGCAATATTTTGACTAATCATACCGAAATGCAGGCAACTTTTGAAAAGAGGACATGTAAAAATGAGATTGATTCATTCAAAGTGGGAGATATCAGTACTGTAGTTAAATGTGGACATGTAGATTCAGTGATGTGTCTTTGATAATAGTTTAACAAAAATGCACTACTCAGCTTTCCCATGTTTTGTTCTCTAAGAAAAACTTGCAAAACGTCACATTCTCTTAACACAGGTCAATGGGACCCCTTTTCGAGTCTCAGTGTTTGTTTGGATTTGGTCTGGTCATTAGCCAGACTTGAATGTTGGCCTAATCACAAAGAAATGGTTAATATTTTCAACAGCCCCATTTATCAGAGCCTCCCCTTTGTCAAGCATGAAAAGGCAACACTCCTTTTTAACTTGCATTTCAAGAATTACAAGCATTTCAGCACCTTGGATGGAGAGGGCTTTACTTACAGGTGTCATGATGGAGATCAGTGCCTGGCTTACATTCCTTCTGAGAGAGGATCATGTTTGAACCTTCTGGTCAATTCATCAAGTGAGAACATCAGTGCACAGTCAAAAAACACTACTTCCTGGTATGAGCATGTTTCATTTTAATGCTCAGATATACAAAACTGATAAAAAGAAACTCTAGGTGTAAATGGGAGATTGTGCAGAAAAGTGTCTGTGATATTTAAATGGCAGGAAGGTCTGCCTGTCGTATCTGAACTGTATCTCTTCTGGTTGTCCAAACTCACTTGTAAACAGGAAGATTCTTGTCCTGCCAAATGGCTGTCACTCCTGCGTGAGTTAGCAGTGTTTAGGGCTCCATTTGTCTTTGTGTTGAGTGATACCTTCCTCCAAGCCAATGCCCATGTGTGGAATTCTACAGCTCAGGTTCCGGTAATAATTCCTGCTTTTATGGAGTGACAGGATTCTTGCACTGTGGACGTGTCTGCAGATCATGCACATGTGAAGGAAGAGGGTCTAGTGAAATACTCTTGGAAATTCTCTGTAACATCAAATGGGATGTAAATATCCTTAAACAATTAACCTGGAAATCATGCACAGTGCTACATTGATCCACACCATGTACCGATGCATTGGTGTTTTTTTTGAGTGTGTGTGTGTGTGTGTGTGTGTGTGTGTGTGTGTGTGTGTGTGCATGTGTGTGTACAGATTCTGTTACCATGGGGATGTCTGTGAAAGTTCCTCTTGAGAATTAAGTGTGATTGAAATATTGACAAGTGTCTGACCTCCCCTGCTGAGTTCCTTGGTCATTATGACCAGACGTTGCGGCTTTGTTGACAGGTATGGATTGAAAAATCAAACAAGAAAACGACACCTGTGCTTGAGAAAATCAGTGGTTTTGAGAAAGCTCCTTCCTGGTTTGAAGAAACAAAGGAAGCTTGTCTCTTCACTCAGACAATAGGATTCAGAAAATCTAAGTATAAACATGATTTAAGATCATTTCAGTAGGAAAAAGAAAGAAAGAAAGAGAGACTGAATTTCCCACAAATCATTCTTCAAAATTTAGCAATCAAACAATTTCTGCAAAGGAGAGACTTCATATTTGAACAAAGAAGATGGTTTCTGATTCCTCATTTAATGTCTGTTGGATGCAGCAGGGACATTCATTGACAATGTTATAGAAACAGTCGCTTACTTAAGGGAGATTCTCTCCTCACTCTAAAAGTCATATTCTGCTGTCCTTGAAAATGATCTCCTACTGTCTTTGCAATTAAAATTGATTATTTTGCTTTATACACTGTATACATTGTATTTTGATTCTTCCCATGCCAGGTTTGGGCTTCATGTAAATCTCTGTACACTGTTGGCTTACTGCAATCTACTGTGATGTTTTCATGGTCAAATTCGCTATACCCATTTAGTGAGTCGTTATGCATCTACTAAATGACAACAATGAAATGTAAGGCAAATATAACCTGGAATCCATACTGCTAGTAGCTATGTTATTCACAGAAGGGACCAATAAAGACCACAGACAAAGATGAACAGGACAGGAACCAAGAACTGGGTAGAACTGAGCCCCCAGATGTTCAAAAAGTACATCATACTGTGGTATTAGTTTGGTAAAATCCATAGAAACTGAGGGTTAAAGTTGGGAAGGAGTATGCCTAATCATGTTTAGGTTATTGATAAAACACATTTCATCTTAATCAGCTACTGTAATGCAGTTTAAACCAAAGGGAAGTTCCAGAGTGATGCTTTTCTCACTGAGCTCACCAACAATTACACAACTTGACCATGGACGCTGGTCCATGTCTTCTGACTGGCTCATCTGCTCACTGCCACTCTCTGCTAGTACACTTTAGGAAGTCAACTCATCAACAAAGTTGAATGCAAACTACACCTGCTGCCATTAAGTTAGCTCCCACTGAGTTTGACCCATTGGGTTTGTTTTTTTCCATATGGGCCCCCAAGATCTGATCCTAGTTTCCCCAATGGAACCATAATCAAAGAGTAGCCGATGACCCATACTGCCAAACTGGGCCTTGCTCTCATTCCCCAGAGAAGCTATCTCACCCTCACGCAGCAGCCCTGAGTGGAGAATGATGCTGAATGCTCTGGTCTTGAAAGCACTTGTCAGCTACAGGATTCAGACATGAAGTGGTGGCTGAGGTGATGGCTGAGTTTTGCTCCTCCTGGCTCCTCCCCGTCACTACCCTGATGGAGCACGTCGGAATAAGCCACATGGGCAATGTGTTAAAACAAGAGCATGTGCCTGCGTTAATCACCGAAGAGATTTATCTCTAAAGCCCTTCATGGGAAAGATAAAGGGAATGTGAATTACCTGCCATACTTAGTCCTCAGTCTTCCTATGCAGTTGTCCATTTTTTTTCCTTTTGCAAGGCACTGAATATATCATGGTGTTATAGCTGTGGTGAAGCACTGTAAAGGCCTTATGTTGAGGTTCAAGGAGCACCTTGTAACTTGCACATTGCCCTAGCTGATTGTGTCTTGCTGGTGTTTCCTGGACTCATATTTTTCTCATTTTGTATACTTGAAATAAATCAGTCAGATATGTTAGTTTTCAGCTTAACTTGATAAAATTCTGGATGGTCGGAAAACCACTGCCATCGCAGGCATATCTCTGGGGACTTGATTGGTTTCACATAGGTATTTGTTTAGTAATGAGAGTGATGAAAGCACATCTATACAATGGTATATTATTGTATTCAGTTTGTGTGATTCTTAGTCTAGACATGTTAGACTGAAAGGTGTCAAACACCAATGCCATGTGATTTTAAATATATGAAGCACATGGAATTACACAGAAACAAACTAAATGTAATGGGAAGGGTTCCAGTGAGGGCCATAAAAGGGTCAATACAAGTGTGTACTTCTCCAATTCAAAGGAGCAGAAAATTGAAATGCATGTTTCGGTGTAACTGAGGCACAGACTGTGTTTGTACTCTATGTGCTGTGTTTCATGTAGGACACCAGTAGCCCAGGGCTTCACTGACCTCTGTGCCTCTACCAAGGGTCACCCCCCCAACCACCACCACCAGCACCCCCAGAAAAAAAAGACCATCATGTGATCTCCAAATCAAATAAGTCACACATTTTACATTCCTTCAGTCTGAAATAATTTCCTCATTTTTTTCTCTCTTTTTATTCACAATCTGCTTTATCATGTGAAGGATCCAGTGCGCCGATGTTTGGAAGCTTTCTAAAAAGTGCTTTTCTCCAACAAGCACTGGCTTTGATTCCAAGAGTCACAAGGAGGGCAAGGAATGCATGTCGACTTCAAAAGCCAAGAAGTCAGCATTAGCCTTTCTGTGCATTCCAGCCCATTTACCAGTAGAGACCAGCCAGCAGTGCTCTGCTCCAAACAACATTTGTATAGTACAGTAAAGGTAAGGCCCAAGTGATGCTGTCTCTTTGAGATTCTAATTAAAAATAAGTGCAAATACTTTCACACATTTATGCAATTACATGCATATCAGGACACATAATATCTACAAAGGTGCTCCTTACAGAAGATGCATGGAGAAACATATAAGCACCTGTAAAGTACCCTTGACCCCTTTTGCCTCCTCAAATTGCTTTTGAATGACTTTGCATTCTGTTGGGTGCCACAGAGAAGATCGTTATTCCACCACTAAGTTAATCACAGAATCAATATCAATATCATCATCATTAAAATGCATGAAACAAAATACCAGCTTTTTTACGTCCAAAAATATTATCAACATATATCACAGGTGATTGTGGAGTGTTTGATTCAATCTCCCATAGGCCCGTATATCAACCAAGTGGGTACAATCCATCAGAAAATAGGCAGACTCAGTCTAGTCAGAACAGAAGCAGGAAGCGCAAATGGAAGGTCTGCAAATGTGTCCTCAGGATAAATGAAGATTCAGAGGGAGGGAAAATGTGCATGCAATCCTGGCAGTATCAAATTGTTTTTGTCTAATTCTTCTACAACAGAACAGTGAAAGTTGAATTACAATTGACTGCTGTCTCCTGGAGACCCTACACTGCTTGTTTTATTAAAGACTGATGTCCATTTAATAGGTTTAAAACAAAGATTACATATATAACTTCAGTATAATCTTTGTTGTTACTCTTAAATTTCTACACTCAGTTGCTTTCAGAACAAAGTATCAAGACAATGAAATTTGCATTTGTCTTTTAGTGATTTCAATATTGAAGAGTTGTTCAACACTATGTAGAACTAGCTCTCTGATGTGAATGACCAGTCATTACTGGTGCACTTGTAAAAACAAGATTTATCTGGTATATAGTGGGGTGTACTGGTCCCATTGCCATGTCTTAAATGGGAAGTGAGGTAATACTGAAGTTCTCGAGGAAATAGCACCCATTTCAACAGACACTGAGAGACTTCCTTGAGAGAAATAATATATTTGTGAGATTGAAACCTATGCTTTGTTGGTCTCTGTCCTATTGGCCATTGGATTGGACGCAGCTGGAACTCACCATATGATCTGTGAAAAAAATTACAACTCTTACAGTCCAGTTATCAGACACTAACACCAAAGTTTATTTATGCTAACAAGATGTCACAATTTCTGTACTTTACACTGAGAATTCTGTCCATGCCACCACACATCCCATCTCCAGAACTCCTTATATTGTTTGAAAGTGAGAACTCATTAGAGATTTAGGTGAACCAAGAAGCAATATTGACTTCATAGTCTCTCATTTGCTTAGTCATTTTTTCAAAATGACACCTCCTGCACACTGTAGTCAAATATATATACAATAAGCACCTGAAGTATATCTGGGCAATAGCATCTAGAAGATAGTTTAAAGCATGTTTACCAGTATATTTTTAATCTGAGCACATAACAATGCCTTTTCTTCATTTTTCCCACAAAACTTTGATAAAATTGCTTTTTTAATGTCTTGTAGAGTGTCCTGGTGCTGAGTTTCTGTTGCATAAGTGGCAATGAACCTGTGAACAGACAGAGTGAGCTAGTTGCTGTTGTTTGCTGAAAAACTTACATGCAGTTGTGATGGTGTTATGGCTTTCCCTTATGATTTACGTAATAGTGGAGGACCCAGGGATAAGTAATCACTCTGTGAGCTTTAGTTTAAAAAAAATCAAAGGAGTAGTTCTCTGGTGAGTGATTGTATAACAACTGTTGGAGCAGCATGTTGATCTGATAAACATATGGCTGTTGAAACACATGCAAGTCTTTTGGTCTTACAGTAGCTGGGAACACTTTATCCCCTACACGGTTCTTAATGAAAAGGAAGATTTAACCAACAGTAATAAAATCCTCATGTTTTACAGAACATGTGCGAGTATGTATTGCCAGCTAAGGTTTGTGCGAGTGTCATGCTAACTATTTGTTTTCTCTGTAAATAAATCGGAGAGAGAACTGTCAAGGAAACAGTAGAACTTATGTTAGAATGTACAGGGGAATATGAGGCAGGAAGACATATTGCCTGTGGCCAGCAGGGTTTCCTTTCAAATCCAGGTTTAAGCACAATTGCTAGTCCAAGGGAAATGGCCTGTAATCGTATAATCAGGATGATTAGCAAGCCACCCAAGCAGTGGTTCTGCAGAAAGTCTTGAGGTTCTCAAATAAATGGGGACAGCTTTATCGGCAGATCAGTCAAGCACTAAGAATAAATGGGAGGAGATGTTTACCTCAAATGCTGAGAGGATATTCGCTACTAATAATATGGAAAATGGTTAAGCCAAAGGAAATGATGTCCCCTGTGAAAGTTTGCTGGTGCTGAAATACAAGCAAGTGCAGAGGCAATTATGGATATTCCTCTTTAAATATGAACCTCAGCATTAAAAAATGGGGCATTGATTACAAATTATTCACAAACTTAGAAATGAAGTTTATTCAAGTACAAATGACATGGTGGTATGCATGAACAAGATGATCTAACGTTGAACTAACATAGTGAAAGAGAGGCTGGGAAAGGTGTCTGGCAAATGGGTAGACAGACCCTGATTTATGAAGTCTATGGTCTTTCTTAATGGACCTTTGGTGTCTAAATAACCTTTTCTGTCAAGATCCACATTTCCTGTTTGTGTGTACGTTGACCCACAGGTTTTTGTTGTGGTGGTTCCCGCGATGCTCAGAAGTATCGTTACAAATTGATCTTCAAAGTAAAACAAAGTTTATCCAACTTGAGGTTAAACAGACAGAGCGCAGTGTGTGCACTGATAAAACAGTCACTTCCTGGTCCAAACACCTCAATCTTGTGTCCCAATAATGACATACAGAGGCGGTGCACCACTGATTTCAGACACTCTGTCATCTGACCCATGCTTCCAAGGTCCCATAGAAGTAATGCTAAGAGTACTTTAGTGTGTGGTATGCACAATGGTATAGTTTTAAGCACCTGATTAAGTGTGCTCTCAGTGCACTACATACTAAATCAAGTGCACACTAGACAAGTGCTTAGCTTATTTTAAGTGTGACTTGGATTGATTTTAGTTTTTTTTAAACAATATTCACCCAGGCCAATTCCTTTCAAGTGTAAATAGAAAAGGACTAATTCTTCAAGGGGATCAAAGGTTCTGGGTAATTCCAACACTTACCCTCTTGCTATTTTCAGTGAGGGAAGGTAAGCTTCTTTGTCTTTTGCTCATTATTATGCTTCATCTCACACCTTTGTGATCTGTGATCTGTTTAATCCTGCAATCTAATCTTATGCAGACTACTTGATTTTGATCATATTCACTTTTAAGATATTATACTGACCAATTGTTCAGCTTTCAGCATTGGGCATTTTTATTTGGGGTCTTTTGTAACGTAAACTTTCAGTCATTTTTCAGCATAATGATACTGTAAACATTAAGCATACATGCGACCCTGGAGCATTTTAGTTATTTGCAGGGGTATTATAACAAATTGTAGAAGAAGTAAAATGTTACTCTGTCTGCCAAAATGATGAGTGGAGGGAAGAAAGAAGCAATTTAAGCTAATGTATTTCAATTAGTGAGCAATGTTTTACGAGAGGCCAAAACATGTCAAACTGAATCCCGAGAAGAACACAGAACAATTGCCACCAACCTGTTGCTAAAAACAGAAATGCCTCTTAGCTATTAGTAATTAGAGGTAATGTGCCTCTCCGTGCTGTGGACGTTGATTGGTTCCTTTTGCTGAAATACAGGAAGTGCTTGTTTGTTCCAGGCAACGCTCCTTCCTGTTGGCCAGAGTTTATTTCCAATGCCATAATCAGCAGCAGAGTGTGACTTCTCTGGTTCCTCTCTGAGTTCAAAGCATCTGCAGTCCTGTCAAGGATCACCATCACCCTCCAGCCAAGAGTGAGGTCAGTGGGCATTCTGGGTACACAGGAAGCTATGTTCCATTAGAAATGGAAATGCCTCCCCCACCACCACCACCACCACCGCTAAAAATAATGTAATAGATGTTAAATGAACTCTCTTTCCCAGTCAGCACACGGCCCAGATCAGACAGCGCACGATTACTCCAGGAGATTAATATCGAGGCGGCAGGAAACAGAAGCCGCAGTGTTTATTTTGTGAAACCACTCTCTTCTCACAGGGCTTCCTCAGCTGCTTCACTGTGGAATTTCGGCTTCACACCTGTGAACATTCATTCATCAAGGGAGGGGCAAGTGTCTTTACAGGTCACACACATTTTTTTATTATTATTATTCAGCAAAATCAGCAATGAAGAGATATCATTAATTCACATTTAATTCTTTTTTCTGATTATATCCCAGTGTGTATTCATGTACCCACACTCCTACAAGAACAAAGTATGATCTTTCCATTCATGGGTGGGTTACAGCAGGGAGACAATTGTCAGAACAGGGTCTTGAATGTGATAAAATATTAATATGTTCTGTCTTGAAGGAAAATAGGAATTCTTGTGAGAGTCACTAGTTGGCAAGGATCTGCAGATACATAAGGCCAGTGTAGTGCTTTTAAAATACCAACAATCACCCGAGGGATTCTTCTGTTGAGTGTTTTAGTTGCAGTTGTGAGCATTGGCATGTGTGTGTGTGTGTGTGTGTGTGTGTTTTTAGTTTTTTGCTTTTTTTGCCATGCTGTCTACAGCATGTTCCCACAAAGTCTTAAAATACATTTTCCTGCTCCAGGTTATATTATATTATAGTTGAGACATGTTGGAAGATTTTCTGTTAGAACTGATTCTTCAGAAAGTTTTTAATGAAATACTATGAGCTATGAGAAAAACATCTGTTTCTGAAATGAAATTATAAACATTAATTGTGTTCTGTAACCTCTTAATTCAGCAGTCAGAGATACTGGTTATTCAGTCCACGCTGCCAATGGCAGAGATGTCATTGAAGGCACGCAGTGTGAGATTTTATTTTAGATCAGAAACCTGCTTGACAGTCTGTCAGCACATTGCCCTAAATTTTCTTATTGCTCTCTCTATTACTAAGGGCTTGACCCAGCCCTTAAGATAAATACTGTTCTGACACAAATGGATCAGACAGGTGTTCTCATCTTATTTTCTGGTATTCTTAGTCACAGCTGCTAATAACTGGTGTAACCGTGACCTTAAGAGAAAGCCATTACTATTTAATAGAGATTGGCATAACTGTGTCAATTAATGGTCTACTCTCTTGGAGATGGATGGATGGAGAATTCCTTGAAGTAATTGAAATAATGCATTATATTTAGCATGATATAAAAGCCATTCATATAATATGAACTTTGATTTTGTTTGACATCTGCAACTGGCTTTATAAAGGATTTTTCAAAGTGCCTGATTATGAGTTAAGGAAATTTACAATTCTGGTCATCTACAGATTTCAGAAAAAGACAAGATATATTAAACACATGTGAACAACAAAGCCATTATTATGAGGATCCACAAAGAAAAAAATATATATGTTTGGGGGGGGTTGTGCTTTCTTGGAAGCAATGGTGGTATTTTGAAGCTGTTTCCATTTATACTGGGATATTTTGGTACCATGAAGAATGAACCTATGATCTTTGGTCAGCTGGGGTGAGTGACCCGGATGTCAAAGAAAGGCATTTTTGTTATGACCTTCATTTGCTGGAGTTAGCCCATAACTGTAGGAAACAAACAGCTGCTATGTGTTAGTCAGGCAGGTTACTGCATTTCAAGTAATCAACACTTTCTCATGGGAAAGAGCTCCTGAATGGACAAAAAAGGTCAGCTTCCAGCACTCGCTCTATAGGTTAATTCTGAGGTCAAAGGTCACAGGATCACAGTCTCCACAATGCTAAATTGTTGATGCGAGCACTCAAAGGGTCTTGTCACAATCACAAACTGCTTCATATGCCCACCACAAACAGAAGAAAACCAACAGCCACCACTCTCTACTTTCCATGTCAGTGTATATTTGGCCCTTATCATTGATAAGATTTATATGATTTTTTTTTATGAACAGTTTATTGTTTGAGCAATTGTACATTGCAAGTAAATTGTGAATGACAAATGTTGAAATCAGCTACACATTATTTCACGGCACAGAATGACTCTAGTGGGAACTTTTTTAAAACACTATGTTACTTTTTGTGAATGGGTCTATTTTTGAGAATATAATTTCAAAATCATATTTCTAGGTTAAAAAATAAAAACAATTGTACTCATTATATCAATATGATGAAAATCCATGCATGAAAATAATCTTGCATCTTCATGACAATGAAATAATGAAAATATGTTTGTGTAAGGAATGAGAAAAACATTTGTGCTGTCATTCAGTATAAATGTAGGATATAGTATTTATGAATGAGAGGACTGCAGATGCTTTGCACCACATAGTCTGCATATTACTGAGACAGTGATTTAACCAGTGATAGTTGGCCTCCAACTCTGAATCATAGCAACTGAGTCAGCATTTGGCTATTGTCACTGAGTCTGTCAAACATTCGTTTAATGAGCAAATCTGCATTCAGTCTGTCATTGCATGTGGGAAAATTCAGCCAGTTCAAACTCTGGCAATAATGCTGACCTACCATTTCATGAATGCATGCATTCCTGAAGTTGTTTATCAAATTAATTGCAGAAAACTAAATGAATTGGCAGAGTTTGATGTTTTGGGTGTTTTCTCTTGAACAAATCTGTCTACGCTAATATACCTGTAGGATTCCTCATATTGCTTATGTCAAGTTTACTTCAGCTTACTCAGGTTATTTATTTAAGCACCATCATAGGAGAGACCTGATTTGAAAGGCTGACCTTTCCCCTGATTTATGTGCTGCACGTTCAATGATGCAGCAAAAGCATTTTTGTGTTTGACTGTGTTTGGTGTCATCTGGCCAAATATTCCTGATAATACAGGCTAACCAAGGAAAATCAGAAGAAAAAAGCAGCCCAACTGCATGGGGTAAAAACCTCCTCTCCCAATTTGCAGGATCCCTGCATGGTGCTCCTGTTCCCAGGGGTGTAAGCAGAGTCCCCGCTGAACGGAGTGATCACTGAGGGCGGCCTACATTATTATTTGCTCGTTCCACTTTGGATGGGGGGGTGATGGAGGAGGATGGGCTGGTCCTTCTCAAGGGCGACAATGCCTTTGATAGGCTGCCACGTTATCGCAATCACATCTGTAAACTAAGGCAGAAATGCAGCTTCCCTGGGACGTGTCAGGAGCACCATTCGACATGACGCTGCGTTTGGATGTGTCGAGAACTTGCTCTCTCCTCCTGCTTTGAAACCCCACAGTAGAAGCTGATAGCAATCTTTTGTCTTTTAGTTGGCGGCCGAGCTCATTTCAGATGCTCTACTCCCTGCCTGTTACACCACAGAAACAGGTCTGAAGTTCCCTCTGAGTCATACCCTACAGTGCTGGTGGGAGCAGCTGTTCTCCAGTAACGTTTAATGTTAATTTTTAATGATAGTCTTCATCTGAACTGATGCATTTTGGTAACAATCTTATTCTTGCAATACTCTAATTCAGTTGATTTACAGACCAGCTGAGGGAATTCTTTTCAGAAAATCAGGATCATGAAGGACAGTTCGTTCATTTTTATTTTTATCCATATACTTTCATTTATATTATTAGGGGGATTCTAAATAATTGATTTTGTATTTTTCCTTGTCTTCAGGAAAAAAAAGAATTGACGTCAGTCTTACCATATGTGCATGAAGTTGCTTATCAACAGACCTTTATTGTATTCATATAAAAGTTTGTTTGTTGAAATGTAAAAATAGAATATATGGCAGCACTCCAAGACCAGGGATGCAGATCCCTTCCTGAGTTGTTCTGAGGAAGAGACATGACAGTTTCCCTCCCTGTTGCAAACGCTGCTGAGGTGTTCTAATAAAGTGAAGGAATTCCTTTCAAGCCTTATCAGATTTTACAAGTTATTCAACCAAGTCATTACACACAGATGTGAAACATTGTGCTATGTTGAAAATATGAGTCTGCCTTCCTTTTATTGTATATTATCATCACTGCAGTTCCTCTGCCACCGTTGTTGGCTCTTTTCTGTTGTTGCTGCAACAATGCGATACGGGATTCTTTTAAAAAACAATATATATCCCAAGAATACAGACTAAGCAGTTTATCTCATGTCATGGCTTGCATGTTCTTTGATTATTAACAATGAAGATGTACTAATACATCCCACTATTAGGAATAATACTGAATAGTTAATGTAGAATGTATTCACAATGTTTTGCTCTGTTTGCCAGGTACACCCCTTACAGAGGCATAGTTTTTTTTGAATCACCTTTTCTAAATAGAATGTGATCAGTGCTAGGCATCTCACAATGAAATAATTAAGTAACAGGCGCCTTCCTATTTGTGTAAGGTTATTGTCTAGCTTTCAGATCAATATGGAAAGCTCACACTTTCATGCAGATGGGGAAGACCATAGGGAGAGAAAGTGTTTTGTGCAGTTATGGGTTGAGTCAGGTCTACCTTCTAAAGAAAAGCTACTTCCTTTGTCAACTATTGAACCTTTAAATCTCTATGTAGACTGCATGATAAGGATACATTTGTGTAGGTATCTTGAAGCTGCAGCGCAGTATGGACTTCTTTTGATAATTATTATCTGTACATTATGGTTTGCCACATTTTATTTATATTTATTTTGTCACCTTTATTAATCAGTTGGTGACCAAGCATAACACATAAAGGGCCACTGACATACCAAAAGGGCAAAAAGTAACATTCAGTGACTCATAAACTGAAAAGGCAACCCATGAAAGATGTTTTGATGTTTTGACATTTTCTTTGCAGGTCAAGGGAGGGCCTCTTGTCACCTGAGAGGCGGAATGATTGGGCAACATCTGTGCACCTTGAACGCTTGGAGTTGTTTGTTGACTTCACATGAGAAAAAACCTGTCAAAATATGTACCAATCCAAAGAAGGAACTCTTCAAGCATACGAATTCTTAACACAGTGAATAAACAGTTGGTTAGTGTCACTCGCATCTCAAAATTTTTTATGATCTGCTGGGTAAATTTAGGTTAACAGGCCTACAAATCATTAACGTTACCACTCCTTTTTACCTGCAAAACCATTACAATGATTAGAAAACGGCTTGTCATTCTGACTCCGACCACCCCATCATTGTCTTTGTTTAGCAATCAATCAAAATTAAAATTCTACTGCTCTGAATCAGTACCCTATAATGACCATAAATCCATGTTTCTGGTGGCAGAGGAGGCTTTTGCCTTCCGGTGGGCTGATTAGGTATGAATTAGGAGTCGTGACAGTTACGGATATTACCTGTTACCTTGTTCTTTATCCTTTACACCTATTGACAGCTGACCTCAGGATCATGGCTCTGCGCTTATCTCTGCCTTTGATCTGCAGGTTTATTTGTGTAGATTTCACCCCTAATGGAGCTGTCTTTCTTCCTCCAGAAACTTCCTGTGCAGATTAGGATCGTGCAGCCCTCTGTGGTTCACGAGGCAATGTCAACAGCACTCAGAGGCCAATAGGTCAGAGGTCAGAGTTCAGACCCTGTGCACCACCGGTGTAACGATGTGCAGGCTTAGACTGTCCATCAGAGACTTTTTAAAATATGTTTGCATTATTTAAACAGTTGAAAGGGTGTGCTAGAGGCAATCTGAAAACAATTTCATTGCATTAAGTGTTGACCTGATTTCCCAGGCCCTCTCATCAATACAGGCCCCAATATCTGGTTTCTCAAAGAAAACTCAGATGTTTTCTGTTCATTTGTGTTTTATTCATAATGAATTTTGCTCAGAGCTGATCCCTTTTTTACCAGACCATTTGGGCTGCTGTCACGTGATTCTGGAAGGCAACAGGCATTTAAAAGTCATCTGGGTGTTAACAACTAAGCCCTGTGTCCCTGTCCCAGTGCAATCCTACACTGGATCAAGAAAACATTATTTTACCATCAGTCTGCACTATATTTAGTATATGTGTCAAACAGTAAGGAGGAAAGGAGAAGACATTGTTCTGTGGAACTATCTGGTGTCCTGTAATACAGTCTATTCCTTTAAATAAAACATGTAATCTTGCTTAAATACAAGTTTGATAGTATTGTTTTTAAATAACATTAAAACGATTTCACTTGCTTTAGCCTGTAATTATCCTGATGAACTAAACCACATGGTTCTTCATTGCAAAGTATCTTGTTTCAACCAATGTTAGTTTTCTGCCATTCACTTACATGGAGAAATTCCAAGAAAATGCATGCATACAAGCATATGTGTACTTATGCAGAATAAGTAAAAACACCAGAAAAGTGTTCCTGTTTAGAAAAGCATAGCAGAGAGGAGAGATCCACACACTTACTGTTGGAAGATAAAACACTTGTTCTGTTTTGGTTCTTTTCTGCAAAATGGTGCCACAAAAAGCAATTCATTGAAGACTTGTTTGTACACTGTATAGAGCACCTGAAACATTTTCCGATCAACATGTCAACCATTGGCTTTATAATCCTGAAATGGAAAGAGGGAAACCTGCAATGACAACATCAGTCCCAGATCACAGGGATGGATTAGTGTTATCTTGCTTATTTGTAGTGGAAGTGTTAATTGCTTTCTTTCTCATACCTTTCTTGCAAAGGATAGTGCTCAATAAAACCAATATATAGCAGTGTGGTGTGAAATCATATCCTCTAGATACCATATATTGTAACGTTTTCTTAAGGCTTTTACTAGTATGCTTCAGTTTAATTTAGAGGAAAAAAATGTGAAGGGCTCATTTCCTTAAAAGACTATTTGGAGAGTGCTGTTTGCTGATCACACTGGCACTCAGGAAAGAGTTTTCTTTATCGCAGCTTCTGCTTATCTGTCACCCATAGCAACATTGTAACCCACAGAGATGCACTTCAAAGTGCACAATACCGGAAGCGGATCAAAGCAGCATTCTTACGGATTCATGCATGGCTGATTTAATGTTAGTGATTTTGAATTTGACCACAACATTAAGTTTGTAAAACTCACGGATTGCATTTAATATGAGCAGTTGGGATCAGTTATCATATCATTTGCTGTGATGCATTTAGGAAACTATGCAAGGTGGTGTGTTTAAGTCTTTCTACAAGTTGATACTCTTGATTTTTCCTCCATGAAATGGAATTATTGGGGATTTTTTTTACTCCTTCCCTCAACCAATACATTTCTTTGTAAAATCCTTAGGCAAATTATACCAAAATTGTGAGAATGTATGGGTTTTCACTATAACCAAAGCCAAAGTGGTAACATGGAAGTTTCAAGGCCAGAAGTTTTCCTTTTAATTAATCTAAAAAATACACACTACAGAATATGAAAAAAATGATTCATACTGTGACTGATTCAATTTCTACAGAACTGCATCCAAGCCCTGACATTTCCAAGATTAGATAACACAGAGCCTTGAAGCCTGTGCTCAAGAATTTAAACCAAAATGAACCAGCATCAGCACGAACTCCCACATGTACACTACAGTACAGTATGAGCCGTGCAGTCAAAGACAATGAGACAATTCAGTGCCACAGAAAAAAAAACACACGAGAGCCATTCTTCCTTCCTATCTTTTGCATCTGCAATTCTAATGTTCCAGCTACGTTACCTCCTTGGCACTGTGAGTTGTGCATTTCTCCAGTTTTCACTGTAGTCTGGCACGGGGGTGTTTTCTGAGGCTGCATCAAAGACTCCGGACATTGAGGCAAGCGATTAATTCAGACGTCAGACACTGTGCCGTCTCAGAGGAAATGACTTGCTTTAAAGGTTATGCGTGACATCCCCATTTGTGCCCTGCCAAATTTTTCCCATGTTATATATGTCATTTTTTGTCGTTCATGGGCAAATACTGCACAGTATCATAGACTTATTTTATGATATGATACGCATCATAACCCCCCCACCCACCCACACACGCACACACACACACACACACACACACACACACAGACACACACACACACAAACACACAAACACAGACCAGAAATGTGCATATCCCACATGAATAAGCCTAAGGCCTTGGGGTGTCCCACTCCTCTGCAGAAAAAGTCTTTTCAGACAACCAGCTGATAACCACTGCCAGTTGTGAGGCGATCATTATTTGAAGAGAGACGCCCATCAGATCATGGGATCAGGATAGGCATTTAATGAGAGTATAAATGAAAATGCAGCCATGTTGTAGACTTACTTGTTCTGTGAATGTGTTCACATTGGTCCTCATCAGCTCTCTGAGCCGTACGACAGAGCACGTGACACAAGCGGACTGCTGTGGAGTCTAAGACTGGCTAGGTGTTATTCACAAAACTGTGGCTTACAGCATTTTCCATGCATATACCACCCCCCTTCCCACATTTGCATAGCATTCAGGCAGCTCATAAACGAAAACCAAACTTTAAAGGTCGCTGAAATACCACATACCAAGTGTTAGTGCCACAGATCTGGTAGTGAGAGGTTTGTTAATGTGAGGAGAGAGATGATATTACATTCACGTCAATGCTGTGCTTGTAGGTGTTTTTGTGTGTCTCACGAAATGTGTAGGTGAATTGTATAATTGTTTATCATTGAAAGGTGAAAAGTACAATGAATGTGCAATCAGCTATGAAAACAAACGGATAAATGGATTAACACAGTACTTCACTGCCAAAAGAGCTGATTGAAACACATTGCTGTGTATCACTGTAAATGCAAGTAGCTGACCTACGTATTGTTTATCTCTCTATTTTGCACAGTGATTTTTGCATTTGTTGTCGTACTTTTTGCCTTTAAAAATAGACAGAAATTGTAGATCTTTAACTAAGGTTGCTCGACAGTTGTCAGGCCTCTCCACAAATAAATGTAAGCAAAACTCTTTCAGATGCATCTCAGGTGAAATATCTGCAGGGGCAGACAGTGCTGATAGTGCACTCCTTATGTGGTACGTGGAGGTAAGAAGCACATGGCCATATTTCATTGTCAAATTCAATTGAGAATCTATGCTTTTTTCCCCACACAGAGACAGCCATTCACTGTAAAACTGACCAGGCTGTGATGTAGCATTCTCACCGGCTCAATCAAAACAACATTCAAACGTTTTTCTCACTTTGAGAAGTATCTGACATTAGCTGGCTAAATCATAAATCAAGCCTTCACACACTTTCCAAGAAAACTCTTGTCTGGATTCCAAAGTCCCTGCCCAAAGTTCCACTCCCTTAAACACAGATTGCTTTCTTCCAGCCCGAAACTTTGCTATGTCAGTGTTAGTTCTGACTTTCCCCCTTCCAGGAGCTGCCTTCCAGCGGGTGAGATTGTTCCCTGTCAAATTACGCCGTGCCATAGGTGACTTCCTGGAGTGCAACCGACTGAACAACCGTCCCCTTGTTTCTAAATTATGGGCAACCCACGTGAATCGCTTGTGAATCGTTCCACATGCAGGAGAGCAATTCTGCATTTTTTTTAGGAATGAATCAGATGCATGCTTTGGCTTTTCAGTACTTACTAGTTATTTAGAGGTGCCACAGTTAGTTAAATTATAAAAAAAAACATCAAATCTCAGGCGAATATTGTCATAGATCCCCAATTTCTTAGAGACATCATGCAAAACAAATGCAATAATTCTTTTTCTTATCAAAATGCAAATGTTTTCAAGATGAGCAAAAATGGATTGTCAGGCGATCAGTTGTTTTAGGGGGGTTCCACATTGTGCACATTGTTGATGACCTTGTGAATAAGCTTTAAGTGTTATGAGAATAGGATATGCACAGAGGAGGGGTGGTCCCGCTGTGTGTCTTGGTACGCAGTGTGCCAGAGTGCAGTTTATGGGATGTTGGGGTGGAAGTGAGTTCATCTGCATACCGCTGTCAGCAGAGTTCGGCTCGGCCCTGCGCTGATACCACACATAATTACGCACTGCAGACCTCCCAGTTGTTCAAGGCCTGAAAGTACCTTTGCCATGTCAGAGTTAAAAGAGACAAAACCAAGACAGCGAAACCCCTCCCCACTCTCCTCTGAAGGAGTCTCCACAAAATTCATTCAATGTGTGATTTGTATTTTCAGGAATGAGGAGTGAGGAAAGCTCAAGGATGCATAGGATGTAGCCTTATCTTCAGCAAATTTCTTTCTTTTAATTAAGCAGATTTAACATATGTCACATTTCTTGCAATTGCCATAAAAATAATAATAATAATAATAATAATAATAATAATAATAATAATAATCTATAAATCTAATTTGATAAATTGTTCACTCACATTTAAACATGTCCATGTAGTTTTTCTGCCATTTATGTGTCCTGGATCAGGGGGAGTAGTTCTTGTAATTAACATTACATTTCGCTGACCAATCACATTTGCTGCATAGACCATAATGGCTTCTGCGATAAGTTGTATTTCTGGTGGCAAAACACATATGGAATTGTTTTACTTGCACTTCTACTGTTACTTTTAGCTTGCCAGTTGTCAGTAGATACTGTTCCAGGTCTTGTCATTTGTTCCCTGCACATGTCTTCACCAGCTGCTGTCTAAACACAGTGTTGTGTCTGTTTGCTTTTTGCTTTTTTTTTTTCTGAACGCTATGAATGTATTTCATAAGCTATTCCTGAATGAATAAGACTGTACAGTGGGATGGCTGGGTGTCTTTTTGAACCGTTAAGCATTTGCAAAGCAGGAGTCATCAGGAATGAAGGATGAGTGAATGAACAAGGAATGACCACCGGAGGTCAACCGTGTTAAGTAATGCCCATAGAATTTTAATGAATGCTTATTTGGTCGTCTGCGCACTCGGCCGTCGCGATAATGAATAATCTACCGGCCCAACCGCCATTTACAATTTTGACCAATGCCATCGAAAGGTCAGGCGGTTCTTCCAAAGGTCCAGGGGAAGGCAACTGGGGGGCTTATTTCAGGGCTCAGAGGCATGAGTAATGATGACAGATTGAAGGTACTAAATCTATTTAGACTCAGCAGGTGATCACACTTCAACTGCTCATCAGATCCACTCAGAGAGAGAGGGCCTCAGCCATGAGAAAGAGCAGTATGTTTACAGCCTGCTCATCTTTGATCATTTCAAGCTACACGAGTCCAACACACTGAATCCAGGCGACTTGAAGGACCAATTTTTTTTTCTTTTAATTTTTCATGGAAAATCAAAAAAGAAATTGGGCTGATTGAGTTTAAAGAAGAATTCGACCTGTGTTTGAAAAGTTAGAGAGGTTGTATCTTAATGTTGGCAATATGTCCACTGTGTTTGAATGTGACCATTGAGGAGGAATTCCTTGCACAATGCTGCAGTCCATAGTTTATGTACTTTGTCATTCTTGAAACAGAGACCTGTTTTGTTTCTATGTAAACAAACTCAGGAATATTTTTAAGATCCTCCCATTCTCATGAAGTCAAAAAGATTAATGAAATGAATCTCTTTTTTTCTTTCTTTTTTTTGTTTTCTGCGTGTAGATGTTCTCTGGTGACCCTTTAAAAAAACCTCTGAATTCTCCCATTTAAAATGGACCAGTTAATAGGTGTTGCAGATGTATGAAGTATTACACAAATAGTCACCAGTGCATAATATTTCCATAGTTTCTGAGTGGTTGAAACCTAATATACCAATGTGTAAGAGTTTACAAACTTTCTTTCTTTTTGTACTTTCACAACCAGGAAAGTGGAACATTTTAGGATTTATGATGCAGTTTTTTGTGGATTATGGGATCAGTTTCTTAACCAGGAGAACAGAGTTCAGCCAGGATAAATTCAAAACCTATGCTATAGTCAGCTAGAAGGACAGTTCTGTCTGCAGAGCATAAACAGCTTTTATCTCCATCCCTGACAACAGTGCCCCTATTGGTGGATGACAGTGTGCACTTCAGGAAGTACAATGTTAACTATGTGCAGTTTTTTTTTTCCCATTCAAAAACAGTGTTAAAACATCTTTTGGATGCTGTGTCCCTCTCAGGCTGGTTTCACCATTATGATTGCTAAAGTTACATCCTTCTGTCTTGTCTAGTCTTGTCTTGTTTGCGCAGCAGACGACAACTCAGAGGCTCTGACGGGTGATGTTCAGTTGTCCACTTAGTTTTACAAACAACAGAAATGTAGGTTCCATGGCCAAAGGAATGTGAACAGCCGACGTCTTGACAGACGGTGCCGCCCACATGGCAGAATGATATTATACTGCAAGTACAGGCGTCATGGGCTCCAGCTGACCCATATGAGCAGCTGAGTTCATTACATAATACCTTGCGCCTTATTGACACAGGCGCAAGTATGGGAAGAGGTGACAGAGCTAGAGCTCAGCACAGATGGCGGTCCACGCTTGCACCTGCAAATAATTTAGTCAAAATTGTTTATTTAACTTTCTTGAGTGCTACCAGTGTTTCCTTTATGTGTTTTTTCTCTCTAAATGCAGAGTCCCCCAGGGCAAGGAACTGCAAGGATACAATTTCAATGCCTTTGTGACATCGCTAAACTGCAAATACCCCCAAAAAAAAAGAATGAAAATATTGCCACTTTAGGTTGATTAGTACACAAATATGCAAGCTCTTACGGAATATGTTTAGCCTATTAGCCTATTTTTTGGTTTATTTTGTTCTGGTTCCAGAAACAAATGCATTATTTCCTATGGATACAAGCCACAGACCTTCCTCACAAATTTCCTCACAAGAGTTACAAAGAGCCATATTTTGCTATATCTATGACATACCAACTATTGCACAGTTATGTTTGCATAAGCACACACTGAACACAATGTGAAGATATCCTCCAGATATCCTCCTACCAGATTCAAATATTTCCTCTTATCGATACCAGTGCGGTGAACAGCTGTCAGTAAAGATTTATGTCTGCTGCCATAATGAAACTCTGAAGCTTTAACAGAATCTGGGCCATCAACACAGTACCCATTTAGTAAGAGTCTGTTGGAATGACAGATTGATGAGATTGATAAGAATTATTAAAATATCTGATTGCTCTTAAGATTGTCCAGGTTTGCTCATGATTGATCCAACTAAGCCTAACTCGCCCAAACAGCTTAAGTGGAGACATCTGATTTATGTCATGCAAATAATTTGCACTGTACATGAGGGTTTATATTAGTATTTATAATGCTGTCAATTGTGCAATTAGTTAGAAATAGTTTATCATCTGCAGGAACTAGAGGAATTCAAAAGCAACAGGTAGAAAAACAATTAACAATAATTCCTTCATTCAAAATATCACAATGCATCATGTTTATCTCATATATTTTAAATTACCATTTTTTCTTAATTATTCACACAATCAACAGCATTGGTAGTCATAGTGATAATGTTGTGTTTTAGACCGACAAAAATAAATGTGTTTGTGCCCATGGTACATTGCTAATCGGCAGACTGGCAACATGAATCCACCACATAATTCAATTAATTCTGCCTCTTAATGGGATTGCATCACATGTAACAAACAGAATAAACCCTGTGCAGCTCTGTGAAACACTATGTAAGGAGCATGTCAGAGATGATTCAGCTGAAGTTTTCCTGGTTGCAAACATGTACACTCAGCACCTCCAGAGCATGAAACAAGAGCTCTGTGTGTTTCAGCAAAGCGTGGTGGCTTTTCAAAGAGCAGGATCCCCACCAGAAGAATGTTAATTATCTGCAGTCCTTTGGGAAATGTAAATGGGGTCAAGCCACAGTCAATGTGTAATCTATCACCATTTCTGAGGCCATCTGAACCCATCTCCATGCCAGAAAACCACAAAATAAGAATCACTTTTCCTGCTTATCAGTTCACATTTTACCAAATTATGCTAAATACGTGTTGATCACGTTGACCCTGTAGTAGATTTTCATTTTCTCAGCTGAGTCTCTCTTTTGTGTAATAGTAATCATTTCTATTATAAGTACACCTACATACTATTGGAATGTCCATTTTTTTGTTTTAAGACTTTCTTTATGCTAATGACATTTGTTCAGTAACTTTAGCAAGTGTAATGTATAAATGGACAGCACTTCATGGCACTTTAATAAATTATTTACACAGCCTGCTCTGTAATGTGGTAAACCATTTGGAGAAGATCAGAGACGGGAAAAGAGAAGGTCAGATAGCCGTGGAGGAACTGGAGCCTTGGCTGTTTGTCTACAAAGACCTGATTGCTTTTGCCACCAAGCAGTAAAACTGTTCTGGAACACACTTCTGTGGTCTCCCTGACACATTTCTGCAGCCAATCACAAACGACCCCACTTTGTGAGGACATGGCTGGAAAAAAAGACCCCCTCCCACTTTGTCCAGAGAGTTGGGAAGTGGTCAGCTCAAACCACAACACCCTGCTGGTGTTTATTTATTGACGTCCCTGCGTTCTAAACTCTCTGGTATTACAGGGCCTCGTTATTGCCATAATGAAAGGGGAAGAGGACAGGAGATAAGACATACCTTGCCTTTGCTGTGTAAATAAAGTAAATGGTCGCTCAGGTTACCCTCTGTCTTAATTATTGTGGCAGCTGTGAAAACCACAGCAAAGGGGGGGGTGGGGTGGGGGTGGGGGTTGAAGTTTCTCTCTGTCATAATGACTCCAGAGATGATGGAGCTTGTGAAGCTGGGCCCGAGCAGCAGACCCCAGAGGGATCCTCTCTGCGGGAACGAGGAGTGGTGCGGCGGGGTGCGGAGAGGCGTGCTCACATGTGTGACAGACTCCCTCCCTAATCCCCTCGTCTTCAGCTGTCTGTGTGGCATGAGTCTCCGCTGCGGTTCCGTGCACGCCGGGGAGAGGGGAAGCGCCGCAGAGGGGATCTCGCACAGCACAAACACGCTGTCAGTTTAACTACGCGGGACACGACGGCGTCACGCATGGATGCCGCTCAAGGGACGCGCGTAAAAACACCCCCTCCTGAATTACAGCTTACGGAATAGGCCTGCACGGGTGGGGATTTCATGAGTAGCTGGTAAACACGTTATGGGTTTTAAATACCTCTAGCTGTCCATGAAGGACATACAGCATAGCAGCCATTTAGGAACTGTTCACGGGAAACAACCTTAAACAAAAATTCACATTAATTCACATTCATTTCTGAATTAATCTCTTTGAAGTTAGTTATCTGTTAAAGGTTGGCATTATTTTTAGCAAAAATTAATGGTTAAAAATCTTAATTTCCACCATTTCAAAAAGTGATTTATCATATTAATGACTTCATAGATGGAATATAATAGAAGTCATTTTAATTTCAATCATTTAACAAATGCTGACAAATACCTAGTGGACAATAATGCATAATAATGTATAAGGCTCTGTACATTAGCTTTGGTGGAAAATAAGCCTCTGTAAAGCACAGGTGAGAAAATATTTTTGCAGCAGCCTTTAAATCAGTCTGGAATGAGTTCTGAAAATCTTAAGATCTAAGGATGTAAACGTGCCTGCCACAAACCAGTGACATATTACGATCAGTCAAAAAGGATACAGTCTTCACACTATGGCAGGACTAGCCTGTTTGTTGTATGTTATCATCTATGTTGACACAAACTTCCTATAAGCCCTGTATCGATAGGAGAAAGGTGATGAACAATGGTCTGAGTGATTATTTCACCCTCTACTTTGTAAACACCCCCTCTCTTGGGATATCCAAACAGCTGCCTGTATTTTTGTTTGTTTTAGACCTGGGCTCCATTTCCTAATTGAATAAAGGCAGTGTGGACTTAGTTTGAGCGGATAGCGACAGGAAGCAAAGTCCGACAGTGTCACAATGAGGCATCCTTTTCACTGAGGGGTATATTACGTCAGGCTCATGTCTGTGTGTGTGCGTGCAAGTGTGTGTGTGTGTGTGTGTGCGTGTGTGTGTGTTTATATTTAGTATTTCCACTTGGTACTTACCATGACACAAATGCTATTGAGAGAATATTTATTGCCCACAATAACTTAAATATAATCCAATATCAGGCTGTTAGTCAATAATATTGCCTGGATTTATGTGCGTTGATTGAATTTCTGTTCACTTCCTTCGCTCCACTTAACCTTTTTATCAGTTTGTCAATAATTTCTTCAGTTTTAGAATATTGTCCACAAACTTAAGGGCACAAGACCAAACAAACCTAACTGAAGAGAATTAATTTCAAACTATCTTCAAAATTGAAGAATTTACATAGAGTGCCTAACATTTTTTACACACACACACACACACACACACACACACACACACACACACACACACACACACACACACACACACACCTCAAAAAAAGCATTTTGGGATATTTTCTAAACAATTCATGCTCACGCCATAAAATGCATCTTAACAGTTTTTACCATGATTAAACGGCAAGGGTAAATGTCTGATACCCATAGTGACATCACAGATAAGTATTTTCTGCCTATTCTGTGACCGACACATCATTTTGTTGCTGATGATGTTTTAATCTTTGTCAAATCAAACATGGAAAGGGATGTCATTATGTAATGTTTTCTGATGGACATTTTCATGCTGTATGCTATTATCACAATGCAACCTTCTGAAATCAGCTATCAGACTTGAATATGAAGAAATAACCATTCACATTTATTAGCAACAATAAGCTGTGAATTTGCACTTGTCAGAGAAGGCGACATGCACCACAATGGCAAAGCCAGCAATAATGCAGTAGCTACAGGCAACCCCCTCTGTATTTGTCCTGTAAGTGCATATGGCCTTCCTGAACTCTTTAGTATATCTGAATTATAATCAGTAAACATGTCAATACAGACAATGCTAATATTTCTGCTGTACAACATTGAAGGAATACATTGGTGTCTCTTTTCAGGTGACATTTTAAAAGCAGATGACATTTTGAAACCTTCCATTGCTCTTTTTCAGTCATTTCCTTGTCCAAATTTGTTGTGTTTTGCATCGACAGTCTCCAGCTGATACATTTAGAGTCTATTTAGAGCTGCTGATTTCTTAGAGCTTTCCTTTGTCAGGCACACTTACAATGGGCCCTTTCAGAATGTGCTCTGCCTTTTCTGTATTTACTATAGAATTTGCTTCAATAAGCTTTTCGTAAAGAGGTTTCAAGCAAACAAGTTAGGATGCAGCTGTAGAATGTGAACACAGACAACTGACAGGATCGGAACATACACCAAATCATATGAAGATTTTTTTTTTTCTGGAGCACATCCACACGTTTGGCAGACACAGATAACACCACGGGCAGACAAGGGGGGGAAAACGAGGCCGGCCGATGATGGATGAATACATGGACGCGAGGGTGAAAATACAATAAAGGGGAACGGATGTGCTCGCCTGTCTATTTCAGGCCCGAGCACATGTGGCTCATCAGAGGCGCGGAAGTGAGCAACACTCGGAATAATTGCCCAGAAGCAGGAAGTGGGAGCGGAAGCGAGGGGCGGCGGGGCTGTAACGGAGCCGGCCTGAGACTCCCGCTCCAGCGGCGCTCGGGGGAGCTGTGGATGTGACGGCGATGGCAGGGCCGGGCGGTGAAAGGCCAGGGCCTGTGCTCTAACCCTGGAAGGATGTGGGGTCGGGAGAGGCTCCAGGAGGCAGGATGTGTGGGCGAGAGAAGGACACAAAGCGGCGAACTCACTGAGCTCTCTCTCCCTCTCTCTCTCTCTCTCTCTCTCTCCCTCTTGCGCCGTCTTCTCCGTCCATTTGTCTCTTTCTATATAGCTGTCTATTTCTCAGAGTCTATGTGTCTCTCTCCTTCTCGGTTTTTTTATTTGCTCATGCCTCTTTCTCTCTGTCTCTGTATCAATGTCCCTTTCTCTAATCTCTCTTGGATCTCTCTGTCTCTTTCTATACAACGCTCTGTCTTTCTTGGAGTCTATGTGTGTGCATCTCTCTCTGTCACATCCTCTTTCTCCCTCTTTTTTTTCTTTTTCTGTCTTTTTTTGAAATTTTACCTGTTTACCTGCTTCTCTAGCTCTACAGGATGCTGTTTCTTCTTGTATTTCATCTTCTGTCTCCCTCTCTATCTCTCTCTCTCTCTCTCTCTGCCTCTTTCATTTTCCGTCAGTAATTTTTTTTCTCTGGGTCTCCATGTCTTTCTCTATTACTCTGTCTCCTTCTGTCTCTTTCCCTCCTTCTCTCCCTCTCTTTCTCATTTTGTTTTTGTGTGGTGGATCTCCCTTACTGCATGCAAATGCAATCCCCAGAGTAACACAGCATTAAACCAGAGAGGCGTCTTTTTCGTGCAGAGCTTACGACTGTACGAGGCAACACTCTTTCGACCTCTGCCAGGACTCAACAATAGTTTCCACCCTGCCAATTAAGAGGCCGTCGTGCCAAAGCCAGTCTGTTATTCCACAAACCCTGTTTATGCCCTAACCATGTTTTCCCACTATACTCACAGGCCAACAAAGTTGCTTTTTTATTACTGCTGGAAAAATGTTAAAAGTATCTCAGACTTTATGGATCATTAAAACGTTGTAAAAATTGAAGCTGCGAGGCTGCCCTTTAGGGTTTTTTTTCTGCTTCATGGAATAAGCAGCATTTGTGTGGTGGGAGAAACGACAAAAGGAGGGTGTTCCCTCTGCATGCATAAAGAACAACCCCGAAATACCCAATTGGATGCTGTGATTGTTGCGTGATTGTCAGGTCAAAAGAAGATTGTCCTTTCAGCCTCAGCTTCATTTCCCAGGTTTATAAACACCAAACGCAGGCCGCCAAGGTGCTGAAAAGCCAGCACGCTGACCCTGCCTGTCAGGGCTCTGGGAGCTAGGTCAGGAGTTATCTCTCCCAAAACGGCTGAATTCTTCATGCGGGCAAAGGCTCCAGATCACCTTTGTTCTCCTAAAACAACCCTGACTTTGCCATTTACTCTACCTGTGAGGCAAAAAAATATATAACAGGCAAGGATGGAGAGAGAGCTGATGCACAGTGCACAAAGTTACCATAATGTCAACAAGCTTGGATTAACAGTGCTCATTAATCCAACACTCATTATACTTTTTTAAATGTAGAGGAGGGCTTTAGTATCTGATTAGTGTGAATAGACCATGGGTTTTTCATCTGTGTTGAAAGCTCTTCCTACTATACCATAAACATGTACTGGCTTGCATATGTACTGTGAACCCAACCACTCTGTGTAACATTATAGAATGAAAAGTAATCCCTCAAAAGCAAACTTCTCTGGGCTTACCATGGCACAATAAGGGAGTCGAAAGTCAAAGTATCGATGGTAACCCATGTAAGTCTAGCGGCTCATGTGGAACTAATGGCCGGCTCTGACTGAATCATGAGAAATGTACATCGTCATCCCTATAGAATGTGTAACAGAGGATTGTGTAACCACGCTGAAAAGCAGACAGTGCATGCATTGTTAGAGAGGAGGTCTCGTTCATGCAGAAGGCAACATACGAGCATGTGTCCCCGTGAATTCCCCCCGTGAAATGGCTTTCAAGTTCCGACGGACTTTCATTGGAGATTCTCCCCCGGGAGATGGTTTAGCATCCTCCCAAACACGTTCTATGATTAGCCAAACAAATTAGCCGCTCATTAATTTTCATGTCTCCTCAGAGTAGGGTAAGGTCATCAGGGACGGCTCATTTGTCTTCAGTGGTTTGCTTGTTGTCCTCTTTGTTTGTGTTTACCTGCGGACTGTTATCTGACAGGCCAAATCAGCAGCCTCACAGAGGGAGGTCACACATCCCAATGGAAGAAAGGGCTCTCTTGTTTTAGCGCCCGGTAGTCAAATGTTCAATCTTTCCCAAAACCAACAATCTTGTCACTGTCGTCGTTGGTGCCGGTGGCATTGCATGTCAGCACTGTGCATCCGTCTCCTAAAGAAACACCTCTTTAAACAGAGTCTCTGAATCTGAGCTGTCTAATTTTTCCTTCTGTTCACACCTCATTGAATGCCCACTGTTTATTTGACTCTTTCGCATCTCTCCAATAACCTAGCTCACCCCCCCCTTTCTTAGTTTCTACTCCTCAGCTTGTTGTAAGTTGGTTGTTTTTAAATGGTGCAAACTTGCTTGATCTTCAGTTTGGTTAGTAATTTATGAAATGTTGATTGCATAAATTGACTAGTAAGGAGTTTTTGTGTGCATTTACAGCCTGGAGAGCTAGCATCACTTTATTTACAAAGTTTATTTATTTAAACCTGATACATTGTATTCTAAACATTTTTTTTGTAATTTTATGGATTTTTTAATGTACTGTCCCCTTGACAGCAATATTACTATTTTTACTACTACTACAGCTAATAATAATAATAATAATAATAATAATTCAAATATTAATTACAACAACAACAACAGTAATAATGATTATAGTTTTATCATCATTTTCATTAGTTATAGACATACCATTTCACTGTCTTGTGAGGAACAGATGGCATTTTCTAAACTAAAGAGGATAATCAGTGTAGAGACTGCATACAGCATAAGCCTGAGAGAGACAGACAGGATGGTGACAGTGCTAAGCACAGATAATGTTCTGCGCTGAAAACACGGGCTGAATATTTCACCAAAACAAGGGCCACAACTACACACGTTACGCGCAGCTGTTTATTCCACTGCAAGTGTTACATAATCCGGGTCTTAAAGGAGGAATGCTATTCACATGGATATTCATTTCAAGTTGAGTGGGATAGCCTGGTTTCCATGCTGTAATGGGATTTGTGTCACACCGTGCTTTAACGTAATGCAGGAGGCAAATGTTTTTAATGTAACACACCTTGCACAGGGGCCTCTTGTCTAAAGTCAGAGGTGCACTGACAGCCTGCAATGAATGCTACGAGACACAATAACCTGAATTTCCATCTTTAAAGAATCTCTGAAAACAAACTGGAAAGAAAAGAACGGAAATAAAGAAAGTCTCCATGGCTTCTATGTGTTGGCAAGAGAGGGGAGGAAACAGCTGAGCACTTTTGAAATGGGTCCACCTCTTGGCTTCCATCACCCTCTTATTTGGCTACAAGCAAGGAGATACTTTTAACAGCAGGGCACTAGCTTCTTGGTCTTTGCCAAGAGTTACTCTTAAGAAAAGGTTTCCGAATGTGACAGGTCTGTGCTACAAGCGTGCTTTACTCGAAAAGGCTTTGGCTTCAATGCTATTATTCCATATGGATTAATGCATGAAATGCAATGCAACACAAAATAGTTCCTCATTTTATTGGCTGGATGCAATGGTGAGATATTTACAGCCTGAGTGTGTGTGCATCACAATACCTGACTGGCTCTCCTCTGCCACAGGCATACACACACACACACACACACACACACACACACACACACACACACACACACACACACACACACACACACACACACACACACACACACACACACACACACACACACACACACACCAGGATATTGCACTGATTTGTCTTGACACATCCCTCTAAAGCGGCTGGTGTAAGATAAAGTATAAGCTTGTATTTAATGGAAAGGCCTGTACCTGAAATGCAAAATCATTTGTACCTGTATTTATAGATGTGATAGGGACCTTCAGAACCACTTTCACTGATTTAAGGTAAGGGGAGAAGCTTTGTAACTTGTGATCTCCTTGAAATTTGAAAAACTCCTCTGATAAACAGACACTAATGAAAAGCATGCCAGCATTGGAACTGATGGAATGTTGCATGATTTCACCTTTTTCTCAGACTCAGTCACAACATTGTTCTGAAACTCTTAAGAGGTCTCAGTGACTGATACTTCATTATCAAACTAAGGCCTACTAATCCAACAATAATACACTCTATCTTTTGATGAGAGAGAAATTCAGCTTTGGCTAGTTTTAGTTTCTTATGCAACATGAAGAACCGAGTGACAGCTTGTGTGAGATGCAAACTTACTTCAAGCTATTGCTCAATATCAATAGTTAGAACAAAGAACAATGCAGTCAGATTGATTAGTGGTAAGAAATAACTGTAAGTCAAATAATTTTAATGATACTAAATAATCAATGATTTTCTAAACGTCTACACAATATAAATGTAAATACTAAAAACATACTGAAAAATTGAAGAGGGAGATCAATGTGTCCAAATGCCACTGTATTTGGTGTAATAATTTATGAATCGAATTGTCCATTTATGAAACATGATGTCATGTTCTCGTCACTTCATAAGCCTTCTTTGAAAACGATTGTATTGCATAAACACAATACATTTAAAGCCTATGCTGCTTTATCTTTCAGATGTACGTTTTTTAATGTACGTCTTCATTCTTAGGTCTCGATATGTGTCTGTCTTGAACTATGTGACCCAGAGCCTTTCTGTGTTTATGCCTTGATTTTGAGTGCTGGTGCCCAGGCCTTCCTAGGCTAAAGTAATCAATCAGTTTGATCTTATGGCTTCAGACAGACTTTAGGTGGTCTAATTTCAACGAGCTGGAGAAGTCCCCACACAACTGGATTCTGTTAAACGTCACCAATTTAACTTAATTTGTGCTGTGCACATTTCCAATAAGTGGACCATGAGTTGAACACCAAAAATGGAGACTGATTGCACTTTCATTCTGACAGGGGGTGGTCTCCCCTGATCAACCCTCAAACCTTGCACACAGCTACTCCCCTTTGGCCTTTAGCGAAACAAAGGGTTGCTTTTTCTCCCTGGAAGTTGAAAAAGCCGAAAGACGGAAATCCACATTTTTGAATGGAGACATTGCCCCCAACCCCCCTGAGAAAATATTTAGCTTGCAATTGGTTTATAAGTGAAAAGAAAAAATCCTCTATGTGTCAGATTTGAATGATTTACAACCTATTTATTTTAGAAATTTCAGGCAAAACAAATAAATCAAAAATCATTATGGCAAGAATATTTTCAAAGTGATGAATTATGCCGCAAGCTCAACAGCACTGAAATGAGCACCTGGTCAAACACCAGGCCCATGGTCATGTTTATTGACGATAAATTGCATTGTTTCAGATTATAACAATTTCAGGTTCTAAGTGAAGATAATAATCTTCTAATAATAATTTTGTTATGGGTCGTTGAAAAACGCATAGCACATTGTAATTAGTTTCTTATCATTTGTATATTAGCTACGTTCTTCTTTGGTTGTTTAACATTTTCAGACATTGGTGAGGCAGATATGGTTTTGGGAGTCTATGGTGATATTACTCTCTGATTCAGGCTGAAATGCTTTCAAGGGGTGATTACACACCTCACTCCTGGTAGGGTTGTTAAAATAGTGAGCCACTCGGATGGGTATGTGAAGACCACCCCAGTACATCATCTGGCAAGACTGGTTTCTAATAATTAGACATAGAATGGTGTGAAAACTCTTCTCCTGAATATCCCTTTAATTATCAAGCAGTGTAATCATCATCCTCATTATGATAAATGTCACTTTTTCCCTTGGAAGCACAGTCAGCATAAAGCGCTAATCTGGTTCAAGGTAATGATTATATTGCCATTCACCAAACAGGAGCTGTTTCATGGAGCTGTTGCATGGATTAAAGGTGTGAAAGGTGATGAAATTCTCAAGGTTTTTAACCATTCCTGCATATTTAGGATCTTTCTTTAACTAAGATGTACAGAAATGTAGCATTTAGATTTCATTTAAACATAGGTTCCTGCTTAAGGGGGTCAACTAAAATCCCTAAAATCCAGGGTGTCAGTGAATAGTAAGATAAAATCTAAAGTCTCAGTTGTCTTGTTTTCCTCCATCAGTTCTGTAAAGGAGAGTAAAATGAGCAAAATGCCATACAGTTATTTATAACCAAATTGATGTTACTCTTTTTTTCCATCATTTGTCATTTTATATCATAGGATAATATGTTGAGTCACATGGGGCAGCAGTCTTCAGAACCAGAAATATTTGGCTCTTTGGCTCTGCATTCACTGTATTACAGACATGCATAATCAATTCTGTTTAATTACTGGTTTTATCATATTTTTTCTTCCAGATTTCATTCAAATACTGAGCTTTTTTAAGACCAGTCAAAAGATTGAACATAACCGATTTATATTTTGCTTCTGTGATGCTTCAGATAAACATGTAGTAATCCCTCAAACTCTAGATGAGCAGAAGAGAATTGTAGATACTTGTTAATTTATGCTTTTGCATAGGTTAATAACAAGAGGGTTCATATTAAGATTCATTTTAGGTATGGTCATTGTGGCAGTTTTTTCACAGTTCAAGTTCCACTCTGTGGTACAAACATGACATCTGTCTTAATCAAGAGAAACTTTATTTTTGTGTTTTTCATTGGTCTTTGACATGCTACTCACTGAGGGGATCTACATTATGATCCGTTTTGTCTATTTATTCAGTGATGCCATTATGCAATGCAAACAGCTTACATTTAACATGCATCCCATGTATTATGTATTTGCTGAAGCATTTCAGAGTAACTGATCAGGAGTACTATTGCTGTGTACCACCTGGGAATCAAATCTACAACTTTGTGGCTCCAAGCCCTATTCCATAATCATTTTACCACACTGCTGCCCTCACTTGGCCGCAGCCTGGGCTGTAGTGTCCCTCATGTGCTATTTGTTTTACTGGGTGAAGGAAATGTGAACATCTAACCCGTCTCTCCTTTGATGGGTCTAATGGCTCTGGGCACTGTGTGTGCAAAAGCAGATACTGTAAAAAGAGAAGAGCTATAGACCATGGAAAAAATGTGGACGACATTCCATCGGCTATATGTCTTATTTGGCCTTTATTTTTCAAATATAATTGAATGCTGCATCAGTGGGGGGTGCCATTAGATAAAAAGAAATGGGGGACAAACCTGCATGGCGATTGATGGGGACTGTCCCCACGAGACCTTAGATTCTTTGAAACAGGCAACAGCAGTCAATAAAGAGGGCTCCCTCAGCCACAGAAGTTAATTGGGATGTATGGGCCGAACATTAATCCGCCGCACACTTTAGCCGGAGTGGCAGCGCCAGAGGGATCGGGGTGGCTGACATCAAGGGGAGCGATGACATATTGACCCGGGGTGGCGATCCCTGCGGAGAATTGCTGCCACGGAGGAAACAGTGGACAGATTCTGGTCCCCCCATCCCCCACACCCCCACACCCCAATCAACACCTCTCCAAGCAGACAGACAAGAACCCCGGGCATGATCGATGCCCCGGAGGATGCTGGGAGAGCGTGCACCTTTGACACAGAACAGGCCGCGGTGCAAAGATGTACGCAGCACTGCGTCTCTCCATGAGGAGAGGGCCCAGGGAAGGGCCCAGCAGAGCAGCTGAAACCTGGCCTTCGAAGGCATGAAGAATGCAAACTGTAATCCCTGAAGAATGCATGAGGAATGTGAGAGCTAAGTCAGTGGTCAGCGCGGCCTCTAGCAAAGGAGAGCAAAGAGTGTCGGACAGAACATGAGGACAGCACTTCACAGGAGCAGGTCACTTTGGTTATCCTTAAAACTGGCCTTACTGAAAAGGTTATTCACTCATGTTGTAACTGTCATGTAAAGTATTAAATAAAACTGTCAAACTAACCATCTGTGATATTTCTCCTGGCAGTAATCAATAATTGTCTTGTCTGGATCTGAAGTGTGTTGGCATACAATTTCTGAAGGGAACCTATCCCAGAGCTGTTTGCGTGAGAATTATTTTACTAGAAACAACATTGTTAGGATGAGCATATTGACTATCTTTTACTTTCAACAGGGAGAAAACAAATAAAACAAAAACAAATATGGTAGATTTTGTAATTATCGGCAATGTATAATCAAAGTAATGTTTTACACATTATTAAACACAAAACAGCCAAGCTTGATTAGCAATAAAACCATTAATGGTGTATTTACCTGTTCTAGCTTGCTTGCCTTAACAAATAGTCAGATATGTGGAGAGTCTGCATTTCAAAACTGGTGTGTGTGTGTGAACTGGTGTGTGGGTGTGTGTGTGTACGTCTGTATGTGCATCTGTGTGTGTGTGTGTGTGTGCCGAGCAAAAAAAAAGACTTCAAATGATTGTTTCACGCAGCTGCTCAATATACCAGACTGATTGTCTGCAAGCTGTGAGGGGGAATGCTAATTATTTGCTGCTCCGGCGTGGCTGTCGGCTTCAGAGACCCGGGCTCTGCGGATAGACAGTAGACACAAGAAAAACAATGCCTCAGAGAGAGGAAAGGCAGCAATAAAACATTTCCTGCCATGTAATTCTCCTCGCGTCAGCTGATTGCTTTACTGGGTTCTGCTCGACACCAATTAATCCCTCCCCCCTTCACTGATTACCCCCTCAGGAGTGACCAGACGTCCCTGGCCCTCAGTGGCGGCGGCCGGGGGTCGGTTGTTGTGGCCACCCTTTCCGGTGCTGCCATCCAGGCCTCCCACCATGTCCTCTCACTGTACATTTCATCACTTTCAGTTTCCAGGGCAAACTCTACCCAGGAATTTTTGCCCCGCCCCCTCCTTTCCCCTGTGCTATGATCTTCAGTCAGGAGTGATTTGCATGTGAGCACTGTTGTCCTGGACCACAGGCCACTTTCTCCCTGGGAATCTTCTAGAGACTTCATCTGCAACAAGGCAGTGATACCACTACTGCTCACCAGTGTGGGCTTTCTCAAACCCAGGTCCCTTAAACTGAATGATATTGAAAATGGGAACTTGGGAAGTTTTGTTTTGCCTTTTCTGAGCCATACTCAGTCTCTTTCTATTTTTCATTTGTGCAGACTTCTCCAAGTCAGACTAAAGCAGCTGATTAAGTAATATAATTATAGAGGCACATAAATCAGAGGCAAACTGTGTAAATCACATAGGTATACTTATATTTTGCTAATAACATGAGATTCAGCTAAAAGATTAATTGTTGTTGTGAGTCATTAAAGGGAAAATTGATTGCTGTAAGCAAATTTGCTGTTTTCACCAAGGTATCCAACCAGCTGCCTTGAAATCAAATTCAAGTAAGGTAACAGTGAAATAAGACAACCATTGATGCTTTATCATCACAGCAAACATTACTTGCACATAAGATTTTGACCAATTCATATGTATCCATTTTAAGTATATGTTGTGTTTAAATAAAAGAACGTTTAGATGAAATGTATTCATGTTCTAATTCCTTTCCCTCCAAAGAGGGACTGGCCATGGCAGATGGGAGGCCTAAATAAACCATAATCTTGGGCTGGAAACTTCAATCGATGGACCCTTCCTCTTCATATCCATAACACCGAGGGTCTTTTTATGCTCTCTATAGATCAGGGCAGAAATAATACTGTACTCCCACAGGATTCCCTGGATCATTCAAGCTGAAACCTGAGGCCTATGGCTGATACATTTGCCCACTCTGGAGAGGGATGCTAATCACTTTGTTTAAACCTGGCGGGAAAGCTTTTTTCCCTCCTTTTTTTCTTGCTCCGTATGGCACTGCAATCTGTCTGAGGGCGCACTGCTGGTCTGTTGATAGTGCACCCACATGCAGAGCCGTGTCCTGGTGGTTTCCTGGTGTGTGGCCTATGTTCCTCCGGGCCAAGGACGTAGCAGGCCAAGCGACACGGGGAGCTTTAGGACTCCTCAAGTGCTTCAAAGTGATCCGAGCTCTCTCTGGAGCTGCGCAGAGAAATTAAACTAATAAACAGCAACCTCCATAAAGAAAACAAAGAGCTCAAAACACTGGCCCAATCTTGTTGCCCAGCGACTAAATAGGGGCCAGGAGTCCTTTGGTATTTTGTTTGTTTGTTTGTTTTAGTGCTGCAGAGACCTTAACAACTTGCAGATTATCTTCACAGAGCTCTGACCGAAGGCTCTCCAATTAACTACAACTGAAGACATTCTGAAGCAGTTCATCTGAAGGGCTTTGATACACTTACTGGAAGTTGTACTGAATATCAGGATTCTGGAAAGAGAGGTCATTTGTGATGTGTATTTGAGCACCATTCATTTTAGCAACAATAAGCAATAATAAGCAACAAAAATGCCATTCATAAAGTTTCTCTGTTTGAGGTGTTGATATGTAGCAAACTAGTACTCTCTACTCCACAGAGAAGGGGCTGAACATTCTGAAATACTTGTGAGCTTTCACCATGTATTTATGACAAAGGAGAGGGAACATCAAGCTGATGACATGTCGACACATCTTCAAGGCCAGGGTCAATCCCCCTTACATTACAGATTCTCCAGAGGGCACCAAGTGCATTATCTTTTGGTCTCACAAGACCAGACCCTCTACATAAATGTTTAATTTAAGATGCCAGAGGGAGCATCACCTTGGTCCTTCTTCCATCTCATTTAGCATATATTTGTGCTGAGCATGGGCAAAAAGAAACAAGCTCAATCAGCACATGCTGTTAGCTGTGATTTACAATTAAATGCTAGCATTTTTTGATTGGCTAGTTAGATTATCACCAAAACAAATAATTAAATTGGTATCTGAACTGAAAACATGCTCATATTTGTATGCCAAGGTTGGCAAGGACACATTTTGGCTCCTGGGGAAAGACTGTTAACATATAGCACATATCTTTATAGCCAATCCCTGTCCCCTAAATCACTCTTTTGAAATAAATTTCTCTTCACTTGACTTCAGGAAAGGACCTGCAGTATGCTAGCTGTGGGTTGCACAGCTGTTTGTCACAACCTGAGAGACGGTGGCTGCTGATTGACCAACCAAAAGAACCTTTTAAAATTTAGGACAGCAGAGATGCATTTTTCATACTACATCAATTTTTTGTACAAGCTTAAACATCAAAAATTGTATTGTATTACTATAGGTTTTGTTTACTCAAATATCTATGCTTTGGCACTATGCTTTGTATGTCATGCCAATAAAACCTTTTCAACTTGAACTTCACAGAGAGAGAAAAAAATATTTCCCATTACATTTTATACCCTGGCCTGTAGATATATTTGTATAACCTTGTATTGTAATATCATTCATCAAAGATTCCTGTCTTTAAATATTCACAAGGTAGAGCAAAGGAAGAAACATCATCAGCTCTCCCATGAGGACATTATGGGGTGTTTCCTGTTCTGTCCGGTTGTGAATCATTCTGAATGCTCATTTGGAATGAAATGGCACATACATTAAGAAATCCATGACATCTTTAATGTGCTGTAATGTTCGTTGCTGTATTATTTCCTGAGTCCGTTGCAGGAGCAGTGCAATTAAAGGTAGATTTTAGTAATGAGTTCAAGACAATATTACTTTTCTCTTGCACAGTTTTTTTTTTACTTTTTAATTTTACAACAATACATTTGTAATTGCCTGTTAAGATCACAATGTTCTGCCTTTTGATTCAGCTGCAACCATAATATATGTATAGTTATTTTCCCCCATTTCATTTTCAGAGAGGCTGTGGAGAGCCTTCACCACCTCTTCCTTGGCCTAAATGTCAATTGTTGTCAACTACTAGTTAATTGTCCCACTCATTGTCAATTGTAAGCCACACGTCAATAATTGAAGGTGATTAAATACAGGTGTGGCTTGAGAACAGGAGGGAGGCTCACTTTGTCCCTGCTGCTACTGTGCATGGGCTGGTTTCCTTTGTTTTGTTGTTTGGCTTGGATTTTGAAAGTGAATTATTGTTTTCTTTTAGCCTTTTGTTCTTTTGGCTTATTTATGAGAGAAGTGTTGGCCAGCTACTTTTAATTTAAAAAATTTGTTTTAAAAAAAGCAGTGCTGAGTGCATAGAGTTGTTACATAAATGATTTTTTTACTCACATTTTTAACTAAGATAAAAAAAAAAACCACATAAAACAGGTGAGGAGTACATGTTGTCAAACACTAAAAAGAAATAATTGGGAATGCTTACTGTGCAATTTGATCAATATAACAGTCCAGATTCTTTTCTAAGCTGACTGAACACATGTAAAAGTAAAGTGGAAATGTTTTGCTCTATTTTTCAAGCCAATATTGGTCCATCAGATCAGATTTATTTTGTTGAGGCTCATGAGCTTGGCCTGGGTGGAGCTAAAATCTTACCTTCAACCTGATTTTTTTGCCCTAAACCTGATTTTGAGTGTTCTTGTGTGATTAAGAAGTATCTGTTTCAGACAGGATGACCTATTAGTAGATGATCCCTTTTGAATTGATTGCATCTAATGTGGTAACAGTATCTTCATGTGCCTGACATGAAACACCCAAGACACATGAGACACACTGTCTGTCAGTAACCACTGAGATCCTGCAGCCTGCGAAAGTCCTATTCACTCCAAGTGTGGTCACCCACAGTCAGTCGACAGCTTAGATAAATCAGATTTTTGTTATGAAAGAAATATCTCAGATATGACAAACTATATGGTTGACAGGGGAGATGGTATGCACAGATTTTGCTGTCACTGTTTATCAACAGAAGAATCATTCTGCTATATATCTAAAGAAGTGCTGCGAGAAACTTATTTACAAATTCAAAGCGACTTCACTCTTCAATGCATCTGTGGTTAGAGTCTGAAGGTGTGGCACACAGTGATTTTTATGTGGTAGGACTTTAAATGATCAAGATATGTGATTTTGCAGTTTTGTAGATTTAAGTGCAGCAATAATGGAACCAACCAGATCTATTTTTTTACACTGAAAACAGTGCATCAGGTTAGATCACGATCAACCCACGACCATGTTTGGCCCCAGGGGGGACAGCTGCAACCACACTAACAAATTTCAAGGGGCCTCTGTGCTTTAGCAATACCAGGAATTAAGTTTTAAGCTTTCTGGGTGAATGGGCAGTTTTGCAGGGAGCAGTAGTAATAGCCATTGTCCTCCCCAAGGAAACGAAGGTTATGGCAGCAACCTTCCGCTGTCACTTATTGTCCGTTGTCTGTTTTGTAAGTGTGAACAGCTGTGTTTTATAAATGGCTGGGGCTTTATAATGTAGCCATTTCTTAAGGGAAAAGCGCTGGACATTACAAACACATGTGCATTTTTGTATCCTCGGTAGTTCAAAGCTCCAGACTTCAAGATTCCTGATACCTGCTGAGCCACTAAAAATAAGGTCTTGGTGCCTCAATTAATATTTTATATACAAGAGTGGCACTTAAGTGTGAGCTTCTTGAGGCCAGCAGAGGACAGCGTATTGCATCTGTAGAGACACAGGCCATTCTGTTACTTACGGAACATACCAGCCCGACTGCAGATTGCTGTGCCGTTGTGCACAGCTGGCCCTGCTTAAACATACAGGAACACAGAGAATGTGGCCCATAAATTTATAGGCATGGGTCTAGCTACCCCCAACCCCACCCCGACCCACCCCCCCCCCCACTCTCCAGTTTCGTGCTCTGCTTTTTTTATATACCAACAACAATTCGGAATTACGGGCTCCTTTCATGTGTCAGAGTTGACCTTGTCCTAAACCGATCATAATTGCGTCGGCTTAAATGGGTTCGAATGAATTGATTTCCTTTTAAAAATCAGTCGTATCCTGCACTCCAGTTGCACCCCCCTATGGAAGCGGCGGAGAGTGGAAGTATCAGTTAGCCTTCCCAGGTCCGTGGGGTCTTGCCTCGCGGTAAATGAAATATGGTAGCTGTCGCATTAGGAAATCCATTGAAGTTAATGAATACTCCGTTCCTCTGAGGGACCACATCTGCTCTTTGTTAGGCGCCAATTCCCCAATCCAGACGAGCAGCTTATGATATTGCGAGGCCTAAGTGAAATTGGAGCCCTCGTATCGAGTGAGGGGGATGTGCTCACAGGTGAATGGGACAGCATGAAGGGGAAACGCTGGTGCCACCATGAAGTCGTGGACTTGACATGAGGATCTAAATAAATGCATTTGGAGATGCACAGAGGGAAGACCGAAAAGACCCTGGGTCAGGTGTTGTGGGACACCTGAAATATGCTTGCAGTTTTAATGTTCCATGCAGCAGTGGGCTGTCAGATTGTACTTGGAAGATGATGGCATTAATAATTCTTTCATCTGAAGAGGTGTTAGCTGTCTTTCAGTGCTCCTCTGTTACTGTTACATTATTACATTATTGGCATTTAGCAGACGCTCTTATCCAGAGCAACTTACACAGGTTACCATTTTTTACATGTTACCCATTTATACAGCTGGGTATTTACTGAGGTAATTCTGGGTTAAGTACCTTGGCCAAGGGTACAACAGCAGTGCCCCAGTGGGGAATCGAGGTCCTGCTCCTTCCCACCGTACTGTTGTTGTTAGTTTTCTAATTGATTATGGGTTTCATACAATGAACAGGAAAACCCATAATAATCTTTATGTACAGTGAGTGTCTAAAAAGCTCAATGCATTTCCAAAATGTTGTGAGAGTGAGGTGTCATTAACCCCAAAATGGGTGGAGCAATCATGTGCTGGCATTGAGTCTTTGACTTGAACCAATCGGTATGTTTTGCTGCAGGGGGAAAAGTCTTTTTGATCAGTGATTGACAGCACGTGGTGGCTCCTTCCATTATGGGGTTCATGAAGCCTCACTCTCCCATCAGAACTTCATAGGCTCACAATCTGACGATGGTATGCATCTCATTCTGCTGGGATTTTCAGATTTCCTGAGGTTGGCAGCTTGCATTCCTGCCCGGAACGTTTACCCACACCTTTCACCTCTGCAGAATCCCTCACACACAGTGAAATTTTCATTATGGTTTTTGGATGTGACTAGTGACACTGAGGAGTAATCACTGTGAACACTTATAAAGTTGCAACCGAGCTACTAAACATGGAGCTTGACCTGATTTAACAAAGGAGAGTATGTTGTTTCAGAGAAGATAAAAGACAGGAAATTAGGATGCATTTAGCACTTGAAAATAATGTGATATTTTCCTTTTTATTGCTTCTAATCTTAATTACTTTTTCAATGGAGCTGAAAATAGCAGGCGTTTGGCTTTTGGGAATAATTGCCTGTAATTGTGTGATTAGGCTTTGGTTCAGAGGGCTCTCTGTGACTCTGGGTTTCTTTATTAGTGGCGATGCATTTATGCAGAATAATGTTTTAGTTTGCACACTTCAGTAATTATGTAAGATTCATGCATATATCATAAATAATAACAACACTGGTAACAGAAATACAATAATAATCACAATAACCATCACAATTTGTAGTGGTAGTGGTAGCAACAGCAGAAGCCCTTATCCCGGGTGATTTACAGAGCATTAAAAAGCACAATCTATGAATAACGAATAAGACTGGGTAATACAACCACCAGCCTAACACACAAGTACATAAAAGAGAACACAGAGCTGACTTTTCTAGTCTGTACCCGTTTTACTAAGCTATGTCATTTTGCTAATCCTTAGTCCATTGATGTCCGTTTGTTGAGTGAACTTCAGTGAAACACCCTTGAAACATGGCAAACATGTAGCAACGTGATAATAGAAATGTTTAGGGTTTTTCCCCATTAAAAAGTGAGCCCTGGCCAGTGTCAAGGGATTCAACACCATGGAGCAGATTTACTGAACTGCTTTGTGAGTGCGCAGACACACAGACACAGCCAAAACTCCAGAAGCAGCACACAAATGAAAATGTATGTTTTACACCATCGCTGAACACCCAAATGTACTGAGTCTGACTGAGTATATCCCTATCCCCATAAATCAATAAACATGTGTAAGTGCACCAGTGTCAATTTATGACTATGACTAGAACTCTTCATCAATGACCTTTTTGTGCTGATAACTAGACGAAACGCACCTTAAAAGCAAAAACTATATCTGATGAAGACCTAACAACTCTGCTATTAAAGTCATGCTGGCTGAAAAAGCTAGAATCCATGTTATACTCTCTCCTGCTCAGACACTGTTTTCTACAGATAGCTTATGTTAAAATTCACATAGATTGCAAGCTCCTATGGTTGATATGTTATGGTAAAGAAGAGGTATGGAAAAGTACAATACGATATCTGGCGTTTTTCATCAAATAAAACCAAACAAAAACTAAGGGTATAATAATCATTATGACTCAGACTAATATGTATTTTAATCAAAAAATTATTGAAAGTAAATCTAAAATGACGCAAAATGAAAACTGAAGTACACTGTCCAAAATCGTATAAAGAGTTTAAACCAGTAACCGGGTTCTGCACACATCTCTGTCATCCTCAGGAAAAGCCAAGAGTCAAGGACTGTGGAGAAGCGCAACTGTTAGGTAATCCCCTAACAGTGAAAAACAGTGAGCACCTCAAAAAAGAGCACCAAAAAAAGAAAAGAAAAAGAACTCCCACGCACATTTAGAAAGCCCTCGTGTGCAGATTTCCTCTTTATTATTTTGAGTTTCTCTTTCTTCAACACACCTGCCCAAAATAACCCATCAGGCATACAGATGCCACTGTTATTATTTATCACAAGAGCACCTGAATGTATTTCAGTTCTTCCACTCTGCACTGGATGTGTTTTTTTTACATTTTCAGCTGTGGAAGGATATGCCTTGTCATCATTTTCTGATTCTGTTTGATAGACACAAGACTGAAACATTTTTGTTACCATTCCTTTTTGTAAATGAGGTGAGACTACCAGTTGCAGAGGTGCATGAGTAGATATTCACATGTATTCCAATACTGTGCAAAGCAGGAAGACTGTGTGTGTGTGTGTGTGTGTGTGTGTGGGTGGTTGGATGGCTGGGTGTGCAGGCATGCCCCTGACATTACACAACCCCACCAGACAAAACATCCTGAAAACAGCTGTGGGGTTATCCTTGGGATAGGGATAACCTGTTAGAGTGGCGATTTTGAAATGAAAAAGAACACCCAGCGCTAAAAGCCAGCGCACACAAGAGTGAACGTCAAACTGTGGATTAGCGAAATGTCTTTGAAGTTAAGCAGCATCCTTACAGAAAGCTCATACGACAGCACAATGGAAACTTTCAACGTGGGACAAAGTCGTGTAAATGCAGCTGGGGGGCTGCTTGTTTATGTCCTCCATGAAAACAGTACATCAACATTCAGTTGCGCAAATGCAGCTGCCACACGCTCAGACTGCCTTTATTTCAGCTCAAACGTTTCATGTTACAGTCAGCATTTTTTTTTTCAGAGTGAAGCTCCACATAGGCAGGGGATGTACATGCAATAGCACTTAAAGAGGGCCAGAGACCATCTTGTCTCCATTGCGACAAAGTCAGTTCACTTCCTCGGTAGTATTTTTTGCATCATTTGAAATGATAGAAGCACGGGGTCAAAAGTTTAGCTGCAGCTGACACAACAGGGTGAGGGAACAGTAGGCTGAGGTTTAGATGAATGGGCCTGAGCTGGTCCAAGTCACCGGTCACAGCTTTTCAGGGTTCTGCAGTGAAAAGACTTAAAGAGATCATAGTTCAGATGCCATTCAAAGGTCACTATAAGACAAAGAATTATGTGAGGGGGGCATGTTAAAAGCATGCTGTCTTTTTTAAACGACAGCACCGTGCTTCTGGACGAAGAAACTGTGCAAACATTTAATTTATCTTGAGGATACGGTTGGGTGGCTACTTAAATCAGCACCAAGATTAATAAGCCTCTGTGTGTGTCTGTGTGTGTGTGTGCATGTGTGTGTGTGTGTGTGTGAATAGGACTTTGATGTGTTGACAAGATTAATGTTCCATGCTAATACACAAGAGGAATACTGTATGTTGCCTTAGTTCATTACATTGTCAAAATGTAGGTAAACAGTGTGTTTCTGCATATATAAACAGATGTCTTTTGGACATCTGTTTATAAATAAAGTAAATATTTGATGTGTTGAATGGTTATCCTAAAAATAGTGAGTTTGTTTTGGAAGGAATTGTAATACAATTTATTATAGCAGTTGTTTTCCATTGAGTGTTACTGTGTCACAGGCAAATATACTGCAGTTATCATCAGAATCAGGATTTTTTTTTGAAGGTATAACTCAGCCTTGGTCTGTCAGATCATTGCCAGAAGCATATTTGCGATGTTTATGAAAGATCGATTGCTATGTATATACCGTCCTTTATCTCCTGTCAAACATAATATACTGTAGCTGTTTGGACAGATGGCATCTCACAGTCTTTGAGTGCACAAGGTAAAAGAAATGATTGTTTCTTATTCATCATACAATAAATACGTAATCAATCAGATTATACCTGACTTTCTGACATGTATTTTCAAGTAGTCTGTTGTTTTCAGTATCTTGAGTATTCTTTTACAAGAATCACTCATAGAGTTTTTTTTTAATTTGTGCTGTTTAAAGCAACAGAAACAATGGAATCTCATATGTATGTCATATATTTTCATTTTAAAGATGTTTACCTTCCTCTCTCAAGCTCTTTCCTTCAGACAATAGGTAAATGTATGAAACCTAAAGCTTACATCCTTCCCTCTCTGAGCCCTGTGCACATTCTTGGCAGCAGATCAAGGTGGAGTTGAAAGTAACACTTCAGGGTATGGCATGTGCTGCGTCTGAGTCCTCATTAGCGGCCCACCAGCCCCTGACAACGCTTTTTTTAAATGTGGGAAACCATTGCATTCCCCTCAAAAAATGAAACAAGGTCAATAAAAGCAAAGCATTTATGACCTCCCTTTTATTATGAAGCTTTTTCTATTTCTCTGTAGAGTGTCTAACCATTGTTGCGGGGCAAGGCTCTGGGATTTCCTCCTCCCTAAGTATCACAGCAATTAGAGATGAGGAAAAGGACGCAGCTGTGGAGAGGGCGGCCTTGGGAGAACCCTGAATGGAGCCCCCTGGTGGAGTAATCATTGAGCAGCCTCATGCAGGACATGGATGTGTTACATAATTATTGGCTCCATTACAGAGATCAGAATTGCAGTTCAGAACGGCATAAAATTGTGCATGGAAAGAAATCTGTCATATTCTTGATTAATACCACACTAGAGAGTGTGTGCGTGTTTGCGTTTGCGTGCTTGAGTGTGTGCTTGATGACCCGTGAGGTAAAAAAAATTCTGGGATGTTAAATGTTAAAAAACCATTATCACTAAGCTTCTGACAGCATTGAAGGGGAAGACAGAAAAAGTAGAATCTGTGTCACATTCTCAATATATTTAAGTGACCTTCACACAGAGGTTTCAGTGCACATTGGCTGTAACAATGGATGTCATCTCATCTCATCATCTCATCATATTTTCCCAACATTTAATTATGGCTTTATACATTTCTGTGCATATCATTAAACATATGCAATTGTGTCTCATGCAATATTACTGCATAAAAAATAAGTGGATAACACCACTTATTAAAAATAAGTGGATAACACCATGGTGTCTGCTGATAATTTACAACAACATACAGGTGGCTGCAATCAGACCAGAAGTCACCGAAATATATCATATAAATACAATGAACAGCGACGTTAATGATTTGGTAGAGAGGATTTCTGTAAGAAATATCTACAGAGGAAGGGGAGCATTTGTAAATCATCCTAAAATCAGCAGTTTGTATATGTTTTGCACTTGAAAAGATAAACATGGCAGGAATATACAGATAAGAAATTCATTTAAAAGATCTGGGTACAACTCAGGATACACTGTGGATACAAACCTATGGTTCACTTGCAAAAGATCTGTAAGCTCTGGTAACCACAGTAAACACAAATCACACAGTCGCTACGGGAAATGAATGTTCTGTGAAGCAGTAAGCGAAAACATTTATCATTTAGCAGAAGAGCTGGACAAAGCAGTGCAGATGAAAAGATGCCTTCTTACTCTACATTGATTCTCCCTGAATGGCAGTGAGAGGTCAGGCTCTTCGTAGTCCTGAAAGAACTACTGTTCAAACTATACAAAATGGTTCACTTCATTTTGAGGTGGTGGCTGAATACAGTGCACATTGTTTAATTTACTGTAGTAACCTTGTTTTTAACTTTGGAAATCGAAACAACAAAGCAACAACGGACATGCACATTGGTCAGTCATCAGAATTAGAATGAAGCAGCCACTCTTGCTGTCAATGTCTCCTCAGTGGAGCAATGATTTTTCAATCTGCAAAACAGGGGGCTTTTTCAGATTAATCACTTTAGAGTCAGACAATTCCATTTTCAGTCTGTGAAAGAAGGAGCTTCGTCTGTTTATGTGTGTGTTTGTGTTTGTGTGAGTATGTTTGTAGTTTGTCTGGTTTTAAATTAGCAAGGCAACTCCAAACTAAACCTTGTCAAGCATATCATGCAGTAAAACAATGTTCTGTTTACACTTGGGCCGATCATTTTATTATTTTCAGTGTACACCAAATAGCTGAGACAGCTGCAGCAAGAATCAGATATTCTCTGTTGTGAATCACAAACACCAACTAGCTAATAAAAATGTCTGTCTATAGTAAATACAGACATATTCAGTGGCCACTTGATTTAATTTTTTTGGCCCTGACACCAGTTGGTTCTGTCTTAGGATGACTAAAACCAAAGTGTTTTAGAAACAGTAGCCAATGTCTCTTTAAATGATTGATGAGTCAGGACTGTATGGTCAACACTGAAATTTGAAACTGAATTAAATTTTATTTCAAAATTAAAAAAGGCTTCCAATCCATGCTATAAAAGGTCTTGGCACATTTTGTCCAGATGAGCATCTAACTAAATACCATACTTGAATTGTTCACTGTTTTGTAAGTAGTATATTGTCTAAATATGGAAATGGTCAGCCATGCTCATATTTTCACAACTGCTCTCAAATGTAATGACTAACCTGCATGGATCAGAATTCTTCTTTAAAAAGACAATTATATGTGGAATTGGATAATTATTAAAGAAAAATTCCAATCCATACAGGTGACTCATTAAATTTGAGAACAGTTGTGAAAATATGAGCTCTGGTCTGCCCTGGACCGATGCATTTTAGGGGTTTAGCACTAATGGGGCACCTTCAACTTCCCAATTAATAACAGATGAGGGACTGTAAAACCTCTCCCTTTGAAAATTAGCTCAACAAACTGTATGCATGTTGTGACCACACATACCAGTAATACATCACTTGTGTAATTATTGCATGCTGCCAAGGGCCAGGCATCTTCCCATGTCTTTCTATGGCATAAAGACGATAAATTGCTGCAGTTTTGTGTAACAAGATACAAGGTAGTGAACTACACCAACACGCCATCTGAACTTGTAGACATGGTGCCGTGGGCCATTACTTTACAACTTGTTAAGCAGAAGTAAGAGCTATGCTTTGTTGGTATTTTATCAGCAGATGTTATGGATTTTGTGTCTGTGGTGAGATATTTTCATATTTCAGTTGTGAATTTCGATTATCTCATTTATTCGTTTACTCAAGTCAGGTCCGTAACCTGCACTGAAGCTGCAAATTCATTGAAAAAATCAACAACTACTATGGGCACGAAGTGTTTTCCACAGTACTGTCTACGAATGCATTGGGAACACATGCTTGTGCTTGCAACTGGTTCTCCTGGATTCTCAGGACTAACATATTTATACACACACAGAAGTTTCTTTGCAGCATAGAAGTCATGCATATTTGTTTCAGATAATATAGCAAAGGGAGTCAGCTTCCGATCTAATGTCACCTCAGACCTCAGCGCCAATCTAGAAAGAAGTGAAAATCACCAGTATCGGATGTCGCATTAACCAGAGAGAAATGCACAACAAATCTGGAATGTGTCAAACTTAGTGCTGCATCCAAAACTACAGTCCAGTCTGCAGCTTCCCAGACTGTTAACCTCTGTTTACCTACATTTTATCGGTGGCTTTTGCTGAGCCTCTTAACTGCCCAATTACATTTAATTTTAAGTTCATATCCATATATGAGATATCAGCAGGGGTTGGGATTTCCCATTACCAATTAGAGCAACCCACAGGACTTATGTGCTGTGAAATCAGAAAGATCATGTGCTAGTCAGTGGGCTGTCTCTACGAAACGTCCGCTACAAAGGGATTTCAGGGTTAAGGTCAGCAGTTTAATAAGAAACACACTTGGCCCCCAGCAACAGGCTAAATGCTTTCAAGATTGTTCTTGCTTTTTGATTGCTCTCTTTAAGACAGTGCCTGTATCCACCCCCCCACCTTGTAAAATAAGGATCCTGTAGTGAGTCTTTTAAATAGTCTTTAGAAGATTTATTTCTTGATAGCCCAGTCATGGTATTTTAGTGAATGGCTGGGGGCAAATTCTCTGTACTGTTGTTTTCACGGATGACATCCTGGCAGTTTTCTCCTAAGGCAGCGAGTCAATGACTAAATATGCACTTGTATTGATTTACTATTCGCCTCTTCCGACCGACCGTAAATCATAATACCAAAAAGGTTATGCATCTTCATTGATACTTCCTCCAACAGCAAACATTTCCTGAAACACATTCCTGCATAAGCCAAATGCATGCTGAGGGAGGAATAGGAGAAACACATGCTTCGTTATCATATTCTTACAGTCCCTCTGGTTTTTATTTTGATTTAATGACAGAATCTGAGTTCAGACAAAGGATGTGGGCAAAGGGACATGCTCTCAGCTCATGTCAGTCAATGAGAGGATTTTCTGCCTTGCCTGGAAAAATCTGTTTTCTACTAGAAAATAATGTATTGCTCTAATATATACATCACAATAACAGCCATGTACAAAATAGATTTTGTCAATAAATAAAACATTTTTAAAATGCCACACAATTTTATTCATCATTGCATGTTTGTAAATTCATCTTGTTGATGTATGTTTGGGGCTTTAGTATTATATAAAAGAATTAAGTCTGTGTATGTACCGTATATACCTAGGAATATAAAAAGTCCAGTTCCTCTGTGTGCATGTAGTGCCTATATGTAATTCATGGTGATTTAAAACAGTGCTCTACTGTGATAAATACAAAGAACTGTCAGCCTAAAATGATAGACTGTAGGAATGCATGAATCAAATATTATCAAATAGTTTTTAAAAAAACAAGATGGCAAACCCACCCAGAATGGAAAATTTATCTTGGCATGGGCCAGTTGCAGAGACAGCAGCTGAGACTGGTTCTTCACTGGCATATTGTGGTTCATATATCACTGGTGCTATGCACAGAGCTGCATATCCCTCCAGGAAAGGCTATTGGAGAGCTATGCCATGGGCACACTTTCTGTGTGGTTTCAGCCAAATCCGGTGCTGTTTGCTTTATCTTTTTTTCCAGAACCAGGAAAGGGTCACTACTATGGCCTGACTGGCACGGTGTCTGTGTAGCATACGTTGAGAGAGGTTCACAACTCTGCAAGCGAGACCCAAATCCCTATCCTCACTGCACAACCTGATTCTAATGGCCAACAACGTTACCAGCTGCGCTAAAGGCAATTTGTCCCCAGCTCCACAGGAAACAATGCCAGCTATCCAGAGTCTCAGGGAGTGATATCACCACTAAAAGTGCTTTGCTACTTGTTCAATATTACTGGCTTCACAGAAGCAATTAATTTTCAGCTCTGCTACATCTCATGTGGTGGGTGAGGAGGGAGAGTGCTGCAGACAGCTTCCAACTACCCAGGAAAATGTGATGACAGATCCTGAATCTATGACATCCTGGGATGTGCGTGAACATGCCTCCTCTTCTATCTCTGCCTGATGTGGGCCTTTGAGGAGGAGCAGGAGGGACAGCTCTCTGATCCTATCTTCAATACCTCAGTGTTATCAAGCTACTTAAGCAGTTTACTTCATCTTTATTCTGTCTTTCCAATCTGTTAGTTTATTCTGGACGTCCTTCTCCAGAGCATCATACATACAATAACTTAGACTGTCCATATTGCTTATACAGTTCATTACTTATTGAAACAACTCAGGCTCAACACTATGCTCATGGCTACAAAGGCAGTTTCCTACCCATGATTCAACTTTGACACTTTCTGAGTACAAGACCAGTCCCCTGAGTCCTACTCCACACAGCCACCCACGTGTGAACCATTACTGATTCCCATCATACCAGCAGAAACAGCAAAGACAAAGACACATGTCAGCTGCGTGTTATTTTTGTGATTTAATGAACTGCTGAACAGCTCAGACGTCACAATAAGTGACATCAAAAACTAGTTCACATTACAACACAGCATTTAAGCACCTGTGGCCCACATCAACCAAAGAGAATATTTTTGTACAGCGCACCATCAGAAGTGCAAAGTAGCCCTCATCAACACGGTCCTCTAGACAGATCCAGTGAATAGTGGGGTTTGCCACTACATGTTCAATATGATGGATTGAGTTTGGAAATGTTCGCAATGTATTGTGATAGGTGAGTTATCCGCATTCAGAACATGAATTCCTCAAAAATGTACCCACAAAAGCAGGGCCCAGCTGTTTGTCCTTGAATGGCACACTGTACCAGCACATACACATCACTGGCATGGTGCGGAAAGCTGTTGGCAGCCGCATGAGGGTACAGTCGTGCAGTCAGCAGTTCAAATCCTATACTCGTCTGGTACTGAACACACTTACCCCTGTCCCTAATGTGCCGCATATCAGCAGGGTCTCCGATTGGTCAAAAGATAACTGAAATGTCTGAGACTGTCATATACAGTTATTAGATGATGCAAAAAGCCATACATTTTCAATGCATCCACCTTTATTTATTTTCTTACACTGCCTTCAGTTTAACTTCAGTATAAGCCTAGTACATTTGTGGACATGGAAGATACCATATTTAAAATACATATGTAAACAGATAAATATAGATAAGATATCTGTCTTTATGGCCTTAAGTCAACTCTTAAACAAGGTTTTTTTGTGCTAAACTTATTTTAAGGTAAACTGATTTTTTTCCTGTTTTTATCCTCCAATGCATCTTTTGTGTATATTTCAAGATGTATTACAAACATACATGAGGAAAAAAGTGCAGAAATCTCTCCTCCCAGTTCAGGAGAACTATTCCTTTCATCATTTATGCACTCAATTAAATAGGCATCAAAAGTAATAAATATGTCAGGCTGTTCTCAGTGCAATTAAATTACTCCTCTTTAAAGACTAGGGCTTCTGCATTCTGAGATACACAGGACAGAAAAGCTTGCAATTTTACTGGAAACGTGGTGGAAATGATGTGTAATTTCCTGGGTTTCTGTGTGGCTGAGTGTGGGCTTTGTCCTCTCTATAGAGTTGACTTACCACACAATTTAGACAACAAATTCTATCCAGTAAAATTCCATCAAGGACAGTGACATATTCCTAGTACATGAAGAACCTCTATTGCTCAGACTAGACACAGAACCCCCGACAGACCCCCAAAATACTTCTCTCACTTAAAATATCTGCAACCCTGGACAAGAAGAGTAGAGAAACTTTCTTTCACTACATTCCTTACTGCCCCGTTGGCTAGCAGCTCTGGAGAGACCACCATGGTGCGCTGTTTAGAGAGACAGGATTAGGATAGCTTTACCAGCATATGCTAATGCCACAGTGACCGTGAAAGAGGCCGATAAAGTTTCAGAGAGGTAATTTGGGAAACAATGTTAGGCGGACCATCTGGAGCAGGCAGGCCTCTCTGTTGATGACTCCTATCAAGAAGTAAATTCCACCTTTTCTTTTGACCTCATGGACTTCCTGCTCCTCAGTCGTATCGCATGTGTCCCATCAAAAAAACAGAATGCACTCCCGTAATGAAAAGCTGGGCACTGGTAGGCATTTCTTTGAACCTGCAAGTAAATGATTATTTAATTCACACACTGCTACTCTGCAAATAATATGTCTTAGTGAAGTATTTAAAAAACAAGCACATCACAACACAGCCTTGGTGATTTCAAGCCAGCCATGAAATAGCATTGTATTATTACACATTATTTTATCTTTTCATTATAATTGGGCTATTAAAAAAAATAAACCCCTTTCACTCTCTTTCAAACAATTACATGAATCACTTTCTTTATCACTTACAGCACAGCGCAGATGACTGTCTGTACCTTTCATCACACAGGTGTGCCAGAGGGACATTACTGTAAACCAGGTGCACCCAGATTCCCCACGGGGCGTTGTCTGAGCACAGCTTCTCTGTCTGCCTCCTATCCACTCACACTGATGGCATGCAGATGCACACAGATAAATCTCTCCGGACACTCCCCCCTAATTCAAGGCTAACTTTCCTGCGGACAGCACCGCAGCACAGCACAGCCTGTCGTTATACAAATATGTCACGAACCGTGACATGGTAATTATGAAACGTGTCATTCTAATCTCCTCAATTGACGTTCATTTTGAAAACATGTACTTCAGAGCTCTTGAGACGAGTCGCTAGGAACTGAAGAAAGCATAAAGGGACGCACAGTTCAGCTGGTATTTTCAGGCTGATGTCACACAGTACACATGCTGCATTAAAATGCTTACTTCAGGCATGTGGAAATAATTCGTTTTCTTCAAACGGCCCATTATGAGAAGGCAACAGCGAGGCAAAGGCATATGATTAGGAACTGGCAGAAACTCATGAGATATTCCACGTTTTGTGGGGTTTATGGTGAGAGAGTCCCTAGAGGGATTGACTGGAACAGTAAAAACAGAGTATACACACAGTGGACAAACAAAACAAGCAATCCCAAAAGTGATTGTGTCAGGTAAGCTCAGATGAAATAGCTGGAACTGTGAACTAAAATACTCGAATTATCCTTCTTTCACATTGTTACAGACACTGACACAAAAAGGGAGAATTTGACAGTTAATCGGAAAGCAAAACTGCTTTCAAAACCTAGAAGAAATGGGTGGAAGGGTGTAATTCTTTTAGCATGCAACACAAATAACAAGTCAATAAATATAACCAAATACTATAACCAAATCTGTGAAACACTATGTTATAGAAAGTATACAAAAATATAACTTAAAATAAAAAATGAACGAAAAAAAGTTGCGCAGACTGATGTGTGGTCCTTTATGGCTCTAGTAAATGGCTGCAACAGACCTGAATTAAAGGCCTCCACTTTAATGGCTCTTTCCATGTGCATCCTTTAATGTGTGTAATTAGAGCGCTGAACACACTGGAATTACCCAAGACATTAGATGGTAGTTTGTGTCTTATGAGTACTGCACTGATGACAGCTAAAGTACTCCGAATTGGCTCCTGCCACTGTAGGGCTGTCAGGCACGAGCTTGCCATCCCTCTACTGAAACAGGTTTTGCTTTGTGCCAGTTTAAGAAAACTGTGTGCAATGCTAAAAAAAGAGGGGCTGGAAACAACTAAATTTTGATACTGTGTTTCAGCAATGGGAAGCCTTACTCACATGATTAACAGGGACTGACCAACAAATGGGCAATTCAAGTGTCTTTGTGGCCATAGGCCAGTTGAGGAACAGGGTTTGCAACCAGTTAGCAGGTTGCAGGTTTGATTCCCAGAGGGAGAAAGGCCATTGCACCGCTGTGCAAGGTAGATCACCTGAATTACTTAAGGGTAATAATCAGCTGTATAAATCTAAAATACATAAAAATGTAAACCATGCAAGTTGCACTGAATAAAGGTGCCTGTCTAGCGTACACTGTAATAATGTTACTTTATAATCACCTGTCATGTATCTATGTCTGTTCCAAAAAAAGGGACAAAGCAGAGCTTCAGGAACAAAGTTTGCCTTTGGAAGCCATCATCCCACCTGGATTGAAAACCAGGCTCATTATCACAGTTCTATTACACCTGACCCGAGAAGAGGCAAGACTGAGTCCGTCAGTGCTTCACTTCAGTGCTTCGCAGTGGGAAGCAAGTCATGTAAAAAAAAAAAAAAAAAAAAAAAATCTGTATAATATATATTTTCTATATATATATATATATATACATACATTAAAATGTATATATACATGGATATTTTCACTTGCTTGGATCTGTATTTAAGTTAATTCTGACACACCTCTGCCTTCCAAGTGACCGACTGGTTGCTGTTCAATAACATGGTGCAAACCTGACACCTAGAGGTGATAAAGGAAACTGCAATGTAAAGAAACTTAATTACAGCGGCAAATTTCTGACAAATCATTACTTTGATCAGTCATTTAGTCTATGTTATGGGTTTGAAAGCAGGCTCAGCTTCAGGAAAATAAAATGAGCACACACATGGACAGCTTTGCTCTTGCTTTTTATTTCAAGGCTACTTTGACTTTGAACACAAGCCATATTTATTCATTTCCAAGGAAAAAAAAAAAGCTTTGTTTAATATCAGCAAGTTTCAAACTAAACTTTCAGCTAAACTGCAAATAAATGAGTTTTTAGACATTTTTACCATTGCAAATGGTTTCCTAGGTAAGATACCGTAGTGCTTGGGTGACACACGAAAGCATGGCCCTTTAAAAGGCTCTGAACAATTGGTTGGGCAGGTAGCCGAGATGCAGGAAGGAGGTCTGGGCTTCCCTCTCGAGTGCTGCTAACTCCTGGACCGTGGGGGCCAGCACATCCACATGTCCCTTATAGAGTCCACCTGTCACAGGAAGACAAAGCGAATGTCACACAAACCAGAGCCAGACACATTCTGAAGTCCTATGTGAGTGAAATATAGTGCTATAAGTGCTATACAGTATATGACATCAAGACAGCTTGTTAGCAAAACAAATGGACATATTTTGCCAGCAGTAAAACAAAAACTTTTTGATATTTGGGCAATTTTCTGACTTTCCAAGAACAGTGACAAATTCAATGACTTGCGACTGTCTGACTATTTTCAAGAACTCTGAGTATGCAAACCTCGTAATTTTCTCCAACTCTGTTTATCTGTAGATTCTATGTTCAAAGGACTTCAGTGCTTAAAAGTAAATCAGTGCTTAGAAAACCAATCCAGCTGACAACTGTGACTCCACAGTTACTCGGGTCATGGTAAATCTCAAAAACACATCTCAACTGTCTCATGAGAGCAAAGCAGCACACGGCATGCTAACAGACCTCCGGCGGCTCTCCTCTGGCCGTAGGTGACTTTCCCATCGAACTCATCCACGGGCACTTTGACGTCCGGCTCACACTGCGTGATGGTGCACTTCAGGTGATCCTCAATTTCAGCCAGGAGCTGCAGAGAAAGGAAGCTCCGTTCTAATCAAATGATCAATATACCAGGCTCATGAAGGCTACCGCTACATAGCCACCTTTCATTTGGATCGAGTTACATCGCTCAGACCAGTTTATTAACAGTTTGGGGTTATGAGAGTCTGCCATGTTGGGAGACATCATCTTTGAACAGGAGCAGTCCTCACATTTGTAATGCATAGCTGACATACACTGGCAAAAGTATTGTCGTCAAATTACAATATTTGTATGTATAGACTCACACAAGCACACATAATCACACAGTTAATTAAATAAAATGACAACATAATGGATCCTAAGGAATAAAGTGAATGCTTGCCGTTAGAAACAGCCCTAACCTTTTAACCTAGCACAGACAGAGGTCCTTCAGACAGTGCTAATGGGTGTGACAGATGTCGTAAGTGCTTCAGGCCTCACCTCCTTCTCATTGTACCATATGGTACAGCCCCCCTCCTCCTTCAGCCTGGTTCTGTTACAGCCCTTCCCCCTGTTGGGACACACGTGGTACCACACCTGCACACACAGAGGGACAATAGCTTGCATTCTCATATGCTTAGGCTGGAGACATATGTCCCAAATGCCCCCACAGCAGTGTCAAACAAGGAAAGCCTCAGCATTACAGAAACAAGATAACAAACCCTGCATACGGGATATTGATGCCTCTGTGCTTGGCCCATAAGAAAGTTCCATCATCGGAACATAATGCTTCAACAATTTCAAAAGAGAGAATGGTGTAGGGTTGTTATTCGCCAGAAATACTAAGAGCTAGAAAACACAGCCTATACAAACCAATCTAAACCTCAACAGCAACAGAAGTGCCTCTGTTTTGAGAATATGTATTATGAGAGCACAAAAGTCCTAAAGTAGACTAACCCAGGAAGGAACCGAGAGTGAGCCGTCTCCCTGATTTACAGTTTCTATTCAGTCATCTTCCAGAAAAAGAACATTAGCATTCAAAAAGAACAAAAAAAAATATTTGGCAAGTCACACTTTTGATGCATTGTGTAAATTTTACCTTTTCTTTCTCCATAGCCACCAACGATATGGCTAAACCCATCCTAGGAGATTGAACAGTGATACAGTATTAAAAACATGAACACACAATCTAACCTTTCTGGTATGTATCATTAAGAACATTAACATTGAAAATAAATGTCAAAATAAAGAGATTTAAAATTCCACTAACACACAGTCCTGACATACCTTTCAGCCCTCCCAACTCTTCCAATACGATGAACATAGTTCTGCTTCTCATCCGGTAGAGTGACATTGATCACTAAAAAACAGTTATGAGATTTTGTGGCTTTCACTTTCAGGCTATGACAAAAAAGCCACTGAGATGATTTTTAAAATATTATATATTTATTATACGTTATACATATTCATTATATAAAGCAGGTTTTCAGAGAAACACTGCACATATTTTCAGGCAACTGGTAAATGAAAAAAGCACTGTTCACTGAAGGAAAGGCAAAGTGTTTTTTTCTAACTGCAACTTCAGTGGCACCTTCTAATCAATTAAATGTGATGTGGAGGTGACTTGGCAGCTAATAATTTAGAATTTTCTCCTTTGTCAACAATATATACTTGTATAATAGCTGACCTTATACATTCATACTTTATTGGTGGCACATTTAGCAGGAAGAACTATTTCTATTTCTAAACTTTCTGTTACGTAGTACAAAATGAGGAGAAACGGCAAACATGAAGAAATGACAAGTGGCTGCAGGCCAGTGTAAACACATATGAAAGGATGGGAAATTAAGGGACAATAAAACCCTGGATCATTACTGAAATCTAGCAAAATTTTGATGCAGCCCTTACCGTATGGAACGCCGTGGATATCAATTCCTCGAGCAGCAACATCAGTGCAGATCAGGAACTTCACCTCTTGTTTCTGAAATGATCATCAAGAAAATGTGCATTCCTACTACAAATAAGCAAAACCCAGCCTAACGCACGTATGCTGCATGACATTATCACAGACCTTGAATCGCTCCAAGTTGTACTTGCGCTCATTTGGTTTCCTGTCCCCGTGAAGGCAAACACAAGAGAACAGGTGTCCCTTCTTGTCTGGTCCTGGGGTTTAAAGTGGATATTAGTGACTCCAATAATACAATGCAATCATAAAACAAAATAATCAAACCAAGCGCTTTTGATTTCTCATCTCATTTGGCTGAAAGTTGTCAAATGCTTATTAAGCATCTGTCACTGTTGCATAGCGCTGCTACCCCCTAGGACCTGGTTATTAGCACTACCATTACAGCATGAAACAGTGTTCTCAGTGGTACACCATCCGAACAGTTTTTTACTTTTCAACCATTATTTGTCTTGGTACTACTATATGATGTCACTAAGCATGTCTGAAGTTAGTTTTTCTGTTTTTAAGCTTGATGTTTACATTATAAGAAGGCAGGCTTTGGTCTCAAGGATCACTCTTGCCAACCCCAATGTCTGGCAGACTTGAGCCCCCTACGAGCACACATTCAGCAGCTGCAGACTAACTAAGGGATGCAGCTAGCTGGAGAGAAATGACTGTATAAAGAATAATCCTTACAACTGCACAGATGACATGGTTGAAATTACCTTTGAAAAGCTAACATTAGGATACATTGTTTCAGACATTAGACATAAATAGGATTCCTCATTCTCACCTCCGCCTTGCTGAATAAAGTATTGTTCCATGTTGTCACAGTCTATTTTAGTTCTACAGAAGATAATGGCCTGATCCATCTTGTGTTCCTTGATAGCTCTGACAGTGTATTCGCCCTTCAGGATTTTAATAGCCTCGGACCACATTTCTGGAAATAAAGGAATTATTTGTATCATTTGTGCGCTGGTCTTGAAGACATGATCTTGCGTGATCTTAAATTGTTCCAACTTACAATGAGAGGAAGGAATTAAAAATAAAATGAGAAACTTAATTTAACTACTTTTGAACTCAATTCACACAAACCTGGAGTGTTGGCACCAGGTCTAGTATTGTCTTTAGCATGTACTTCGTCGGTCTGGAAAACAGGAAGTCAATGTCACAAATCTGGCTGCTTTTCAGAACAACCTGAGCATTATTTTCTTTTGGAAGTACAGGAAACAGAAAGGATAGGTGGAGGAACACCCAGAACCAGCCAGAATGCCAAGAGTAAAGTTTTCCATGATTAAGAGAACTTTATTCTTGGCATTGGCAACCAGTTTCTGATTAGCTACTTTCCTTCCAATCACTATATAATTTTCTGTACCATATGCTGTTGATATTGAACTCTTGGAAATAAAGGAACCAACTGGAAAGTCAGAAACCTGGATGTGGTTCTTGCCGAGCCTTTCCCACAGTCGGTCGGTCTTGGGGTTGACGGGCACCACCACGTGATGGACCGTCTCTGGCACTGAATCCTCCCCCTTGAGGTCGACCCAGGTGGGGAAGTGCATGATCTTCTCAGAGAGCTTCTTCACATCGAAGGAATGCAGGGTCGCTGAGCACACGATCACCTGGCACCCAATCAGCCAGTACAAGAGTTTGGTGCAAAGAACTTGGAAATCATAGGTAAGAAGTTGAAATATGGTGGTAGGGGGTGAGGGTGGGGGTTGCAAAATTTAGGAGAAGGGAAATAAAGTGTGGAAATGGGATGTAGCAGGAAAGTCTTTACCTGCAATCTCTTCCCATCAGAAGTGACCTGGGGAATGTGGTTGTAGATCCTCATGATGAAATCAGTGTATCCTGCAGTAAGGAGCCCATCCTAGTGAGGGAAACAGGGGAAAGAAAGATTAAAAGAAACCCTTTTCCCCCATCACAAAGATATCCTGCCAATAAATAAACAAGTATAAAACAGAGTTTACATACGCATTCATCCAGTACCAGGAACCGCACTTGAGACAGGTTCAGTTTCCCAGTTGAAATAAGGTCATCCAATCGACCTGGTGTCCCAACAACTATGTCCACCTGGTGGGGAATCAAGTATAGAGTGTATCAACAGTATTACGCGTATTTTGCAGAGCTAATGGTGACCAAACCAAGTTTCTTTATTCATAGGAAATTCTTAGGAGTTTGTGGTAATTTGACGTGAATGTTCATTAAAATACATATTGCAAAACATCAAAATGTTTGACATTTTTATATTTAACGTTACTATTCACACATTGCCAAATGTGTATGACAAACATGAATAAATATTAAAAAAACAGATAAATTCCTGTGACATACCCCTTGCTCCAGAACAGACAGCTGCTCTTTTGCTGCCACACCTCCAATGATCAAAAGGTCCCTACAAGGCATTTAGGTACACCATATGTTATTTCACATGCACTGGCAACACAACAGGTTAGTATTTTTTTACATTTAACTGACTGGAAATGGTCCTGACAGATTGCTGCTGCCATTCTCACCTTAGTTTAGGATTTTCAACATATTTTTTGAACTGATTCACATTTGCCAGTGTTTGTTCAGCCAGCTCTTTGGAGGGTTCAACAATGAGTGCTTTTGGGGCATTTGCCAGGTTCTTGACCTGGCTCACTTGTGCAGTTCCTACAGGAAGGAGACAATATCAGCAGCACATTATGTGAGGTCTCTGTCTCAGATAAACAAACATTTATCTAATACAAACTAACATTATGGTAATTACACTTTTATGTATATGTAATAGAAATGTATATTACCACTCTGACTAGACTTCACAACATGTGTCTCTGGGGCTTTATTCAGAGCAACAAAGCCTTCTTTGGGTGGATGTTTAAAGTCTTCTTCACCAAAGTTAAACTTCAGTTCAGCATTCTGTGAAAAAAAATTACAAAAAACAATTGAATTACATGATAAACACATTCAGGATACTAAGTGTGTATAACAAAGATCTAAAGAGGCTGCTGGTTACCTTTAAGACACAGGAAGTGAAGAATGGCTCATTTTTCAGATGCTGAGGTATGTCAAAGGCCAAACCTAAATCCTTCCCTATGAAAGCAAGCATTTTTCCAGGGTTGTGATAAAGTCGTTGTCTCTCTCATCTTTATCTCACATACAAATCAAGATTTATGTGATACATGTCATGACTCAAAATATCATAGTAAAAACACATACCATTTTTGGAATATGACACATGGCCTTTCTCCAAATCCAGGTAGCATCCAATGGTATCATGCATGGTAAATTCCTGTGAGGAACAAAATGGGTTGACTATTGTTCTAATAACGCCGGTCCAAATGAGAATAATACACATTTAATGTTTACCTCTCCATAGTTATCAAACTGTTTGTTGTGAGACTTCTTGCCAGTTCCTCCAAATCCAAATCCAAACTTATCGGTACCTAATGATGTTAAAGAGTGAAAAGAATCAGAATGAACCTTCTGAATGTGTATCTAACATGTTTTCAGACAACGGTAGAGCATAGTGTCATGACCCATGGCTCTCTTGCTTTCAGGAACTTGCCTAAATCCAGGGCAGCTTTGGCAGTGGACCATCCCACACGACACAGACCTTGGTCATGGCAAGTCACTTCATAATAGTATTTCCCTATGAAAGATGAGAACACAAACCCTGCAATGTTTGCTTTGCACCCACATGTGGATTACAATAAACATGCACTTTTGAGAGCAGAAGATGCACAGAATTTGGCTGCTCTCTCAGGGCACCAGCAAGTTCCTTGTTCCATAGTCCATAGTTCTTTACCTTAGTCCAAAGGAAGTGATGTAAAAAAATCTGTAAGACAAGCTAACCTGCAGCCCTAAAGAACAGGATGTGGACAGCACTGCAGCAGAAGCTTGGAAATCAACACATTCTTACCCTTTGTCACTGCTTTTGTTGAGCGACATCCATGCCACTCCTTAAACTCTCTGCTTTGGCAGCACATGCCATCTGGACCAATGGCTGGAAGAAAATAAGAAAAGGGGTGTTGAATTGACATTAATATTGTAATTACTAGTTGTAACTTATCTCTCTATATTAGTAATTAACTACAAGAGGCTGGATTCTGACAACTTCGTTACAAGAAGCAGAAAATTTCATTATCAATGAGGAAAAAGCAGGATGGCTATCAGTTTTCACAACTTATGCATGCCACATGTGATTTTTCAGGAAATGTTGTTTATATAACCCAGCATTATTTATGCACCCACCAAAAGCAGTGCTTCTGTCATATGGGTTCATCTGCCATTTGTTCATTACTGAAAAAAAGAAAAAGAAGAAAAATTGCATTCACAAAGGTTATCCAGTTATCACACTGCAAAAACGTCAAATCTCAGATCAAATGGTCATACAGCTAAAACACATTTTTGCATGGTCTGTACCTGCCCCTCCAGTCTTCACTGAGGCCCTCCCCTTCTTGCCCTCCTGCTGGTCCTTCAGGGTTTCATAAACGATCTGAATCACTGGAATGCTGAAGGCCTTTAAATAAACATTAAATCAAAAGCTCATTATGTCACATTATGATGTGGCGGTCTTACAGTGTAATCATTAGGGAGCTGGACTTAAAACCAAAAAGTTGCAGGTTTATATCATGGATTAACCAGACTTGCACTATCCAGCTATGCAACTTCAAGTTGACAAACATCTACATTTTGTAGAATGTGTAAAGCATAATGTCTATGTTTAAATGAAAGTAGTACTGTAGTGTGCCTTGGTGGTAAATATCTTCAAAGCAACTTGAGTGATAAGAGGGCTGAATAAGTCACTGTCAAAGGCTTAAAAATTACTTTGATAAAACTTTATGAATACCCACTGCTCCAAATAATTGTATTTATGATGCACTTCAGATGCACTCTGTACATTCCTCTGGATAGCATCTGCTGAATAATAATAATGTAATGGTATGGGGAACCATGACATATGACATTATATATACCCTGAAAAATCTATTTCACTTACACCAGTCTTTCCACTGCCAGTCTCTGCAGCCTGAGAGAGAAAGAGACAGAGTGATCAGATTATTCTGTGAAGCAGTATTATGAGATAATTGGGTATTTATCTGGTATTACTTATTGATCTACAAACTCACCATGAGCACATCACCACCTCCAAGAATTAAAGGAATGGACTCCGCCTGAATGTCTGTAGGGAGCCTGCAAGGGCATCAGAAATTACACTGGCTACTTTGATCGAGCAATTTCTTCTGCAACAACTGGCAAGCAATTGCTTCAGAACTACAAAATAGCAAATTTACCACCTAATGATCTGTATAACATTCTAAAACCAAGTTAGCAATTTACATGTGTTAATTCGATTTTTGCCTAGGTGGAATGATTAGGGTATATATTTTTCTTTCATAGAAATGGAACAAGCAACCGTAATATTTTCTGTATTAGCTTCAAACCAGCCAGGCAACCTTCACGATCAATCCAAATGGCACCTGTTTCATGTTGAAATTGGAGTCTTTCATCTACAGCTCTTGGATGGGCCTGTCATGGCAACTGTGCACTGAACTCAGCAAATTCTACAGTTCGTTATTTTACTCACAGCCAGTCCATCTCCTCCACAGCCTGAGCGATCTCAGGCATCACACCCATTTCTAGAAAGAAAAAAAAAACACACACAATTATAGGAAGAGCAGCATACCCAGCATCCTAGCTGTCGATATATTCCAGCAAGCTAGACCAGCTGAAATATCCAGTCTTTGACTTGGACAAAAACATTCTTAGAAAATGTTAATTCGTGAGCTACACCGAGCTAACTATTTGCTGTAAGCACATTTAGCTAACTAGAAACGCCGAGAAGAACTGGGAAGCTACAATACGCATTTTCTAATGTGTTATAACTCACCCGCAAACGCTGCCATGTCTGCAACCTAGCAGAAAAATGCCGGATGTAACGTGTACTGATTATTTGACAGAGTGCGACGTTTTATTTGGATCTGAGTGAATCCAATTCCCTAACATCTTCAGTTCCGTACATTACTTTCGCATAGGACAATCTTCATTATGCAAGTTTCATTATGCAATAGGGAATGTTTATTATTTACTTAAAAATAATAACAATAATTTATTTTTTATCTTTTGTTCAAATCAACAAGTCGACTCGACTCCAACCGTAATACTCTGGGAAAAAGCGATTCTGACAGCAGCAGCACATTTGCGCCTTGCAGGGCACCGTAGATCAATGCACGGGCTGTGCTGCTCACGGTAAACATGGCAGGAGATAACACTTTAGAAGGCGAAGAAGAGAACATTTTGTACGACTTACTAATAAATACTGAATGGCCACCGGAGACCGACACACAGGTGTGTTAGTACCCGGAACTGGTTTTATATTTTATTTGAACTGGAATTTTTCGTGCAGATGTATTGATAGCTGCATGCAAAAACAGGTGCCGTCACAGTTAGCTAGCTACAAGGCTTGCTACAGTACAGCCACGTAACCGGTTACCGACGAGTGCAAGTTTGCATTGCTGTTGGTTAGATAGACTATACTACATAACCAGGTTGTAACTAATAATAACGATGGGTTATGAACTTAACCATATTAAAGGCAGCTTCCTGATAGCCACCAAGAGTAACACAGTATTAGTGCGATAGGTTGTTGAATAGTTCATGTTAGCAGTTGTTACCGGTATTACTTAATGACTAACTGAGCAAACTAAGCCCACTACAATAGCTAGTCATTTAGTTAGCAGGGAAGCAAAATGACTAACTGAATATAGCTAGGCAGCTCTGTCTGTGTGCTTACTATTCTGTCAAGAAAAGCTTGTCACACCTATATAAAAAGCATCATATTGTCTTTCCTACTTGCAGTTAAGAGGGAACAAGGAACATAGCTCATCTGTGATTGCAAAGGCGGTGACTGGTAAGACAATATACTGTATATGACTAATGGAGAGCATACTTTGAATGATGCAACCTATGCTATATTTTGGGAAAATGGCAAATGGAGTGGATCATTTTGAATCCAAAATGAATCCATCAAACACAAGCTCCAAGATACCTTAACGTAGTGTTTGAGCACAGCTCATGGGGTATGAGAGATGTATGCGTAGTGGCTGTCAAACAACTGAATACTCTTTTTCTGTGGCTAGTTACCATACCATGAAATGAATTTACGCTGATACGTTTGAGCTTGGTGGACAGGTGAACTAGAAGATAAATTGCGCACTATATATCACAGCTTTTTTGGGGTCTGCCCGCACTTAATAGCCCTATGCTCATAAACAGAAGAATTTAACTGATTACTGTGAAACTGGCGTTTACCTTGCCAACACATCAGTCCCATTTTAACAGGATTTATTATACATGCTGACATGTTTCTCAGCCGTATTTACCTGTTGACCAAACAGGTAATATTACATTTTCATTAACTGGCACAACACTAAACATGCAGAAAAGACAGCAACGCAGTTTATTTATAGAATTTGTTTGAAATTAAGATTACTGATTACTGTAAGCAATATACAACGATATATTAACATTTCGTACAGAAATAATTGGATAGTGCTTATCTTTGCGACAGCGTGTTTGTCTACCAGTGTCAATTCTATAGATATAATGAACTTGATATGCGTATTATATTTGACAAGGCAACCTCACCATGACTAGGGTAAACCTACGTAAAAGGCAACATTTTTGCAGTGAATGTACAAGCAGAAATTGAATTCATGTAACTATGAGTCACAACAACTTTTTGTGACAATTATCGAATGAGTCATGTGTAGAGTTGAAAACATAAAGATATGATTGGCTTTAGAATACTTCTAAAATGATGAGTTTACTCTGTTTTGCAGGACCATTTAGATTCTTCTTACACTACCTTTGGTATAGGTAAGTAATGCTTTTTGTTGCTTTACAGCTTACATTTTAACAGCCCATAAAACTCCCTGCCATATCTGACATGATGTGTGTCTGGATGCACCACTTGCTTTGTTTTTATATTATTGCCCTGTCACCATTTTTCAAAAATACTAAACCTGGATTCAAACTAACTGTAGTGCGATTGGTCAGTTTACCAATTGCAGCAACAGTTGAATTCACAGTGATGCTGTGAGCTGTAATCTCAAAGTGGAGGGTTTTCATAGGTCCCAAGTTAAAAATTATTTTGTGGAGTGTTGAACATTTTTGTAACACCATTGAAGGCCTTTCAGTCCTTGCAATACTTCCATTACCGCTAAAAAATAGAAGTCCAAGAATTATTTTTGGCACCCTTCAACTCTGCCCTTCAAGCTTGCTGCTTGGTATTTTGAACCACGGGCATTTTACAGTGGCTAAACCATGTTAAATATAGTTCAGTGCAAAAGACTGCTAGCAATAGTACATCTAGACATGTATAAAGCAGACAGGGTTGGCTTGTATTGACAAGTTGGTACTACCATAAATGCATATGCATATAGGATATAATGAAATGCAAACTAATTACCGTGAAGGGTAAAATGCTTCGGCATTCATGCCTTCTGATTTGGCATTTAGTATTTGTCATCATATTTTTATTTTGCCAAATAATGATAACGAACTGAGACTCAGAGCTGCACTCTGCATATGCTTGGCTGTGTGTGATTTTAGCTATGACTATCTGAACGTTATGATTAGTATGATCGTTTTGATTATCTGAATTATAACCAATAGTTATTGGAATATGCATTTTGGGCCAACTTGCTAAAACAAGGTGCCCCTCTCTGGGTTTGACAATAAAATAGCATGCTGTCAGTAGAATCAACATATACATAGCACACTTTGTAAAAACGTAAATAAACCCAATGCCTCTCCAGAAAGTTACAGTGCATTTTCATCCATTAAAGAGTTTCACTTTCCACTGCTTCTTAAGAATAATGCAGTTTAACTCTAGCTTAGACATGCAGCATCACTGTTCTACATAAAGCTGCATATAAAACATTTCCACAATCCATTGCATGCATTCTCTATATTATATTGTATATATAATAATATATTGTATATTATAATCATCTCATGCATTGTCAGCCACACAGGCCTTGTCATCTATTAAATGACAGCAGCATTATTTGAAAGTCATGTTGTGATGTTTAGATCATGACATGTTAATAATATAAAGGCCACTTTATTATTATTATTATTATTATTAATTATGTATTTTTTTGTTTTGTTGTTTTGTTGTTGTTGTTATTGCTATTGCTATTGTTATTACCATTGCAGTGTGCAATATTTGTAGAACAAATAAATATGTTTTTGCTTTGAGTAATCAGGGCGTATGGCTGAGATTTCCATTGTTTCCTGCTGTAATCTTTGTGGACACGGTAATTATTTTACCTTGTATTGACTTCTCTAGCCCTAATGGATAAATATTTGATCTTGTAATGCAGCCCTTCCAGCTCCTCTCTGCCCCCGGGACTTGTTCGACTTGTCAGTAAACAAATTAACTGGCAGCTGGTGCTGGCAAGGTAATCTCAATTAACTTTCTTTTCCCCCCTCTCTCTTTATAGGACAATTCAGAGCTCATTTCAGCCAAGTCACTCATCTAATTATGTGCTTTAAACTTGACAAGGCATTTGAATCTAACTTGGTATTGATTCACTGCTGTAATAAAGTCTTCAGTATTTGAGCTTGTTGAACATGCTAAACTGATGTTGATGTCTGTTAGTTTGAGACATTTTATTTCATTTTGGTTTTTTTTTTTTTTTTTTTTTTTTTTTTACCTCTTTTGTACCCTAGTAATGGGAAGCTATTGGCAGTGGTTCAAGATCAATGTGTGGAAATCAGGTATGTCTTATTAAATTATTTTAATGCTTTCGCTCAGCTGTTTATAGTTTTAGTACAGTTTTATTTTACATAATGTATGGAAGCTAAGGCATGGTATAAATATTACAGTTTAAATATTTATAGTGAGAGGGGAGGTACAATATTTTCACTAGCATTCTCTCAAGCTAATATACACATGTAGGATTTCCTGCGTGTTCACCCCCTCCTTTCTCTGAATTTCAGCAGTCCGTCTTCATTATTTCGCCCTTGGCAGCTGTTGTCTGTTGCTTAACCACAAAGTCGCTCATAAGAAAATGAACATTTTGGAAAATAGTGCTATCAGCTCCAAACAGGCACATGCTATACCCTGGCTCCCAGTGTCAAAAAATGAGGCAGTGTGTATGATCAGGTGTCTGGCTCTTGCCCACCACCACTGGCGAATGGTCATTCTATCAAGAGAGATGCAAATGAATCACAGAAGTCGATAGGGAGTGATTTTGATTTTCTCTCAGTGTAGCCTAATCATTTATTCTGTTGATAATTGTCTAGGTCTGCCAGAGATGATTTTGGCTCACTCATTGGAAAATGCCAAGGTAATGTTTTCCCAACCGGAACTTAAACTACATTCATCTCAAAGGTCTGATTCAATTCAATAAAATTCAAAATGTTTCAGAAAAGCACAACATGCAGTTTGTTAGATTCATAGTTTATTACAGGGGTAGGCAAGCCTGCTCTTTACTGGGGATTTTTCTGGGTTTTATTCAATCCAAGCCCATGATTACACAACTGGATCAATTATTGGGCTCAGTGAGAGCAGGTGGCCAGCTGTTAAAGGCACTTTGAATCACACCGTTCATTGAGATGAGAATCTGCAGGACTGTGGCAATGCAGGAACAGAGCTGCCAGGCTTTGCTCTGCTGTTCTGTAAAGCCAGCGTGGTAGTAAAACCCAGCGGCATGCTGGTGATTTATATGCTCCACAGTTTGCGGCATTTCCTTGTAGTGTTTATTGACACATCATTAATTGGAGACCAGCTGCAAAACAAGCCAAAGTTAATCAGAGTCCTCATGTCGCAGTAATTAACAAAGGACTCCACTTGCACCAAAACAAATCGGCTTGATAATTAGACGAGGCAACATTTTAACAATGCAGTGTTTTATTTCAACCTTGCTATTTTATTTTTCAACCACAAAGGCCCAAAAGCTCCAGAAAATCTCGTTTCCATTTTTAATAACTTTTTCACTCTTTAAATGGTCTATGTGTCATTTCAGATCATGGCTGACACAGTCTTTAAAATCATCCATGTTTATATTCCATTTAATGGAAATTCAAGTAAATGGTATTCATAGAGTGTCATCATGAATTGCAATGCATCCTGTCTTGGGATCACAATTCATGGAGTGTAGCACAGATAAATGTGTTTTCTGGACTTTTGATAAAAACCTTGACTAGAAGAGGAGTGGCACATAATTCATTTTAATTTTTCCTCGTGCTGCTGGCAAGAAACTACATGCAGTGTAGAAAATGTAACATGCATGAAAGTTCATCTGTAAACTAGTGGCCATTAAGAAACAGCACTGAAGCCTGTGTCTCTTTCTTTGTCCTATTTTACATTTGTTTATTCTGAAAGGGTGTTGACATTGTGGTAAATTGCAATCTGCCTGCACAATTCTCAGATTTGTCTCCTGTATATATAGAGTATGCCTGAATATGAGATCTTATTTTTATACATGCATACATACATATATATATATGTTGCAGACCAGCAGAGCAGAGATGTAGAGATGCACTACAAGGTGTGACAGTTTTGTGAGGATTTTGAAGTTGATGTACCTACATATATTAGTGCAATATGAGAAACCTTTTAGACATTATGTCCTGTCTTTCCTAGTTTCACTCTACAGCAAATTATAGCACACCGTTGTTGGATGAAATTACTCACAGCATTTTTATTGCAAGTATTTTTGTTGATCATATATCACTGCCAGTTAAGTGTGTGTAGGGGGGGACAGAAAAACAGATTTATGATTTGAAAATTTGCTCTTATATTACACACTTATTCGAGCATATTATTCTTTGTAATCAATTTAGATTAATTATCTCAAGCAGAACAGAGAAGATTAATGGTTTTACTTAATACTTTTCAAAGGGTATTTATCTTGGTGTTCTTTGTCATTCACTGTAGATAATTTGGAAGGCATTTTCCCTAATTTGAATTCACCTGAGAGTTTTTTGGAGAGTGTTTACTGAAAAAGAAATGCTTACTTGCATTTCACAATCTCTCTTCCCTTGCCCTGCAATCCAAGTGATAAGGCTGTTGTCATGGGGACCATTGGATTTGACTGACAGGGCTTTGCAAAAGCTTCTTTGAATCTGGGGAACAATTCCAGCAGCGTTTTCATATGAACATTTTATATCAAGTCTCCTGGAAAGGATAACCCCTTTCATCTCTATTGTCCATGGTTGCATTAAGATTGTCACCTAGGGTGGTTGGGAAGCAGGCCGAGTCTTATCTCTGGCATGTGATTAATTTGTTTGCTCATGTGTAGTCAATGGATAGGCAATATGGTGGAATATTGTTATTTGTGAAGGGACCAGATGCTTTAATATTTGATTTCATTCATTCCCTTTCCCTCTGTCCCCTGCTGGGAGAATTGAGCTGTGTCAGTGTTTTTTTTTAAAACATATTGACATTTTTAGGAACTAATTTCAGTGTCCAATTAATTGAAACATTTAACACAGTTCCATCAATAATTTTGGGGCCATTGCTTAAAAGCTTTTAAAAGCTGATAATATGTCTTTAACAACAGAGGTTCTGTGCAAAGCTGGAGGCATTCTTAGAAAAAGAATGGGGCATACCTGTTTGTGTATGTGCGTGTGTTTTTTTAATTTAAGAATGGTGGAATAATAACCTTTATATATGGAAAATAACCAGTGGAAAAAAACATTAGTCTCCTTTATGATCTGCAGAGAAATAAAGGACAAGGGGGACAAAATAAAGAACAAAACAAAACAGTAAAAATAAAAATGTATACTGATAAAATGTAAAACAAAAGACAACAAAAATGCAAGTGGGGTGTAAAATGAGGGGTGGACGCTGTCATGAAAATCATGTAGAATAACAACAAAAGCATAAAAGAAGATGTTGGCAAAACAAAGCAACAACATCCCTGGTGAATATATAACAGATCAGTCAAACAGATCGTAACGCAAAGCAGTATTAATACAAATTAAATATTTTTAAAAGGTCTGATCAGTTGCTGGTGCTGACGACACCTTTCTGGCCAAGTGCAGGCTGTTAAACCGTGGTGATCCGCTGGTGCCAGGCTGTTTAAAGGGGAGCAGAGGTCTCTCTGATATGCAGTGCAAGGACATGCCTGGCTCCCTGTGATGCCTCATCTGCACACATCCTGATTGTCACCATCTGTCTTCCTGACAGTCTGATACGTTCTGCGGTTGCGAACCGAAAGGGCTGCTTCAGCGCGAGCGCTGCCAGGAAAAGAATGTTCACGTTTACAAACATCCTCAATGAATTGCAGCACAATAATGAGAATGCATTTTAATAAGTTTTTTTTTTTTAAATTTATTAGTCCGATTGTAAGGGACAAGAACCCAGTACATTGATATGAATGCAAATGCCGTAATACGACTGATGTAGTGTACACTTTAGTGTTGGAGTGTTTTTAGTTGAAGCTAATTTCCAACACCAGTCCCTTGATGGACATTGAGAGTGGCTCTAAAAAATAAGAAAGGTGAGACATTGTTACAATTTAAAACCGCAGCAGCAACAGTGTGGCGTAAAGGTTACAGAACTCTTGGTCTGTAGCCATAAGGTTTTAGTTTCAGATTGTTAGTGGAAGAGTTACTGTTGTACATTAAGTACGTTTGGCTGCTTTAACTGAACTGCCTCAGTAAACATCCAGCAAAGGGACAATTAAGGGACATTAGTGAAGGGTTTCAAAGACAAGACACTGAGCAGTGAAGTGACTCTTTAAAACGCGTTGCTTCCCACAGTTCCTAAGGATCCCAATCCTCTCTGGAGAAGGGTGGCGTGGAGCCACGACTGCACCCTCCTGGCCTACGCCGACAGTACGGGGACCGTGAGGGTGTTTGACCTGATGGGGAGCGAGCTCTTCCTCATTCCTCTGGTAAGGGGTGATTTTTAGCAAGGGGGGGCATGATCTGCTTGGGTCGTGCTGGCAGCTGCTCTGGGTGTTCCCTTCTTGTGAGGTGATGGAGTCAGTCAAAGGCCTCCTGAGCCACCCATGCGTATAGCACATTTACAGCCTGGTTTCAGGCATGAACCCTTTTCTCCCCCTGAGGGCTTTTCTGACTTACAAAAGCCTTGGACTGAGTCCAGCACTCTTGAGATCTCTCTCTCTGTCTCTTTCTCACTCTTTCTTTGTCATTGTCTCTGTTTTACTCTCTTTCTCTCACTCTCTGTCTCATTTTGCTCTCTCAAGCTCGTTGTCACACTAATTGTAATCAGCGAATTTCAGCCACCATTTATAATTTCAGTTCCTCACTCATTCTTTTATTTTCTGTCCTTTCTGTCCGCCTCTCAGTGTTCTTCAGCTGTTCACTCTCTTACTCACCCTGTATCCGCTTGGGTCTTTCTGTCCTTCTCTCATTGTTCTTCAACTGTTCACTCTCTTACTTCCTCTGTATCTCTCGCCAACTCTGTCTCTTTCTCATTCTTTCATTTCATCCTTCGTTCTCTCCCTCCTTCACTCACTTCCCCTCTTTCTGGTTGTCCCTCCAGCAGACGGCCAGCTTTCCGGGTGATTTCAGCCAGGCTGTGGCGGGTCTCATCTTCCTGGAGTACACGGCCAGCGCCCAGTGGTCCGCCGAACTCCTCGTCATCACCTATGGGGGGCAGCTCAAAAGTTACCTAGTCAGGTAAGCGCAGCCCTTAAAATGTTCCCTCCACAGAACAGCATGTGTTCTTATGCATCTGACACTTCAGTAATATCAGCTTCTATTCTCTGACTTTTGCTTTGTACGACAAGTGAACATCAACTGTAATTCATCTCCTGAACAGCAGCACGGTAGGTGAGGTGAGGATAGACATGCATTTACCTTAAATCAAATCAAAACTACTTCACAAGGTCTGCGGGCATGTACTGTACCTGAGAAAATCTCTTTGATTCCGGCAGCATGGGGAATATCAACAGAGGGAAGGTCTGTATTTTGTGTTCGGTAATCGTCAGGGCTGTCATCGGATCCCTCCTCAAGCACTAGGCACAGAGCGTATTTGGGCCAGAGTGTGTCTTGTTATGAGAGGAAAATGGGGTATGATTGAATGTGTTGAATAAATTGGCCATGAAGCAGGGGAAGCAGTGGGCACACCACCCATCAAGATCATCTCCCATTTCCATTCAGCTGTATTTCCATTTTCTAAAACCTAATTCTGTCTAATTAAATTGGAATTTGGCCAATACAGAGAGCACTGAGATTCACATATCCACATGATATCTCGAGGCATTTCATTTTAGAAAGAGATATGAGCTCAGATACGGCAAGTTAACTTCCAACTTTGGAGACGTTTAGACATTTCTAGGGAAATGTATCTTTGATATTTCTAATCATATTATATGCGATCCAAATATGTTATTATATGCCTCTTTAAGCATGATAAACAGGTATACTTAGCATAATGTGGCGACTTGAATGAGTAAAAATTCTCACTAGAATAGATTGAGTCTACATTTTGCCTGAGAGAGACCCATTAATTGTCCATCCTCTGCACACATTAAAAACATAACAAAAGAGACTCCCATCTTTTCATATCCTGAAGACAATCCGTCTTTAACCGACTCCACTAAATACAGGAATCGTATGTGCCACACCGCATGAATAAACGCTTAATTCGGGTTAAGTACTTGACTCACAGGTACAAGAGCAGTGGCTGCAATCCTCTGCCTATGACTGCAGTTGCATAGTCACCTCATCACACCACTAGGGGTGTCACGGTGAACCATACTGATCTTAAAACACCTTACATTTGAACAGTTTGCTTTCAGTTCGCTTTCCGTAATACTGCCACAAGGCCATTTACAAGGTGTATGTTTTAGAATTATGGTTCAGTACAGAGGTGTTTTTTTTACTAATGTTTTTTATCATCTGGCATGAGTATAATTTGATATATTGTTTGTCAACAAGGACTTGTTATATCACCATTATTGAGGTTTGATTAGCATGACACAGAGAACACTTTTCGGAAGGTAATTGGAGAGTTTGGAAATTATCCAAGATGCTGTTAGCAGAAAAGGAATTAATCCACATGAAAATCCTCAATTTTCACTTTATCCCCTTCAAAGCAAATCCCAGAACCGTTGTTTCAATAAGTGGCAGCACAGTTTGCATTTTCTGCTCAGCAAGTCTCCTCTTTATTACTTCACTTCCACTCCCAAAGGCTTTAAAGCCAGTTATGTTGATAAGAGGCATAAGATGGCACAACCAACTTGGGCGGTTTACTGTGTTTATACTGAAAAAAAGTAGACTGATTAAAGGCGCAGGCTAATTAACTGCATCTGTAGGTACAGTATGTAGTCCGCTTTGGTTGAGTCTTTGGGATGATTAAACTTCTAATGTCTATTTATGGCATAAATTAAAAATGTGAGATTCATTAAACCAAGCAAAACCAGTAAAGTAAGCTTTCTGGAGCCATGGTGTTAAGATGCTGCATTAAGTGTGCTGCACCACGCTAGTGTGTCACATCAGTATTTTCAATGTGAACATTCTCTTTGTGCTTTCTCAGTGTTGGCACCAATCAAAGCTTTCAGGAGAACCACAGCTTCAGTTTTACCACACACTACTCCCATGGCATCACCACAGCTATTTATCACCCTGGACATCGGTAAGTACGGCCAAGTTATTGTGGTGTATTATCGTGACTATAGCCTGGTTACAATGACCCAACCGGCAGAGGTTTGTGGTAAAAGCTGATATTATCCTAACTGTGTGGAAAATAAGAAGACGTATATGATCTGAATGCATGACTTTAGGGACTACTTTGTGAAGGTGTGGTAAACTAATATTGTATGTAAGAACCTTTGTTGAGACAAATCGCAGTACAAAAAAACATCTCTCTTCTACAAGGCTCGTGGCTAATTGTTACAAGCATTGACTTAGAGCTAATGATGATCCAGCAGCATCAGAATGCTCACTTGAGAGGTAACTAAGTGGATTGGGGTCTAGCGCCTCTGTTCGTGAAGCATGCCTTTGTGGTGCTGCAGCTCTGGCTTTAGATGCTGTGCAGACGGCCGTGGCGTTTGCCCTTTTCTCAGCTCCAGAAGTTTACTTGGATGATGAAAGATTCCCCCCTCACCCTCCACATTGTTACACCAGGCCTCTCCTGCAGAACAAGCCAATTATGTTGAACGCTCACACTGCTGTTTTGAGTGAGTCAGAGGCCTCCGCTCAGTCCCACAGCAATGCGTTTTTGTCCTTGACATTGAGAAAAGGGCTCTGGAAGACCAGCGCTGCGTCTGCCAGTGTCTTGAGTGTCTTGGAACGTCCGAGAACATTGGGGCGCTCTTAGTGCAGCTGTTGACATTTGACAGCACTCGTTGGCAACCGTCCCTGACGGTTTCTACAACGCATTGCCTAAGAAGAGAGAAAAATGCTGCGCAGCTTAAATGTGCTGAGGAGAAAGTGCAAAGAGGTTAGATTGAATGGAGGCCAAAATAATGATGAGATTCTCTTGACGATCACTGCCAGGCGCAGTGAAACTGAAAAAAGACATTACTTTCATTTTTTTTTAAATGATGTGTCATCAAAAGTTTTTTTCCCGCTGGTCTGTCATCATTTAGGCTTTGCTGGTTCTCTGTTCATTCACAAAGAACACTTCTCAGTTGTTGGATAAGTCATAACACATGGGCCACTGAGACAAATGAGAGCTGAGTGTGTATTGTGAGTGAATAAAAAACAGCCTGTCAGTGTTGTTATACAATTTCAACCCACACATACACACTTTGAGAATTATTACAACAGGTTTCATATTAGAGACAGTAATTATACTTCTTAATAATCGGTGATTTATTGCGCTGAAGCATTTCCTAACCCGGTTTACATGAACGAGCAGGCGCATCTGTTTTGGCTGGGGGAAAAAAATGTTAAAAACGTGTTTTGAGTCCATCAGCTTTTAATGTGTGACAAACCAGATATATTCCATAATTATTTTCTTAATAATGATGTTGACAATGGTGTTTATGCTGTTGTAGTTTGGAACTAGTGCAGCAGTGTCCAGCTGTATTTTGTTGATTTGCTGCAGTGCTCCATATAACAGAATTAGCATTTTGGCCCTGGGCTCTCCTATCCATGGCTGCATTAATCCTTAGCACACTGTTCTTGCCAATTATGTGCAGAGCATGCATACGAGCTTCTGTGTGCTTGAGGCTTTATTGTCTTAATCTGGGTGTGGAGCGTTGCAAAACGTAGCCCAGCAGGTGGTGCTGTCAGTGAGTGCTCTATATGATGAAGTGATAAAATCTTTGCTGCTCATACCCATTGCGTTCCTTGAGCCAGACTCATTATTCCTTGTTCCCATTATGATGTTCTATTGATTGTGGTGCATTGTGTAAGGCTAAAGCCTTATTCATACTAGATCGAGTAGATACATGAAGAAAAATGGAATTCTTCCCTTGGAGCTTTCTCCATTGTCTTTATGGTGGTGTTTAGATGCTCATTCACACTGTTTTAATGATTAAACATTAGGCTAAGATATAATTCATGAATATGTTGGAAGCTGTGTTAAAATGTATGTGATACTTGCAGTACATATATATTTCTGCTGTGGTAAAAATGCAAAGATGTTTAGAGTCTGCATTAAGTCCCAAGCTCCACTAGAGGCCAGTATTAACTCAGAGGCTTTGTATTTATTTATTTATTTTTTTTTTTGCTTACTTGTTGCACTGGCATTTTAGTCTTGCTATCATTGGCTTAATTTTAATAATTTAAGGTGCTGTAATGGACATCATGGGACAGCTTCTGCCAGCCTACGCAGGTATTCTCACATTCAGCTTATCTTGGCCTTGCAGTGGTCCGCAAAGCAGAGCCATCTAAAATATCCTGCAGGATTGTTTGAGAAAATCCTCTTGCCTCAATCCTCTGTTAACTCCTACACCTGTTTTGTCATGGTTTTTTGGTGATAACAAGTTGCAGCTTTTAGCATTTTCACATTTTGGAAATGAATGATCTCAAAACATATTTCTTCTGACAGCATTAAATTCAGACAACACTGAGCAGTCCACCAGGATTAAGACCTGGAGCCTTGTTTCAGTGGGACTGCTTTTCTGCAACACCTACTGTGAATTGCATAGTTAAACAAGTGAGATTTAACCCACAACCCTGCGGCATGAAGCCAGTAATGCTTATTGGGCAACATGGTGTTATATAGGGCTCATTTTTTGTCTTTGGCCTCTTTGTGTTGGTATTGGATTGTTGGTAGCTGATGCTCTGATTGAGAAGGGACTTTGTCTATGCTCAACACAAACCTTTATATCCATTTCTGGCCTGCTTTGAACTTACACTGGGCAGCACAGTTGTCAAAATGGAAAACCAGCATTAGAGTTCTTACTGTGTGCATATTAATTAATATGGGCATACTTGTTTTTAAAATGACCCTCACAGCAAGTAAGGCACCGCTCTTCATTAAAGCAGTTTTGAGTAGCCCTCAAGTGTAAGGTGTTTGGAATGAATAAAAAGGGATGAGTGAAGACCGGCTCCGTCCCTTTTGTGCTGACGTGATGTGTTTTTCCGTGGCGTGCAGGTTGCTGCTGGTCGGGGGCTGTGAAGGTGGGGACGATGAGGCGTCCAAGGCCATGCGCTGCGGGCTCACTGCCTGGAGAGCTCTGTCCGGCTCTCCCTACTACAAACAAGTCACCAGCTATGAGGACGACATGGGCTCTGTACGTACTCGTGAATAATGCACAGCTTGCATGGCGAGGGAGGACTGATGCAGTGGTGTCCCTCCACGCCCTCTGAGCCCTGCTGGAGCGGTGCTGCACGGCTCGGAGTAATCGCCCTCTCCTAATGCGCCGAGCCCTTATTGTGTGTGATGCCGTTTTGCAGAAAGCACTTTTGATCTCTTCATTTAATGTTTAGGTATCGATTCAGTGCACCTTCATCCCAGATCTTGCCTCCAGCAAAGGCAGTTAGGCACTCTCTTCTGTCTTTATTCTGTCCTTGTAGACACAGAGGCGGGGATTCTTCAGGATACCCAGTTTTCGATTCTTTGGAAGTCAGGGAAACGAGAAGGTAATTAACCTGCGTTTACTTTATCGCCATATCTGCGAAAGCTCCAGGGTTTTTGAAAAGCTAAAGGATCAAACGGTGCTAGCATATGAAGTGCTGATTGTTGTCTCTATAAAGGGTCCAGTTTATAGCTGTTAACTTGTCGAATGTGTCACTATACATAAAGGAAGGAATGAATGAAAGAACGTGTGCATGAATGAATGGGTGAATGGCAGGAAGTTTGAAAGAAAGATCGGATAAATCAATTAAAAAATGAAGGAATGCATGCATGAATAAACTAGCGAATGAATGGATAAATACATGTGTGTGGGAATGAATGAATTCACAGATGAGTGAGCTTAGTTTTGGGAGAAGAGATGCTAAGTGAAGCTGTCTAGCTGAGAGAGAACTTGGCCATTCTGTAGCTGAAACGACTTACTGGCTAATGGCGGGACCAAGATGTAACCCCAGCCAATGAAATATGTTCCAGGATGGCATATTCCGGATGAGCCTGTCCCCTGATGGCTCCCTTTTGGCGGCTATCCACTTCTCAGGGCAGCTCACCTTCTGGGAAATCCCTTCATTCAGACAGATTGCTGGATGGACTCAGGATGCACAGGTAATGGCAATGTTGTCTTTCTTTTGCCCTTTCATCTCAGTATTAGCACAATGGTTATGCAAAGGTTTACTGCCACTAATGGGAATGGACCTTGTTGTCCCTGAACTGTGACAACCTTTTTTTGCCCTGGAGCCCTGACTGGCGCATTGTGAAATATGTGTAATATGCCTGTGTTGACTCTGTAGACTGCAGTGTGTCGTGGACAGATAGTAAGCAGCTTAAATACTTCTCCCCCCTACAGCCAGGATTCGATGAGATCAACCCCGAGTGGAAAAATTCACTGGAGAAGAGGAAGAAAATAAAAGGTATTCACTCCTCTGCAGAAGCGAAGACGGAGCAGTGAGTCTTGTCTACAGCAGGCACTGTGCCTACCATCCAGTGCTGAGAACTGTACTCATAATGGCAGACAGTTCTGAAGTACGTGGAAGGGGGGAAAAACTCTTGCCTTCTGAAAGGCTATGGTGTCAGTCTGTAACTTATTTATATTTTCTTTTAACACAGACTAGGGTTGATACTGAGATTTTGTTGCAGGTGTCTCTCAGTGCTTTATACGAACATAGTAAAGATGGTGTGAAGTTGGTTTTTGTTAAATCCGACTGTGTATGTGTTACCATGCAACATATGGTACCTGTCAAAATAAATCTTAAAACCCAACCATAAAAATCCACCAAAAACATTGATAATGTATAAATAAATCTTCAAAACCAATGGTAAAACTTGACACGTAAAATCTACTTAAACAATCAAAATCAAACTATAAACATCCCACCAACACTTTGATTTTGGGAACTGTGTACTGATTGTAGGTGATTTCCCAAAACATAAACCATTTCTTTTGGAAAACATTAACGAGTAATTTCTGAACTGCAGCTTTTAAAATTTGTACTTTGATCTGTGTCCAGTAAGGTGAGATCAGTTAGGCACCTCTCACAAGGTGATATTTTAGATTATTAGACTAAGGAAAGAATAATGATGAAGAAATTGATAAGTGGGTTTGAATGATATATTGATAATTCACTAATTTTGAGTTATTTCATCAATAGAAATACAATGAAGGTTATTTAAAGACACGTGGAAAAATATTTTCAAATCAACAATTCAGATGAAAAAAGGATGTTATTAATCATTATTCAGATGTGGCTACAACAAGACCAGCTAATTGTGAGACTGATTAATTAAATAAAAAATATGCAGGGCTTGTTTTACAACAGACAGAAAAACTCAGGTAAAATTATCCACTGATTGTAATTACTGTACCTGTAGATGTTCCCCTTGGGCTTAGTGAGATTGCTCCTGATTAAACATTTGAGCATAATAATGAATCATCTAATTGCCATCTATCTATTAATATGTCTTTAAGCAAAACAAATTATATCGTTGTGCCCAACAGCACATGCACATGACCCATAGAAGAGGCTTTTTAACAGCCAACAAATATACAGAAAGTATATTTAATACAAGTGTAATAAAAACATCCAATTTGGAAACAGGCATACAATGCTGATACATGATACACTACAGAGACTGATGAATAAATACATTAACAAATAAAACATTGACTAGCAGAGATAACACCTTGCATAATTCAGTGCCACAGCAATCAAGACATATTATGGTTTAATGTAAAACATTTCTCAGTCCAGTAAGCATGAAGTTACTAGCTAACATCATTACTTATCATTGTGAAACGTTATCGGAATGTAGCCCCTTGCTTATAGCTAGTTCTCCTGCAGTATCTTGCATTCACTGTACATACATTTGCTAGATCTGTAGAGCTCAGACATTTCCTTCATTCCCCTATGAAAAACAACAGTAGAGAAATGGATTTAAATTCAGCAGATGTGAGAAACTCCAAAGCAGTGTCAAGGCATCAAGATAGCTTACTGCATTATGTAGTGCGTCAGATTCATAGAGAGGATTTTCCTCTGGGGAAAACATTGTATATGTTTCTTTTATAATCTTTTTCTGCTGCCACATTGATATCATACACGTCTCCTCCTTCCAGATGTATGTTTTTAGATGAAAAATATGCATATTGGCATTCCCTAAGTTGTTCCTTTTTCCTGTCTGCTCAAACCATGCCCATTTGCATTTATTCTCCTGTCTTCTGACTTTGCAGTGGGCACTTGATTGGCTGATATAAGAGTAAATGACAGTCTTAATTCATCACCCATGTCATTTTAATGCTGTTTTTCTTAGAATTGTAGAGCTTTTGCTTGTACAAATGCTCTTGTTTTTCACTGACTTTCAGAAATGATTATTTTGTGATCCCATCTTATGTCCCATCTTACGTGGTGAAACTGCAATCCACCCTGATGTCACGCAGTGTAACCTCTGGTGCTGTCTGCCTCGCAAGATGCCACAGCAATGTCTTTGCATGTAAATTACTTGTGGATATAAAAGCGTCCTGGCTTAGAGTGAGGAGGAAGTGATGGCATATTGAGAAACATATGAATCGAGCAGACTCATAAAAACAGCGCTTGAATCGGAAGCCCGCCTGTTACCGATGAGGACAGATGGGAATGCAGATATTATTCCAGGTGGGAAGAAACCAGTCTGTGTCTCCCCCCCCCCCAGACAAGGAGATGTACTACCCCCTGCTGGATGTGAACTGGTGGAGCGAGAGTGCTGTGATCCTGGCGCGCTGCTCGGGGTCACTCACAGTGTCCTCCGTCAGGACCCTGAAGAACCTGCTGGGGAAGTCGTGCGAGTGGTTTGAACCCTCCCCACAGGTCACTGCTGCCCATGACGGGGGGTTCCTTAGCTTGGAGGTAAAAAAATAAAAAAACGATGTTCATCAGAGTTCATAAATAGCAAAATATGTCTGCTTCTCTCGGGTTGCTAGCTTGATGTCATTCACTGTCATCTCTGCCAACTGCAGCTTGTCATATCTGAAGGTAGAAATGTGGACATGTGTATCCATGTACTCATAATTTGGATAGTAGCTTGCAGTTAGAGGAGTGAACTGTTTTGGGGCCAGCTATGATAGTGCCTGGTTTTCTATGAAACACAAGATGAGATTTCAGCTTTCTGCTTTTTAATCAAAGTAGATTATGTTGAATGCTCTTATAATAAATACATAGCTGCCACCTGGTATGTCCTCCCTGATCCAGTGTGAATATGATAAGTTGTGTACGGGAATGACAAAACAATATTTCTACAACTTTCATCATCCAGTACATGTTTTATAAGATCTCGTCTGATGAGATATATCCTCTAAAGTGGGAGATGGCTACGGTAATTGTCCTCAGTTTGTTTCATGGGATTTTTTATTGCACCGTTATCGTGTCTTTAATTATAGCTATAAATGCATTTGATGTATTGCAGATCTTATCTTTCGGGGAGGACAATAAAGAATTTAATGATGAAGTATTTATCGTTTCCACCCTTGCAGACAAAAAGTATCATCTCTTAGCCCCTTACTTTTTGTTCTTGTATTGTGTGTGATTCACCATCTTTGAGGGAAAAAAAAAAAAAAACGCAATCTTGAAGGCCTCGTCCGAGGCCTTAGTCACTGTGCATTATGTAAATTCTGCCTTTCCAACTTCTCAAAAGGTTATATCAGATACAAACTCCAATTCAAAATCAAATGTGACATTTTCCGACCGAAGTTTTCTGATTAGGCATAAAGCTGGTGTGGAGTTAATTACTGAGCCGCAGAACTTGGAGAGGTCCCCTGTTGTGTATAAAGACAGGTTTCTAGTGAACAGTATGGTGTGTAAAGACAAGAGTCTGAAGTGTGTACATAAAGGCCTTGGCATACCACCCACTGAAGAGAGATTTGTTATCAGCACCTCCATAATAGCAGATTGATTGATACGATGCCATTGAGAGCAAGCCATGGGCCCTTCACTGGCTCTCAACTCTGTCTAGCTATTTTTTCTCTTGTTATTCAGCTGACATTTTTGCTTTTGTCTGCTTGGTCTAGTGACATCTGCTCCGGGTATAAACCCTCATTGCGGGTTGGCTTTATGAGCCATTGTCTTTATTGATGAAGAAAGCACTATTGCTGATGAATAGTAATGCACTCACCGTAGCTTTATAGCAAATAGTGACATGCATCCCTCAGACCTCACAACACACCTGCCTTAGGCGATCTCCTGGCCCTACGATAGCCATGAATTGATTGTATAAGGCGCAGGATGTTTGTGCAAGTGCTTGTACTTCAGGCCTAGACTGCAGTGTCCTTGCAGTGGTATGGTCCTTTAGGACCCAGCACCGCAGTGGGGTGTTTTGATTGGCTCCCCTGTGGGCCCTCCTTCTTCTTCTCTTCCCCCCCAGTGTGAGATCAAGCTGGCCCAGAAGAGGCTCCGCCAGGAGAGCAGTGCCCCCGAGGATGATGAGGACGAGGATGACTCGGACTCGGAGGACGAGTCGTCCGCCAAGGCCCGCTACTTCCGCTACATCAAGCAGGGCCTGTACTACGTCACCGAGATGGAGAGGTTCGCGCCCCCCAGGAAACGCCCTAGGACCGTCATCAAGAACTACCGGCTGGTGAGCCTGAGGTCCACCACCCCAGAGGAGCTGTATCAGAGAAAGGTACCTCCCACCAGCTTCCCTGAGCATCCTGTGCAAGGTTGGGGTTTGAAGGGCTGTTTTTGATCTGATGCTTTGCTCTGAAAGTAATATGGCTTTGAGTAATATGGCTTAGGAACAGATTTAAGCAAGTGTAACTTCATTTTCTTATTTTTCTTCCCCTTAATTTCTTTGTGCACTGATGTTGTGTGTTGAGAAAGCACAATGCTTTTTAAAGGACAAAGCGCCACAATAGTCGTGGTGAATGCCTAGTTTACTTAGTTCCTGCTATTGTGGAATAAGAGATGCATGAGTGAATCTCATTCATGTTTTTGTTTTGTAAGTTAGACATGGTAAGACAGGTGTGGGTTGATGAGTGGTAATACGGGGATATCTTGGTGAGCGGTAAGACGGAAGGGTTGATGGGTGCTTGTTTAGAATTCAGATCAGTAGTTGTGCTGGGGGATGCAGTTTAAGGTGGGCTTTAAGTATTCTGTGGAGTATTTTCTATAACCATGTATTAGTGTGTTTCATTTTATTACTGTAGAACAGTGTATTCAAGCTCTTCAAGCATCTTCAATCTTGAGGTTCTACTGAAAGGCCAGTATCATTTCAAAACATTAAGTCAGTTTGACTTAAACCAGTCAGAGAGGCCCATAAATGATGAGAGCTTAATTGTATTAGCTGCTATTAGATTTGAAGGCTTGAAAGTTTGTAGTTTTGAAATGAGCATTTTTTTCAGTTTTTGGGACTCAGACTTCATTTAGAGCTAGCTACCATCTAAACCATAGGGCATGTTGTTAAATAGATGTGAGAATTGTCATACCGATCTGCCCTTTGAAATGAGTGTTATAATGCAATATATTGCAATAAAATTATTATTTTTTTGAAAACCTGACATTTTACCATAGATTTAACCTCAGGAGTATCTACAGGGCACATGGAAATTTGTTAATATAGAACACCATGTGACAGGGGTGATTATTTGCAGGTATTTGTGTACATGTCTGCATACACAGATGACCATTGAGCACATTAGGGTAGCCAAAAGAATTTATCACACCAGCTGAGTTGAATGTTAATTAAAGAATGTGTCTTGCAGTCTGTGCTTCCAAGTTTCAGATGACAGAAAGATTATTATGCTGTGTTTAAAGAAAGTAAGCATTTAACATTTCATTGTTTAACATTGTTAACATTGAGAGAATAATTGTGCAGGGTTATCAGATGGGGTGAATTTATTCAAATCTAAGCCTCCATATATGTCAAGTAGAAACTTGTTTTATTAATGTTTACTTTTACTGCACATTGCCTGTCTTGTTACTAACAATGTTGTTAGATATGATGGCCACTGCTGCATATGACATATTCAACCTTTCCTTGCACAGAAGGGTTGCAGAGAGAAAACCGGCTTAAGTGCGAAGTCAGAATATGCATATCTTTGAAAATAATGCCACACTCTATTTTGAGTAACACACTCTCATTTTGGACAAACTCTGTCCCAAACACACGTCTCATTTAAGCAGCCCATGTCTGAATGTGCATCATAGTAACAAAGGCACACAACTCTTCATGGAAGCAAGAAAGCAGGGTGTACGCACTAGTGTCTCAAATCTGAATTGGCCCGTTATAGTGCAGGCATCTCAAATGCATTACTGTAACTCTCTTGGAGAGGATTAGGTGGAGGCACATAGGGGACAGTGATGTACATAATGATAACAGTAGGTTGAAGTTGATTTATAGTGTTTTAGAGTGTTTGTTCTGCAAAAAAAACATCATTTATAAATAACAATGATTTAATTTTGAATCAAAACTCTTCAGCAGTATCCTTGCTGTATCTGGTTATGTCTGGGAATGCAAAAATGGCACCTGAACCAGGGATGTGCAGCCCCTGCTTTACAGTCACTCTGGTACAGTATTATCATTGTCATAATTTTGCATCTTTTTTGCTGTAATTGCTCTTTTATTTTGACAAAATATTTCTGTAAAGGAGTGTCATTTAAGCAACTGCAGCACTAAAGCTCTGTTTACTCTCTTTATTAAACTGTTGGAAAGGGAGGTTGCCTAGGTGACCAGCTGGCCTAATCTGTTCGATATAGACTATTGTGCAGAAATGTCATAATTGTTTTTATTTCTAATTCACAAAGGATTAGTTTTAAAAGTTGTGCATATATAAAACAGAAGCCAAAAATGTGTTATTTTACAACAAAGGACTACCTCATAGGGTGACCATAAACTTCAAAAGATGAATTTAAGCAATTTTTTTCACTCAATAGGCTTGTTTATTTTTCATTTTAGTGACCGTCGAACTAAATGTAACTAATGAAAGTAGTAAGTTACCCTTGCTTAAAGTCAATACTCAGAGTCATTATTAAGAACAAACTGTAATACACCCTGATTGCACCTCAGCCCTAGTTTTTATTTTTGGCTTCATATTTTAATTCTGGGCAAATACAGAGATCTACTGAGAGACTGTGTGTGTGTGTGTGTGTGTGTGTGTGTGTGTGTGTGTGTGGGGGGGGGGGGCCTGGGTCAAGGTATGGCTGAGGAAAGGCTGGTCTATATTAAATGGCTCCTGTGCATTGGGCAGACACAGCATTTTAAAGTTAAATTGTGTTATCTTAGACATTTCCTCCCAAGTAATTCTGTTTTCTTGGGCAAAACGTATTTTGTAGGTGTCAAGGGCGTACAGGATAGTTATTAGCCTAAAGCAACTGATGGCTATTTAATGTTTATCTTTTTTATGTTCTGTCTATCTTATGTTTAATGATTGTACTATCAGAAAGATTTTCTTGCAATTTGGGCTCACAGGCGGCATATAGGAAGGAACTGTCAGCCTTGTTTGTTTTGCGCCTTGTTTATGACAATAGTTTCAATTGGGCTGATGATAAATCATGTCGAGCAGTTGTGTTTTTTTCCCATGCTGCTGCCTGCCTTTTCTCCCAGTGCTCTGTCTGCAGGCAAGCTCTGCTTCTAAATATAATTAATCCAGACAAGGAGGGAAGAATTCTTCACAGCGTTGGATTTAGGCTAAATCCTGCATATTCAGCCGGAGATGTTGGCTGGTTCTGAACGTGTCTCCCGTGCTCATAATGACCTATTGCTGACCCTTGATTAGATTGACAGTGAGGAGTATGGGGAAGCCTTATCCCTGGCACATGCCTATGGCTTGGACTCAGACCTGGTCTATCAGAGGCAATGGAGGAAGTCCACTGTAAGCATCGCATCCATCCAGGATTATCTGGTACGTATGAGAACCTAAGGTCAAATCAATTAATACCAGCTGTTTTCATGTTGTGTCAGGAAACCTGCTTGTGGGGTGGATGAAGTTGTGGTAGTATGGACTGCTTTCTTTTTTTCACCACACTCTAATTGAAAATGTGCAGTGTATACGTGACTCTCCCCCTAAAAATAACCTTTTTCCCCCAAGGTGTCATGTGACTGAGCTGTAATGAGCTGTATCGGAAGTATGAATTATTAAAAACGGAAAACAACGTAGAGGAGTAAAAGCTAGTGTGTTCATAGCAAGGTGCCTGCCACTGTGTGGTTATGCCGGTTCCATTAGGCTGAGTGTGGGCACGTCTGTCTCTCAGAGTAAGATTAAGAAGCGGTCCTGGGTGCTGCACGAGTGTGTGGAGAGGGTGCCCGAGAACGCGGACGCGGCCAAGGAGCTGCTGCAGTACGGCCTCAAGGGCACGGACCTGGAGGCCCTCATCGCCATCGGCAACGGCGAGGACGGGGGCAGGTGCGTCTCTCCCCGCAGGGGGTGCAAGCGGGGTACGGTGTTGGGGTTCTGATCCTCTGTCAGTTCACACATCTTTCACATATCAGTCATTTGCAGCACCCTGTGTCCACCGTCCCCCCATAAAGGCAGAATATGTGTTTCAGTATTGTTTGTCTGTTTGTCTGTGACAAAGCTTGAAAACTGAATGGACTTGCAGGAGGGGTCTTGTTTGAGCACAAAGCTTAAGGCAAGAGTGATATGTAAAGAAAGAAAAATTGAGTTTCAGTTTTTTTTTCCAGTTTCATTTTTTTCCTCAGTGTGGCACAATGGCAGAATAGACTGAGTTGATGATCTTGGTAACCTCATCATTTTCATTTTTCAGCTAGCTGTTTACTTCACAGAATCTCCCAGTTTTGAATAGAGGTAGCCATAAACATTTGAACAAAAAGAAAGAAACTTTTGGGAAAAGCATTGAGAAACATGTCATGTACTCGTAACTAGATGTTAAATCCATTACCATGAAGCTTACAATGAAAGCAAAGCCTGCAGCTTACGACTTATGAAGCTGCAAATGCTGTAAGTAATATAGACAGAAATGTGAATTTTAATGGTAAAAGCGTGCAATTCCCGCGGCCAAGATGAATTTCACAGACAGAGACGTGCTGTGCTTTTCAATTAAATGCAAACTGCTGTGGCTGTGTAGCCCTTCAAAAAAGAAAATAATAAAAAAAACAACTGAATTTCTCATGTTGCAGGGAATTCAGCCTAGCCAGGGTAACATTTTGTGAATCTCATTTTGTGAGAATAGACTATACTTCCCTACGTGTACATACTTGACCTCCTTCCAATGATGTGATTATTAAAAAAAATTACATTTACCGTACAAATAAAACAGTGGCTCTGCAATTATGCCATACATAAGTGAAATTGCTAATATATTTCACCCTCACTTTGTATTTAATTGTTCCCCTCTCTCACTGCCTCTTGGATTGTCAAAATTAGGTTCACTTAATTGTCATAGAAATAGCTGGTGGCACTGCAAAGTATATCCAAACATATCTGAGTGTCCTTAGTTTGAGGTGCATTTCATTTTAGTTCACAAATTTTGCCATCAATGTGATGCTGATGTCTTTAAATTGTTTAGGTGCCTTGAAATACGTGCACGGGTAGCTCAAGTAGACTCTTGAGGGGAAAAACCACTTCCGTAAATAATCACTAATATCAGTCCTGGAACGTATCAAGGATGTTTTTTAATCGTACAAACAAGATGAAGTAAAGTTTTTTGTTTGTGTATGTGAAGCTTACTTTCAGTGCCATGGGTGTATAAACAGTGGTGTGATATAGGTTTGAAGCAGCCATGCTTTAATTTGTTTTAATGAATGTCACTATGAACTGAGGTTCTCCTTCACACACTCTGTCATGTAATGTATGCTGTGACAACATTTCCTTTTTTTTATAAATGCAAAAGTCTGTAACACGTTTTTCAAAAGGGGTCTACTTTTACTGCCTCTGTCCTGTGAAGTACCTGTACAAGACACTTCATGCAGAAACCCAGCCTTTAGAAAATTCTTTATCCCTTTGTGAAATGCAATCATTCTTTTAACCATGCTGGTATCGTGGAATCTCTTACTCCAGAAAGATGTTAATTCATCAATGATAGCAGAACATATGTTTGCCGCTTCACCGACTGGCATAGAAACCTCTTGCCATTTCAAAGGCAGGAGTGGAAACCTGTTAAAATTCCGAGGGAGATAGAATTCTTACATTCCTTTGCCTACTTGATTATTCTCTCCTGTCTTTTGATAATAAAAAGCAATCCCATTTCCACACTTCACAGATAGGTGGAAATAAATCTATAGAGGTTGTGGCTCAGAGGCAGGACCACAGCCTTCAGATTACTGCCGAATGTACCGATTTTGACAATTTAAAGATGGATTTTGTTAATCTGATATTGACTCTGAGCACAAAGGTTGTTTGGTGCATTTATGAACATTGATTTTTCTTTCCTGCCACCTTCCCTGAATGCAGATTTATCTTGCCCGGGGACGTAGACATTGAGGATGTTCCTTATGAAGATTTCCTCTCCCCAGCCGAGGCGGTGAAGAGGAAGAAAGAAGGAGAGGCCAAGAAGAGGCAGGAGCTGCTGAAGAAGGTTGACTTCAGCAGGTGATCCAGAGCGTTTCTCATGTCTCACTCTCTGATCACGAATGCCATGTCACTCACCCCCATCCCCTACCCCCCACCCACTGCAGATATTGCATTATATGACCATATGTTCAATTCCTGTGTTACTACCATCCTCCATACTTACTTGTCTCTTAGCCTTTGCTGCGTAACCAGAGTAACATTGCTGTCTATACTGCTGTGCTGGATTTGTATGTTCTGTTTTAGACAATGCCCCTTAAAGAATGTTCACACTGAGCCAGCAAATTAGAACACTTGAAGCTTCAGTGATGAGAGAGGCAGAATGTTTCATGTGAAGCCAGCTATTTAGTCAATGTATAGAATAGCTTTGACCTTGCTTTCTTTCAAACAGTCAGACCCCTGAAGGTTATGGTTTGGCAAAGAAGCTCCTGTCAATATTAACTGTAAATTGTTGAAACAAGGAATTCCATTTCAGGGTTACTCAGCTAAACAGTGCTGGGGTAGAGTCTTCACTGTAGGGCATGGGGAGGCTGAAATCATGGTTTCAACAGCATCTCTGATGTAGCCCTTTGCAGTTGCACAGCTTGTTGGGCTCTCTCTACTGTTTATTTCATGCTGTCAAATACATCTTTAACTATATCTTAGAACTGGAGTGTGTAGGATATTTGTATAGAATGTATAGAATTACATTTTAGTTTTGTGAACACTGAATTTTCCATTATTACATTGTTCATATATTGTCATTCTGCAAACTGCTTTACCAAACTGCGTTAAGTGTACCTTCCTTTGCAAAGGTAAGCATGTGTTAAGTGAAATATATGAAGTTACATTCAGTGCATAATATGAACAGTGTGTTATAATATGCATTGTGTGCAACAGCTGTACAGCACATTAGATGGATACGGAAAAATATTTTATAGATTATTGCAGAATCTGCTCAGGGTAATTTATGCCAGCACTGCCCGTCTCCCAGGGAAGCTTTAATGAAAGGCCTTTTGTGATTATAAATCCATGAATGCTTTCTGAGAACTAATGGTGTGGTGTGCACCAGTACAAACACATCTGTAAAGCCCATCTGATTAATCCTTTTTTCTGTACAATAATCAGCAATGTAACTAAAATTGATGTTGCACACCATGAATGGGGATGCATTAGAATACCAAGGAACCTGCTGTGAGGCTAAAAACAGCCAACACATATTCATGTAAATCTCATTTCTAAGGAAATCCTTGTGTAAGAATTTAATACTGTTAAATACGCTATATATTATACATTATATCCATTGTACTGTACTATATAAATAAACTATTATATAACTGTAATTGTTATGTAAATATTAAACAAAAATCTTTATGTAATCACCAGGAAACAGAGAAATTTCTGATGAGTGGAAACAAGGTTATGAGATACCAATACATAAAAAGGGATCACAGTGATCCCGGAAGTTACAGGCTAGTTAGTGTAACTTGCATGTCATGTAAGATTTTGGAACTTGTCACATAGGTTAGAGTTATTCCTGGAAAAGTAATATTAAAAGGCATAGTCAACATGGTTTTTGCACAGGGAGATCATGCCTAAAAAATACTCTGGGCTGCTTCAGGGAAACTACTAATTATAAATGTGTTACCTCAAGTCAAGCTTACAACATTATGCACTTGGATATTAAAAACTGTTCAGCTGGGTACTACAAGTGACTTGTTAGGAAGCTGAAATCAGTAGGAATTAATGAAGTTGTGTTAAGTGAATAAAAAAACTGCCTAGAAAATAAAGAGTAATGATAAATAGAGAAAAGGTGAATTTCATCAAGCGGAGATCATCTTGGTTTGGTGCTGGGACCTTTGCGGTACCCTATTTACATAAATGACCTGGATGTGAGCATTAAGAGCAAAATAGTTAAACTTGCTAATGGTATTAAACTCAGAGGTGAAGCTCAGTTTGGAAGCTGCCAAAGCGATGCAGGATGGGGTTTTAAATACACCTCGCAAGTGTAACATTCTAACTGTGAGCAATAGCATTGCAAAGCAGAATTGTTTCATTAGAGGTACAAAACAAGAGTTTTTGACGCAAGCCTGTCTGGATGTAGACAGACTGGAGGCAGTGAAAAAGGCAAGTAAGGGAAAACATAGCAAAAAGTATTGATTACAAATCAGAGGAGGTTGTATTGAAATGACTTTGTCAGATCAGAGTACTGTATCCAGTTCTGGGCACCACGCTATAAGACGCTGCAACGTGAGAGAGAAAAAAGACCAGGTTCCAGTTGTCAATCATAGAAGTTATGAGGAGAGACTCAAGATCTTTTCTTTTTCTTAACAAAAAGAGGATGAAAAAAGATTTTATTGAGATTGAAACATGGGGTAGGGGAAACAAGGGATAAACAATGTGGTCTACAGTCTACATTTTAAGATTAATTCTAACAAGAGGACATAAATGAATTAGATAAAAGTAAATTTCACACTGATAGGGGATGTATTTTTTCACTCAGAGAGTTACAAATGCATGCAATAGCTTGCCAGGAGTTATAGTGGAGGCAGAGACAGTAAAAGACCATGGTTGACACAGTCCTAGATAAACTTTAGACTATAGACAAATTGACAAGTCTAGCTGAGCTGAATGGTCAGTTTTTGTTGGAAAACCAATTATATCCTTGTGCTATATTACAAAAGCTGACTCTCATCTTCCCTGCGGTAGAGGAGTGTAGTCATGTGCAGTGTATTGTTACTTAACTTACCACTAGCATTTTGTGCCCTTTTATGTTTGCACGTGGTGGTGAAGTTAACCTCCCTGCCAGTGATCACTGGACCAGAAAATATAATTCATAAGTAGTGTGCGCCAAGGAACGGTGTGAGATCATTAAGATCTAATCGCTTTTTTCATGCAGTTTCTTCTTGCAGATTTTAATTTCTCATCGGAAATTTAGGCAGACTGAACAAAACATGAGTCTATGGGGCTCGCTGATTAAATATTTAACTTTTACCAAAATGTTCTGCTGGAAAAAGGGGGGAGATCATAATTCTCTTAATATCTTTTTAACTACTTAGCTATTACCAGAATGGGTGGTGTAGATCAAAGCTGCCTTTGCTGAAGATATCTGGAGTTGTAAAAAGCCATTTCAGCACTTGTGAGGCAGAAGCGCAGTTGGCCGCAGTGGAGCACATCCAATCTGACAAGTGACCTGAATCAGAAGTCCCTAATGGAGGATCGGTATAATTGCTCCCTCAGGATCACACAAATTTAGGGTGAAACAGAGGCCTATGAATGACTGCTGATACCACTTTGAATGCATCATATGGTTGCATTAGGCTGTATTGCGTGATAATACTAAAGCTTACTGCAGTTCAGACGTGCCTTTTTGCACACCTGTATTACATTTTATTGCATTCATTTAGCAGACGCTCCTATCCAGAGCAACTTACAGAACAGAACAGTCACCTGAAAAGCCTTTGTATTAGCCCACAGGAAAGGTGTTACTTCATTAACTAATTCAACCGATAAGGGATTTCTCTGTGTAGGAGGTTTCTGGTTAGAATATGTGTGTAAATGAAGAAAACCAGAGAGTTGGCAACACTTCCTGAAACCAACAGTTCAGTCTGTCTAATTTCAAAGCCTTTGCTTCAGTGCGGCGCCCAACGATCTCATCGAACAAAAGTAAAATGAGATGGAAGGAAGCTACACTCATCAAATCTCGTTGAAAAGGCTTGCGTCTGAGATCAAAGCCCCTGGGCGAGTGTTACGGAGGGTCCGCAGTGTCCCGATCTTCAGTGGGAATGGCCCCTCTCTCGTGAAGGTGAAACCGCAGGATCCTCTTAGCAATTCAGCACAGTAGCAGCTGCCCGTGTTTCATGCAGCTCAGCCTCATCCCGACACAATGAGGCAATCGCAGGGCACGTTGCTGGCGCCAGATAAAGGAAGGGAATCAGATTAGATTTAATGAACTGCCCGAGAATCTACCGATTTGACCGTTTTCCCTGCGTCCCTCCGCTCAAGAGAGACATCCAGGCAATCAGGGCCGAGTCATGACGGATTAAGCTCCTTCTGATATAATAATCAAGGCGGCTAATAGCTTTGCCCTTGTGCTGAATCGCCGGCGATCCCCGGAATGGCGGGGTTGTCATGCTGTTGGAGGGGGCCTCGGTTCCGCTCGGGATTTTCGCTGCGACACGGGCGTGGCGTGGAGATAGCTTGTCCACCTCGGCCGCGGCGGAGGAAATTAAAAAATCCCAGGCGAGTTCTCCCCGCAGTGTCTCCACGGCCTCCGCATGCTTCTGAATGGCCATGTGTGTCTGCTCACCAGGCCCCTATCCTCTAAATAGGCCAGGCTTAGCAACCCAGCAGGAGTGGCAGTACTGTCTGTAATCAGCTAGTGCCTATTCAGGCAGCGTATTGCCTCCTCGTGCCGAAGAGTCGTATTTAATTCTTTGGCATGTCCCCTTTCTCTCTGTAATTATAATGAGTCCCAAGGAAACCCAGTCTCAGAAAAAAAAATGAGCTTAAAGGGCACCAATGGTGATTCTCTGTGGAAAAAAAAAAGAAATGCAGGAGAAAAACAATGATTAATTGACTGTACCATTATCATTGTGCCTAAAAAATCTAATTGGAGCTTGACTTCAATTTTAAGCTCATTGAAAGGTGATAAGGATTTGAAAGTGAAACCCAGGGGCAGTGCTTGGTCGCATTTTCCAAGCACGCTCCATGCAGATGGCCCTTATGAATACATGGTAAAGGATATCCATCTGAACCCTTTCCCTGGATTTAGGCTTCTCAGACATCCATTCTAGGTGCCCTTTTTGGAACAGTGAATTCAACAGAAATTAGCTTCGGGAGGAAATGGTTTTTGATGGTACCCTATGGCCAGGCAGGGCCATTGTTCCAAAAGCACAGGGGAATGGACACTGCAGAACAAGTTGTCGGCTGGATGTTTCTCCCTCAAAGCCCGAGAATGCTTTTTCTTGAGTCTCAGTGCGGTTAAGCTGTTGGAAATTGATTCAGAAAGTTGACTGACTTCGGGTAAAACGACTCACCCATTTATGAACACCCAGGCTCCCCCTAGTTTCATTACTCAGGAGAGAAGCTGTAGCTCTGATCAAGTCTGACAGCTGTGATGGAGTCTGGAGCATCCCTGCTCCTTCTCTGTACCTCTTATTCAGGTGACCGGGTCTCCTGCTGTCAGTCAAGACCTGGTTTTCTGGCCCATACAAAATCAGATGGGGAATATGACTGATTATGGACTGCTTATTGTCACTTTTCAAGGCATTGAAGCCATTTATGTTGTAGCAACAGCAGATCTTTCAATGATTGCGTTTATTGTTCAGATATAAAAGAAGTGGGCAGTCACAACACACGTGATTGAGATAAAAGCTTTTTGATAAACAACATAATGGTATGCTCCACACTTGGGTTATTTATTCTAATTGAAAAAAATGAACTGGAAGCTCTTTGGAATTAGTAGGTTAATGAATTCACGCTAATTTATCAGAGTCAGAGGATACAATTAATACAGGATAATACAGGATTAAATGGACCCCACTGCTAAATGACCTGACTCAAGCATTCAGGCTGATATGGAGGATGTGCATTTGTGTTTCTGCAGGTTAACTCTGGAGCAGAAGGAGCTTTGCCGGAGCAGATTAAAACTCCTGTGTTACCTGGATCGCTTAGCCACATATGAGGTGAGAATGGGATGACTCTCTTTTTGATGAGATTCAAATATGAGCACAAACTGTATGAAATGAATCAGTCATATCCCTTATGAACAGTGAGACATAAAGGTGTACAATTCTTTTGTAGGATTTAAGTTTGGACAGAATTTCTGGTCTACTTGTAAACATTACTCCCAGGCTAAAGATTTATTGTAAAAAAGGGGAAGACGGGAAACTGTTGTAGTGAGACAATCTCATGTGCTGGAAAACTGGATATTATTTTCAGCCTTGAAATATTTATTTTTGCCATTTAACGTGATGTGTGTAGGGATGCGTGGCGGGAATCTGGGCTTTACAGAGAGAGAGCCCCGGGCGTCCATGGCCCTGTAAATCGGCGCATCCTCTTATGTGAGGCTGTGAATGGCCAGGATCAGGTGCGGGGATGTAAGAATCGGGGCTGAAAAAACCCCACTGTGGAGGGGAGCAAAGCACAGCCGCCGCCTCTGCGGGCCAGAGCCCTCCGCACTCCCCGTGGCATATTGGAGGCATCATAACCCCCCCCAGAAGATATGAGGAGGGTAATGAAGTGGAAATAATGTGATCCTCCACTCTGTCCTGGCTTGCAGGAAATCTTGGAACGGTCGCATGCTGCCGAACAGAGATACGATGCAGAATTCTTCAAGAAGTTCCGCAATCAGAATATTGTGCTGTCAGCAAGAACGTACGCCAGGGTAAAGGACTTTTTCTGTCCCATTCTCACATTCAAGAGTGCATAACATTTTACTATTTTGTATTTCGGCTGTTGCATTAATAACACAGACTGTGGTCTGTGAAATGCAGTTACCATCACATAAGGCCTGACACTTTCTTTTTACCCATTTGTGAGCAGACATGCTTAGAATCCCTTATAGAAATAGCACTGAAGTAACAACCTGTCTGAACTGCTTGCAGAGTATCTGAATTCAGTTTTTCACTCTGTTTCCTTTAACCTTGAATTCAAATGACTCGCCCTCAAAGGTGCAACTACCTTCCGCTGTTTGTGCTTTTCTTGAAACATGATGATTTTATGGACTTGTGACCACTCAGGCTGGAAGCATTGCATTTGAAAGTAATACAAGACAGTTTTGATTCAGAAAAGTTGCCTGTGATTCAAGTTTAAATTGGTTCTTACTTCTGTTACTGCTCTCAATATTTTTCATGGGCATCCTGTATTGCATCATGGTTAATTTCAGCAGCACTTTGTGGTTTCTAGGAGAGTAATGTGCAAGCATTGAACATTTTGTTCACTTACCATGGATCAGAACTTCTTCAGCATCGACTGGCTATACTGTACAACTTTCCAGAGACAACGTCCCCACACGAATACACCATCCTCCTCCCTGAGGCCTGGTAAGTGGCAAATGCCAGTTTTATGAAAAATTCACAAAAGAAAAAAAAATACATTGTAGGGGATAAATGTACATAGAATCTTAACAATGAAAAGGGGAAGGGTAAGGCTAAAGCTGAAATAAATTAAAAAAAACAAGCAATAGGTGAAAATTCATTTGGTTTGTGGGGAGTCTTTAGGATGTCTTCTATGGCTCTTTGCCCTTAACTTGAATACATTTGTGAAAATATAGTAATACTTTTTTGTTGATTTCAGTCATTGGCAGTCATTTTTACGTGTAACGTGACACTCACTGTGTCAAAGCAGTTAGATCAAATGCTTGTGAAGATTCGCCCAGTGGGTGTCTGTATAAAACACAAGCCCAGGGAAATGACAATGATCATAACCTGGATAAATGGAGAAGACTTTCGTTATCAGAGCTTTGGTCACTCAATTGTTTTTAAACCTTATTTTCAGGTGAATGGAGGTGTCATTTGCTGAAGGACAATTTTAGGAATTGAATGTAAATTGTACCTTTCCTTCCTGTTTAAATTGATCAATTCACATGGTCACTTCACTCTTCTCTATTTTACTGTCTTAACTGAGGCACAGTCTCTGCAGAAGTTTGGGGATTGAGGAAAGGCGGTTGGATACATTAAAATGTAGTATATGTAGACCTGGGACTAACAAAGTTAAGCTCTTGTCATTCTCTGTGACCTGCACAGTGCTGAAAGTAGACACTGAGTAATACTTAATACTAATTAGGCAAGTCTGTGCTAGCCTATGTTGTGGACCTAGTGATTTCCCTCCAAAACTACAATCAATACCATTTAAAAGGACAAGGTGTATGTTGACTTGCCAATTCAGCAGTACAGTTAGAAATCATAGCAGGAGAAAAGTTTTGCCTTTTTTAAGGAGTTATCTTTAGCCATTTAGAGTTTACAGTATGTGCTATTTTTAACGTAATTACCCTCATAGCAATACCTAAGCACTTTGTGATAAGGTCTTTGCGCTTTGAGATTTGTTTCAAATCTCTCTCCTTCTGACTCTGTGCTGAGTAATAAGGCAGAATCTGTGTAATGCTGGGAGCTGCTCGGGGCACCTATTTTGGAACAAAAACCCCACCCCACGTACAAATCTCTGAAATCCTCCTTCGTCCTCTCTTGCCTCTGGTGGGAATGTGCTTAGAGGAGCTGTATGTCCTTTAGACATCCAGAAAGTGCCGAGGTGCTTTTCATGTGTGCGTAGGTCATATGAGCAAAAAAACGTCAGCAAAAAAAAAAAAAAAAAAACGGCAGTGGAGTTTTCTTTGATTAGTGGTGGTAGGGATATGGAGGTATTCTGTCAAAAGAGGAGAGTATGTGTTCTGACCCCTCTGCTTCATTCTGCTTCATTTAAAGAGTAACTTTCCCCCCAGCAGTCACATATTTAACATGTCGTTCTTTGCCTTGCAGTGAGCAGGTCTGGATACTGCAAACAAGAGCTTATCTCACAGCAGGCTACAATGTGGTCACATCCATTTTAGGATTGATATGCTTTGGTTAAGTCGTAGGCTCAAGTAGATGCAATTGAAATTATGCTTTAAACAAATAAATAAATAAGTAGCTCACTTTTCAGTTGACTGATGAAAACCAAGGCCTTTATTGTTTGTAACACACACATGTCCATTGTATAATGGAGGTATCATTTTCAATGGGGAACAGACGGGGCCACATCTGCACTAATGTATGAAAAGCCATGTGGAAGTGCGGGATTTTCTTTTATGAGGACAATCTCAGTTTCTGCTAGCCTTCGCACTCTCCATTCAGAGTGGCATCCTGAAAAATATTTATCCTCATTCAAATAGTTCACAGAAAGGGTTATGACGGATTTCTCTTCCCCCCAGTACGATTTTGTTTTCACAATGGGATTTTTCCATATATGGTGTAATCTTTACATTGTAATGGAGCCGGGAAGCGGGTTTGAGTGGTGTGTTTGCCACAGATATACTCCAGAGAAATGGATAGGATTGGAGCTGAGCCACTGGAAATGAAAAAGCCATTCAGGTGCAGTTGTTCAGGCCAAGTGGAATTATTTTAGTTTGTGTCATACGGTTTATTCTCAGGGTCCCACAAGGTAAACCGCATGTCCTGACTGTGCATGAGAGGAATCATTAGGTAGTACACAACAGCTGAAGACACCTAATTATCCAAACTCATTATAGTGTCACATCAAACGTGAAGAACGTGACGACCTGCATTCTGGGGTTGCACTTTATTATTACTTTAATTTTTGCTGTAAAAATGGTTTATGTATTTTTTTGTTGTTTTTGTTTTTTGTCCTTTAAAGGAATGTCAGAATCAAAATCCTTCGCAGTCGTCCTTGGGGAATGTGCTGAAAAGGACTGGGGTTTTTTTTTTTTTTTTTTTTTTTTTTTGAGACAGTGTGATGAGTAGTGTGGTGGTTGACATTTCCAAATCCAGATATGAAAGAACAGAAAATAATTGCTGTTTCTATATTTGAATGCAAACAATAGAAAATAATTTTAGCTGTAGTGCTTTGTCCACGCCGCCATATCCAGCCAGCCGCATGTCTGCCAAATTGGTTTTGTCGGGGAGACGCTCTCAGAATATTCTTGGATTCCAGTACAGATTAATTAAAAAGCAGAATAGAAGAAAACATCTTTAACCTGGACAGGCTTTGAAGACATCACGAGATGTGTAATTAGATGCTGTTTGAGGTGTGATGAAAGTGTGTTATGTTCACAATATTTACTGTACAGACTGATAGGTCTCATGTCTCCTGACCATAGAACAAGTTTAAGAGTGAGTTTCATACCAAATGAATTCATATATTTTTACAGTTATGTACTGCTAACAGTTGCTAAACCTGGCTTGTGTAATTACACTTGTGTAACAAACAAACTATTTATGTACTTGGGTTCTTCTGTGTGACTACATAGTAAGTACTGTGTAGAAACACTGTAAATACACAGCTGTTAGGGTCACTTAATGTCAGTGTAGGACTGAAAGTATTTCTTCACACAAATAATGATTAACTCATGGCGTAGCTTGCTGGTGTTTGAGATGGAGTCAGAAACCCTTGGGTTGTTCCAGGCTAACCTTGGCACAGTGAAAGGCTCAGCATAGATATCCAGTCGTCTTGATTAGATATATATGACTTTCATGAATGTCACAGTGTGTATTTTTATTTATTGTATCGTTAGGAGGCCAACAACATACATGTGTAGGCACCCTATTGTTTTTAATTAGATTTTTTTTCCCTGTGGCTTTGGAAAGGAGGGACATGAAACTCATAGGAAGCTCATGAAGCTTGGCTGATTTGTAGGGGGCCATGGTAATTGGCAACACACCCAGTGTGGTTTCAGTTGCATTTTAGTGCTAAAATAGACAGTTGTTAAATGATAATATGTAGAAAGTGACATTAATGTACTTACTTAACTTCCTCATTATGGGTATTTTTGGTCATTTGCTTTGTGACATCTGCTGCTTTTAATTTCCTGTTTGCCATTTTGTAAGTTTTCTTTTTTAACACTTAAATAAATCCTCTCCTAAATTGCTGGATAAATTGGCATGAAATTCGGTGCGAAAAACATTGATTCTACCCTCCACAAAGTTTGCTAATTGAAGCCTGACTTGACAGCTGTTCATCCTTCATTTCTGTGTGAAATTCAGTACAGTCTCTTTGTACTACAGATATATACTTACATGTTTGTTGGCAATACATTAAAGTGCATAGTTTCACATTTTAAAGATTATTTTATGAAACTATAGGCCCAAAATTTTTCATTTTCCATTACCGACTCTACTTTCAACATTTGGAACTATGCAGGCATACAGAGGCATGTTGAAAGGATTCTTTATATAAAAATGGTGCTGACCAATTGAACAATATGGCTCTCACATTGGATTCTCCAAAGCACACCTATGTCTGTTGTATAAGTTGTGGGCAGCTGAAAGTGTCTGTGCTTTTGTTTTATCAATTGTTGCATTTTTCATTATCAATGAACATTTTTATTTGTTTTAAACAGAAATGGTCATAATTTTTAGCTCTTTCATCAAAACATTATGGAACTTTATGGACACATTGAACCTGCTGAAGGGATAATACAACAATTGCAATGACAACAACTGGTTGGAATCCTACCAAAATCAATGCAAAATTTAACTACCATCATATGTAAATGTGGTCATTATACGTTCACATATTTAGCTCATAATGAGACACGTTTTGTAGTTTACACAAGCTGCACAGATTGCCATTTGTTGCATCATTGTAACTCATTAGTATTTTTGCTGCTTTTATGAGAAATATATTATAGAAATACTAATTGCAGTAGTGCTTGCACCTCAGCACTAATAGCCCGGAGGAACAGGAAGCTTGTCCTTGTTATTTTTCACATAGGGGCAACCCGACAAGCCAGGATGCTGTTCGTGACATTTAAGTGTTCTTGCATCCACCATTCCTGGTTCACAAGTAATGCAACAATACGGCACCACAGTGTGACTAGCTCAGCTCGACAGTGGGAACAAAATGAAAAGGAGGTAATCGCACTCACTTCCAGCAGCCGCATCCTCCGTCAGTGTTCCCACCTTCCCTACCAATTTCTCTGGCATTGTGCTTTTTTTGTGCGCCGTGTGCGCTTTTGTGTGATTGCGTTTGGAACCCTCCGAACGCCGAGGATGAACAGCTGCCTCGCGCCCGCCTAATGTGTTAGTAATGGAGCAGACAAACCGGATTTAGTGGCAGGATCAGTTGTAGATCTCATATTTCCTTTCCGCTCTCTAATCTATAGAGGTCAGCAAACTCTGCAGCGGGCATTCATCATGTGCCACCGCCATTGTAAAGAGTTCTCTTTTCAGACCCGCCCGCTAAGAGCTAACTTTATTCCGGCAAGTTCTCATGCAAGCGGGCCGCTCCCTCGCCATCTGTCTGGTGCAATCAGGAGGTACTGTTAGCCAGCACCAGCGGGGCCCAGCACAGCCAGCATTTGAGATACATAAGAAAAGTAAAGCTTTATTGCCTTTCTTATTAGTCTCCTCCGTTTGCAGTGTACCCTGGGTGTTTGAAAGCCTGAGGGCGGTGTGCTCTGGCATTGCCGTGCCCCTGAAAGGCTTTTTAAAACCCGGACACAGTGGGCCTCACATCCATCAGCCCGAGATTAAAACCCGAAGCACACGTGTGGATCTTCCATCGCACGACTGGATGTAAATCAAATTCACAAGAACGCGAACTGAATAATGCAGCTGCTCATTGATTTTTTTCTTTGTTTTTTTTTTTTTTTTTTTGGTGACTGCTCCATTCTTATATTCTACCAAATGTTACCGTGCCCTCTCTGTTAAAAACAATGTAATGATTAACATTTTAGATACAATAATTAGAATTGGACTTGTGAAGGAATTAACTGTATTTTTGTAATATTCAGAATATATGTCTTTTTTTCCCACCCTTGCACATGTGTGCAGCCTTTACCCGTATAATTTCCACTCTCTTAAATTAGCAGGTGTCAGATACCTGGATAAATGAAATGAATATTTCCACATGACAGCTAACCACCTTAAAAGCCTCATCTACACACCCGCGTTACAGGCTTTCAGATGCTGTTCTGTTTGCCTTAGGCCTTGCTATGTGCAGGAGTAAAAGGTATTTGTGATTTTTATCTCTGCAGTGTCATTGTCAAGGAGAAGAGGGGAAAAAATGTAGGAACACATTTTTTAAAGGTTTCTATTGTTTATTACACTTACAGTGTAGTGTAGACCGCAGCAGATTCCCCAAAGGCAGCAGCTATAATAGACCGGGTTTGGACCAGTCATCCAGAACAAAAGAGCACAGGCGTGATTTATTCTTTTGAGAGGGCAGGTTGAAATTCTCTTGTCCAGTTGTTTGAGCCTCATAGCCATACATATCAAAAAAACATGACCTATGGATCCAGTGTATATATTTTATTTTATATACACAACTGTTTTTTTTGCTGAACAGTTTGTAATGATGAGATGCAGTTGAATAAATCAAATGGAATGTCAGTAGTGGCTTGAAATGAAAGAATGGAATGAGGGTCACAGATGTGCTTTGTGGACTTTTGATGTTTGACTCTGTGTTTTTCAAAAAGAATCCTGATATTGTGTTTCAATATGCAATGAATGCATGGGCCATGAATAGAATAATAATTGTACGAATATTAGGCATACATTTGGTCAATATTTGCTGCTGGTAGTTCAATTGATAGAGAATGTAAATACATATAAAACCAAGTGGTCTCTCTCATATACATACACAAATACACATTTATGGTTAAATAATAGTTGTGTCTGGCTAGGATTCACTTTTGCATTACAGTTGACGTCACTCATCACTGCTCTTTTCACAGCCTGGATGACAGAGGGAACCTGACGTTGTTCCCATGGGATGAGCAGAGGCACAGAGACATGGACTGGTGTGAGCAGGAGGAATGCAGGTAATTTCCTCTCAGTCCAACAGTAAATGAGAGAAGGACACAGACGCGGGAAAGCAGCGCGGGATGAGTTTTATTACTCTGCTACATTCAGATTGACTTTCACTAGTTGCTCTAATGCCGGGTCTTCTGTATGCTTGACAGTAATGCCATGTGTTATTACCTGCAATCCGTCACTGCGGTAAGCCCAGCAGGTGCCATCTGGTTGCTCAGCTTGTGCATTTGAAGCTCATTCGTGGCTGGAGAACAGAGAAATAATAGGCGCGCTGACGTTTGGGGACTGGAGAATGTGTGGCCAATGTGGCCAATTGTGTCGGCCCACCGACTCCTGTCACCAGAAATGCACGTGGGATTGGTGAAGCAGGGTGGCGCAAGACAAAAAAATCTGATGATTTGCTTCCTTTTCTGTTGGTTTGGATTTTTGTCTAACCTATATTAGACCAGGGAGGCCAACTGAGAAATCCTGTTTCTTTTACAATGCAGCAGCGTAATGTTTTTATTTTGTTTTATTTTTATCTTATGTACATAAGGTCTCTCTTGAAAATGAGATCTCTGTCTCAATGGGATTCACCTGAATAAATAAAGGTTAATAATAATTAGCATGCTAATATTGCTTCTGAGGTAATTTGCTGTGTTAATGGTAACCTGTGGTAGCCTGAACACTTGAACACACTAGCGTATACCTTGCCATTTGCTGTGCAGGGTTAAAAATCCATCCACATCGCAAAATTTTAATGGTTATTTTGTTGATTAAACAGCTGCACAATAATTTCAGGAAATTAGTGTCGTTTTCCTTTGTGCGGTAGTTATGAAAACGTGGCAGGAGAGGTAATTTCATTGTCATCTCCAGTTAACCTCACCACAGTGCTGTAGAGTAGAGGGCATATGTTGAACTCATCTGCATATAACAGATGTCCTGTTTGATAACCTCACATATATCAATCACATGCTTTTCACAGTAATCTCCGTACAGAAAATTGTCACTAATTCATCAACAGAATACGCCAAGGGTACGCAAGTGTCGTTCACTTCACATACACTTCTGTTTTGAATAAAACTTTTGGTACATTTTTTTATCATCATTAGGGGATGTGTGCTAATGTGATGTAAGATGATCTAGCTCATTCCAGTGGTTGCTTTTGTGCTTCTTTGTTCAGCACTGTCTCAGTTCTTAACTTGGGAAGTGTCTTCCTCACAATCATTAAAACAGCCCTAATGTTTCTGTCTGATTGTCTGAGTGGTTATGTGCTTATACGGGAACTGTTTTGCTGAATGCTTTATCATCAGTGTATGTTTGAGTACTTAGACTCTTATTTTTGCAGTTGTGCACTACATGTATTTTGCCACAATGGTCTCAAATGTGGCTATGAATATAAGAGCATCGTCCAAACGAATCCTTAATTTGGGTTCTCTTCAGGGCGGTTCTGGACCAGAACCCTCAGGACGAGGATGACTTCCTTTATGAGGAGCAGCCGGACCTGCTCGGTTCCGAACCGCTGCCCCTTCCATTGCGCTCCTCACAGAATGGTACCTGAGACGGGCTGAAGACATCGACAGCTGCTCCCGACAGGTGAGGAGTGAGTTTTAATGAGTGCTGTCCAGCTCCGTGGCCTGTAGTCGGCTGGAACGTACCACCACAGTCACAGTGATGCATAAAAACTGTCCGCCCCACCATCTTAGGATTATTAATAGAGAATGCTCTTCTCAAATTACTTCTGTGGGAATTTGAATTTGCAATTAAGATGGGAGATTTAATTATAGTAATGGTTATTTCATTTAATGTGTGTGACCACTCCTTGAAGTCTGAAACCAGATTTGAATGAAAACAAATTGTTAAGCATTGCTTATTCCTGGTTTTGTTGTAGTAATTTAATTAATTTCAGTAATTTAAGTTTTATTATATACATATACTATATATAATGAATTTGTATATATATTCTCACATACATAAAAATTCTTGTTGTTTTCCATCATCTGTGTTCTTTCATCTCAAGCATGTTATGAGCACATTCCTTCTGAGTTCAGCTGAGGAGAGAAGATGATGTGCGTGAGCAAGAATAAAGTTGCCATGTCATAAATGAGAGGCCATCAGGGCTACGACAGGGAGAGGGGGAATGAGATGCAGATGTAATTAAGGGCATCTGATTTTACATCTGAATTGTCTGAGGGCGGCCTTACGTTCCTCCGGGAGCGTGCACTGAGATCAATACTGGTGTCTCAAGCCCCGATGCCTAATTGCTCCAGCTATGTCTTCAGATAATTTGGTGCAGCTGTTTTAATAGGCCATCAAGTTAAATTGAATGGTTGACACTGCTCAGCTCAGGGAAAAAATAAATAAATACAAGGCTATTGGAAAGCCCTGTAACTGGTTAACTTGTGTGCCAAAGGGCTTGCTCCAGTGAAAAAAAAGTGATGATTGTCCAGGGCTGTGTGGCAACTGGTATTGATTGGCTGTTGATGCTGTCTGCAGGTGGACTGTGCTTTATCCCTGGTGCGTCTGGGGAAAGAGCACAATATCCCAGGCCTGGAGGTGTTGTGTGACGACCTGGTAACCTTGGAGACGCTGGTGTATGAGACATCCTGCGATTTGAACCTAACTCTGAGGGAGCTACAGCAGATGAAGGACATTGATAAACTCAGACTATTGATGAAAAATGTGAGTTTCATCAACTCTGCTGGTACCAACAGGTGGATAAACTGGAAAACTGTGCAAAAGTATTAACAAAGGTTTTGTAGCTCCAGAAAAAAACAAAGCGCTGTTGCCAAATTAATTAAGGTTAGTTTTCCGTTCTTACAAACATGGCTGTTTGAAAAATATCTCAGTATGTCTAGTTGTCTCAAACATAATGTGATTAGTGACTTAGAAAATTTACACATACAGAAGTCTTTAGTGTGCTTGGAAGACATTAACACTTGGTTGGTTGGCTGCCTGGCTGCCTAAAACACACTTGTATGTATGTGTGGTCATTTGGGAGGAAATATCTTGCAATTGAATCTTCCAGTTCATCAGTTTATAATATTTACATTAAAAGCAAAAGAAAACAAAAATGTTTAGTTGGGGTAATGGTTAGTTTTATCAAACTATATCTGAAAGTGCAGGTGATGAGTGCATCCGAGCAGAGTGTATCAACATGTCTTGCTTTTAAATTGTTCCTGCGAATGTTTGGGCAGTGTTTTGGTATCCTAGAGCCATTTGTGTCAAAGCAGTGGTAACATGTTATGGTATGTGGTCTGGACTAATCAGACTAGTGATGTAGACCACTTTGCTAGATGTATTCAACTAGCTAGCTAGTGGTCCTTTCCAGCAGTCCAGTGTTTCAGAACACATATTAAGTGGTCTGATACCCTTTCCTAGTTGTGTGCTAGTTCTCTCACTTTACTGTACGACGTCCCCATGTTCTCTAACATTTTAACATTTTTCATTTGCACCTTTTATAAAAAAAAATCTTCAGGATATGAATGTATATAACACCTGGCTGGCACGTGAGGGTAGGATTCACCCTCATGTGAATACAGCTAGGTCATTGTCTCTGTCAAACTTCGCTTGCTAGCAAGTACAAAAAGGTAGTCATTTTATAGGGTTATATTGTAATTATCCATATTTTAATATACTTTGTTATATTTTAATGTTTAGGTTACATGTTGATCAGTTCAAACATTTAAAAGATAAAATTTGTTATAATGGAGACGGTAACATTTTAATTGAAACGCCTGTGCACAAGTGGCTGAAAAGTGGCTGTCATGGAACTCTGAGAATATCCATCAGCTACCAGACTTTTGAAAGGGTAATGTGTTTTCCAGAGTGAAGATAATTTATTTAGACGGTGCAACTTTGTACCTCCTGTTTTAAGAGATATAGGCATGTGCAAATTAAGTGTGAACACCGCAAATACACATGCAATTGGGAGATGCACAGATATAGTGCCAGGAATGAACTTTGCAAATATGTGATTGCTGAACTTGACAGCTCCTTAGCTCCTCCCGTAGCTTCTTATGTTCACACACGCTGTCATAAAATTAGCATCTTAACGGCATCGTCAAACGCGGTAATGGCGCTGTAAATATTTCCAACAAGCGCTACAATGAATTCAGTGCTTTTTGCTCCTATCTGAGCAGCTGTTCTAAGACTCTGGAAAAGGAGTTCGGTTTTCAAAACACTGACAGTGCATAATTACGTTGACCTGTGTTTGCATGAAGCTCAAATGCGGTTTGTTTGTTTGGGACAAGCTTAGTGACAGGTAACACAGGAGAACACAAACTTGCGGAATGCTTGTAGAGCAGCAGTTCATTATGCCTTAACAACACGCCTCACATTTCAATTCGGAGAGAGGAAAGAGAGCGGGCCCTGCAAGCGCGAGACTCATTTAAATCAGATTCTCATTTGTTCAAGGTGTAACAGAGGGAAGGTGATATAAAGCACTAAATTATATTAAGTAATAAAAGCGGATGTAGGTCTGTGTTGTTTGACTCTGCCCTGTTGCCCCCTCAGTCAACAGAGGAGAGGTATGTGAAGAATGCATACCAGTGGATGGTCCCCTTCCTTCATCGCTGCGAGAGTCAGAAAGCAGGTTCAGCCAACGCCCTTCTGCGGGAGTACCTGGTCACTCTGTCGAAGGAAGACCTCACCTTTCCCCTCAAAATATTCCAGCACTCGAAGCCTGATGTAAGTAGCCACCAATCTCTCCAAACTGCAGCACTAATAGTTTTTAGGCCTTTATTCAAGGCCTTTTTTTTTTTTTTGAACAGTCTCGCACTGTTTGTCCCTTACCTCTATGAAAAGCCATTTCGGATGTCCATAGCTCATTAGTACAAAGCACATTCTTGTCATAGCTCCTGCCACCATTTCATCCCAGACCCAATTTATAGCCCCAGGGCTTCTGACAAGAGCAGGCCTCACCCATTACAATGCAGTATAACTCCTCCGCTGCCGCAGTGAGCCTTGCTGTTTTATGTGTAAAAGAATGCAATATACATCTGAAATTTAGGGCTGGAGCCACGTTACTGCAGTGGCCCTCAAGGATTCATTTTGGCCCAAGTGAAAAACACATTAGGGCTGAATTTACACATACACAGAATGAATTTACAGTGCTGGCACAGCCTCATCAATTTCCCATGGAGTTGATTAGGAAATGACTCTCCCGACTAATAGATGGCTGTGTGTTTTATTTCCAGGAGCATGGGGATATGCCAAATACAAACTGCAGGAAGGATGTGTTTTTACTTCTAAAGCAGAGTAGCACAATGCTTGATGGTTCATCATTGCGCTCGGCCATTTTTCATTAAACAAAATTGCGGGTCTAACAGAAGTTAATATAATGTAATTAGGTTACTGTCCATTTCTCACTGTCATGGCGGAAGTGAAGTAATGTGATTTGCTTCAACTGTGGCTTATTATCTCCAGTAAGCAGGTGAAGACCATCAACAAGTACACTAGATTTAGTGAAGCCACTGTTTCCTACTAAAGACTGCTTTTAGTGCAGCTTGTAATGCTCTGCACAATAACCTGATGATCATACAGGCTGGAATGCTCTTAGTTATTTGTATCTTTAAGTGAAATGATTGTCAGTTTATCCCATGCATGAACCGTCTTGCTCCAAGCAAAGTATCTACTTTGATTGTATTGAGCGGGTTTAGTCTAGACCGTGCCAATAATGTTTTTCATTGGGAAAGTCTGTCAGTTAATTCAGTGTTTTTTAAAAGGTGCTGTGTATACTCAGATATTTGAATCTTGAAATGTCATTTTTTTTAGTTAATCCCATAAAGGAGTGTCTTTATTCCTGTTCTATAATAACTTCGATTGAATCGAGGGAGGTTTAATCTAGACATTCCCGGTTCTTCCCATGAGAAGTGTTGGGTTACTGTTGTAAATAGTAATGGCTGGACACTAGGTAGAAGTCATGCTAAAATAAATGGTGATTAGGGCTGTGCGATATGATGATATATATCGTGTGACGATAGAAAAACGTCTGTCGTTTCATATTATGATCTGTCGTTTATTTCGTTGTGTCGCAAATCACACACTTTACAGCAATATTTTTTGTCATTTGGACGACGCTTCGCGTTCTTCCACACGGCACGGATGCAGGCAGGAAATTTGCATGAAGGCAACACAAACAAACATGGAGGAGAGTGAACGTGACACAGAACTATAGTTGAAAAGTGTTTTCTGTTTACCTTTTTATATTTTATACATTAATATTTTATATTTTGTTACATGCTTAACCCTTTTGCACGTAACTTATTTTTATGCTATGTACGTTACATGGTTCATTATGTTTTCATTAGCATTATTAAGCTTCTCATACTTTTCAGTTAGCATTTGCTATACTTTTAACGTTAAATCGCTGTTAGCTAGAGTTTTAGTCTTTTAATCGCACCAGTTTTAGCATACGCGCTAAACGGCTAATCACACCAGTGTGACCGTACACGCAAAGGAGTTGAGTGAAAATTTGCACAAAGGTTCTAAATAAAAAGAGAAAAATAATCAAATATGAGTAAATACCTTTTATTTGTCGAGTATATGATTCAAAATGTAATAAGAAACAGGCCTTTCTATGTGGTCATTTTATATATACTATTTATTCATTGAATTTACAGAAAATGTGCTATATCGTGATATGTATCGTTATCGGGATATGAAATGACCTATATCGGGATATGAGATTTTGGTCATATGGCACAGCCCTAATGGTGATGATGATAATCATCATAATGACAATGAAGATAACAGCATAGGATAAGCGGCAATGCTGATTGTAATGAAACTCCCTCATCATTGTAGTGCCAGCAGAAGATCATTGGAGACCATGACCAGCTGATGTCCATTGCCCTGGAGTGTATCTACAGCTGCGAGCGAGACGATCAGCTGTCGTACTGTTACGACGTGCTGGAGTGCCTTCCACAGAGAGGCTACGGGTAAATGGGTGGAATACTGACATGAGCAGTGGTAAACCTCCATGCGTAAGCCCAGAAAAAGAACAAAGAGGATCAAATGCAGTTACTTACCACTCACACTGATGTATGTATGTCTTTGAGTGAGAGAGAGAGAGAAAGAGAGAGAAAAATCATTGGGGATTCGAAACTTGCAATTTGTCAGTGATTTACCAGAACTGCGGTGTAATGATAGCTTTTCCCTGTGCCGCATGACACTCTGCTGCATAATGGGCCAATTCTGTGGGCTCATGTCTTACCAAGATCAGATACTTCGCAATGGCAGGAGTGGCTTACTGCACTGTGGAGTGCGGGCACGTAGCTGCAGGCGCTCTTCCGATTAGCTGGGGATTATCACTGTGTGTCCTTCCTTGTCTTCAAAGGACTGAACCCCAGAGCCTGTCGATATGCTTAGCTGTATGCTTTCAACTCCTTTCTCTGTATTTGCATCATTAGATTTTTTTTTTGTCAAATTGGAGTACGCCAAAGGAAGTCCCTTAATGAATCAAAAAGAAAGTTAAATACGCTGTAAAGGTTTTAGGTAAAGTGGCACTCACTCTGCCGTATATATTTGTATATGTGTGTATGCATGTGTGTGTCTTGCACATGTGCGTGTGTGTGTGTACCAGCTTCAATTGACATTGTCTGTTTCATCTGTAGAAAAATGGCCTCTCATTAGACTTTTAGCTTTAGAGGCCAACCAATTCTTTATTTCCCTCTAAAAATAAAAGCTCAGATGGATGTGGCCACAGGCATTTTGATTCTAGGTTGTGAAGGTCAGTCTCTGGCGGTGTTTTGACCCCATTACATGAAGACAGCTCTAATGTATTCTGAAAGCCCTTTTTTCTGTAGTACTTGGGGAAGAGTACTTTAATTAGACCTAAACTGTTGCTCAAGGCTGTATTATGCTGATTTTCAACTGGTCTGGCCACGACCCACTAGCTCAGTCCCTCAGCACTGTCAACAGACTGTGTATTATGTTTTTATTTTGTTTAGCTTTGTTTTATTTCTATGGTAAATAAATGTGCCGCGGGTGAGCCCTTTTCAGGTACCGTGCTATCAGGTCTGACGCAGCATGTGATGGAGCACACTTGCTAGCCACATGTGCTTCTTGGTGGCATTTAAACTGACTCTAGCCTGACTGGCTTCTTAGAATCCACCAAAGATTGTCACATATTTTTTCAGTGCTTATAGAGGAGATATATTTTCACAAAGTGCTGTTGACTTATTTTTTTCTGATTTACTTATGGAAAAATGGATCCTTTTTTCCTCCAAAGTCATTTATCTTCCTTGAATTATGTTTTGGAATGTTTTATGGGGTAAACAGATGCATCAGTCACCGCCGCAAATGTCTGCTCTAAATAAGGTATGTTGTTTGGTATTAGTCTGCATAAACTCTGTTGTTGTGTAATTGAATGATTGCAAGTAATTGATTGCTCCTTTATTTTCTCTTCCCCCCTACAGGCCCGAAACAGACTTAACTAAAACACTTCATGACCAGGTGGATAAATTGGAGAAACATCTCAGGTACAGATTTATGGGGACACCCATCGAGTGGAACAGTTTAATTTCCTTTTGAAATCCAATACAGTAATCCCTTGCATATCTGGCTCCTTTGCAGCTGAAGGTAGCATGGATAAACAAGCTGGATAATAGAGAACACAGTAACGCCCCATTTAACACAGGGGTGACAATCCAGAGTACAGTTACCTACACAGAACAGCTATACCTGCCCAACAAAATGGATAGAGACCTTTCTCCATGGTTTTACTTATTGTCTGAGCTTGAAAACAAAGAACAAAAAGCATGTTGTCAATAAAACGTGTGATGTGGGCAGGCTTTTTTGAACCTGTTACCTCAACACTTACCACTTCTGAATGGTAAACAAGCTAAATTGTCTAGCGCAGAGTGGTGTTTACATGGTGAGTGTGTGTGATGGGAGGGGTGGGGGTGGGGGATGCTTGTGCTGGTCAGTTTGCTTTATAACATTGCAGGGTTATTTTGAAGTTAAAAATATGACACAATCGATGTGTTCTGTGCATTAATGCACACTGTGTGAGCAGCTTTGTTTCAAAGAAAGGTTGTCTTGTGCTTTCAGAAGGAAGCACGTTACTGTAGGAGAAAGACTTATTTCTTCACGGTTATCAGTTTAAAGCAGACACTGAACAATTCATATTATGTAGATGAACCAGTCTAATAATCAGTCTCCGTTATCAGCCCAAGTAGATGAGGGAAAGATCTGATAGCCTGATAAAGATCTGATGGTGAACAATGAAAGAGTTTGCATAAAAACAGGAGAACCCTGACTGAAATGTTCATTAGCCCAGACACAACAGTTTTGCAAATTATACAGGTAAATAATTTTGAATGGAGAGAAAAATTGTCCCTAATTAAAAAAAGCATTTCTCTTCCTTGATTTGGATTTGAATTGCTGCAAACAAGGAAGGAGGTTGCACGAATACAGGACAACACTGACTGAAATGTTCATTAGCACAGGCACAACAGCAGTTCTGTAAATCATGTAATTAGCAAATTTTGACTCAGGAAAAAAATGCGCATTTTGTGCCCATTTAAAAGAAAAATTGCTCTTTTATTTGTATTTGAGTAATTGAATGGTTGGTTACAATACTGGCTGCCTGATATTTCATCTTCTTTGTTATTTACATTGAGTATTGAACTTGAGTAATTCAACTAAATCTGCATGACTTGTTGAGTCCTCCACAACTCCCCACACACAGTCAGTGCTGGAGAGAGGAAATGGTCAAGAGAATCCAATTATATAATGACTGTGAAAAGCATTAGCATAATACCAGTCTACACTACATAGTGAATTTTAGATACGTTTCAGAGGATGTGGATAGTCTCACTAGTACATATGAAGTGAATATGTTAAAATGTTCAAATAAACCCTTCATTACCTTGGTCATTACTAGCTCCCAATGAAATTGTCATTTATGGTGATTTATCGAAAACCAAAAAATCCAGTTTTGCAACTTTAATATGGCCATTCTTTGTCTTAGTAAAATAATGACCATATATATCTGCTATTCTCTTTGGGCAGGAAGTGTCTCTTGTGACTCTCTGTCTTGTACAAACGTTGTTACATTAGTTCTTAGAGGTTGTGTCAACTTTAGCATTGTCTGGAAAACTTCTAAAAAAAAAAAAAAAAAACGTGGCATTTTTACACTGAGATAAAGAATGTCAAAAAAATCTGCAGGCATTTCAAAGGTAAAACTGCTTCTATATCATTTTAATCATCTACAAAATCACAGCCTGCAGTGCTTGGTGTGACAGGTTACCCACACCCCGCAGGGGCAAAAACAAGAGTAAATAAGATGAGGAGATTGATCATGAGCGCAATATCAGTCTTAATATAGAGTCTTAAGTGTAGAAGACTTCCACCTCTGACATGTTGTCCTCGCGTCCTTATTTGACATCACTGTCGTTATTCCGGACAAATAAGCAGCCATCTTCAAATGTGTCGTTCACAGCTGTAATTTCCTCTTGAATGTTTTGCTAAGTATGTGTTGTTTGGAATTTTTTTTTTTTTTGTAACTAGACATTTATCGTTTCATAAATATGTGCATGAATCTCACGCAGCCCACCAGCTGCCTCCCCTGCAAATCGTGCGAAAACGAGAGCGTCTGCAAAAGATTTTTTTGATGGGATTTAGTTTGAAGAAATCCCCAGAGCGCCTGCAAATGAAGTTGTTGTTGAAGTGCTCCTTTATTTGCGTAATTGCATTTGGTATGATTCTTTAAATGTGTGGATCTCTGTTAGCTGAGGGCAAGGTTTTCCTTTTAAACTGTGCTGCAGCGTGGCTGAGCTTCTCGAGAAGCATGGATTACAGAAGCCCATTTCTTATGTGAAGAAGAGCCAGAACAGTCGCGAGGAGGCCTACCAGCTGATGGTGAAGCTCACCCGTCACACTGGGCGCAAGTAGGTCATCCCAAAGTTAGAACAACTCTATGGAGAACAGGAAACAGCTGTGTGAATGACTTGATCTAAGGACTGATTTTAATGTTGAGAGATTTGTCCATCGTATGTAATCTACTAGGAGACCAGGGAATTACAGGCAGGTTGGTCAGACATGTCCTCTTTTCACCGCCATTATTATTATTATTTAAATAGCCTGATACTTACATTAAAAAGGACCTGCAGGGTTCAAAAAACAAGATTCATAAAATACATACCATGTGAGCAACAACAACACAATTATTGAATATGTATCACAGGTGTAACAAGAATAATATGTGATGAACAACCAGTAACAAAGCATTGAGCAAAGTGTACATCAGTTTCTGTTTTACTATGCAGTTATCCTTAGGAGCGATATACATGTATCACATGAATGTGAGCACCAAGTTTAACAATGATCTATATGAAGCTTGCATAATAATACTACCTTCAGAGTGATAAATTGTGATCTGTATGAGGTGCTTGCACACATATTTCTTCTAGCAGGGTTGGAGTGACGAGACACCAGATGCAGGGCGCAGAACACGTGTGACTTCAGGGAAATGGCGGGTAGGGGCTTTGAGACAGGACTGAGGAGGAAAAAAAAGCATTCCTAATGAGAGGGTTGTGGTGTTTCTGCTCTCTCCCAGGAATCCACCTGTGAGTGAGAACCTGTGGAAAGGGCTGCTGCAGGATCTGCTGGAGATGCAGCAGAATGTTTACACCTGCCTGGAGCCTGACACCTGCCATCAGGTAGGGCATGGCTGTCTTTTCATCTCTCTTAACTTTTACCTGCTCATCATTACTTCATTCTTCCATAAGACAATCACACAGCGGTGAATTTTCTGTAATCAGTCACATTTTGTTCGATACAGCAGTCTTTGGAAAGGAGCTGTCACATTACATTACATGGAGTGTATTTCATAAAAAACAGTCATACTGGGTGTAACTTAATAGAGTAGCAATCAGCAGGAAAGAAATCATTGAGTGATGGTGGTAGAATTGATGAGGTGTTAATTAGTGAGATTTTATTTGAGACAGACATGGCTTAGTGGAAACCTAATGGGAAAGCACGTGATTTGATAACAAGAAGTTGGGGGAAAAAAGACAAGTAAAAACAAAACAAAGGCTAAACCTAAGGGTAAACAAGTATAAACCATGTGTTCAATTCAGTAGTTCTCCTCGGTATGTGACTATGAAAGTGGGGGGGAAAGGGGCTGAGTTTTCGATTTTCCTAGATTTGTAAATGCTCATGTTGTGTTTGGTAATGTATTTGACCTGACTCATGTCTGAATTTCGCAGAGTTTTAGGCCTTCTGTTGTTCCCAGGTGTATATTTATTGGTCACTGTAGAACAGGTGTCCCCAGTTATTTTATAGGCTGCTTTCATGAGACATCAATCTGTGGAGGGCTTGACAGAAACTCTGGTCTTGACACCTTTCTCCCTCCATTCCAGATATTTGTAAATTCTAAAGGAATCAGTGGCAGTGGGTCATTTTAAGTTGTTTTTACTTCTTTATTTATTTTTGGATAAGATTATCATTTGTGCATCTGTAGCAGATATGGAACAAAATGTGAATATCCCTTTTTCTATTTTCATAAGTGTTTTTTAACATGTTCATATTTTTCATCTTTTCTGTCACTCTAAAAATACCATTTATCAGATTTGTACAAGCAATCTTCTCCAGTTTCATCCAGTTTGCAGGATGAATGTAGCTTATTTGAATGTGAGAAATGTTTGAGAATGTTGTGTCTGTTTGATTCAATGCACTGCAAGGCAAATACAATGTCAGCTAGATATCATTCGGAAAAAGAAATCCAGTAACAATAAAAGAATGGTATGTCTATGGGAAGCTTATTTCAGGTAAAGGCATAAATAAGATGGAGAAGGAAAAGCATGGTGAGTTAATCAAACTCTTCTTGTTTATTTATTTTTTTATTTATTTTTTGTACTTTGCAAGTCATTTTTACCCTTTCCAAGGAGAAAGAATCCCCCTGTGATAAATAATGATGGTCCTCAGCATTTCTATGTGACCCACAAGCTCCTGGTTGAAATCCCTAGTATCCATCAAAGTGATTGATCTTTAAAACAGCTCTGTATTTACCAAGTATTCCATATATTTAGAGAGGGGAATGATACACGCATATGTTAAATGTACAATTTAACAATCACATCAAATACTTATTTGTATTTGATGACATCCTTTGATTGTGTTATATGTTTGTGTGTGTGTGTGTGTGTGTGTGTGTGTGTGTGTGTGTGTGTGTATGTATGTATGTATGTATGTATGTATGTATGTATGTATGTATGGGAATATGTATGGGGGTGTGTGTGTGTGTGTGTGTGTGTGTGTATGTATGTATGTATGTATGGGAATATGTATGGATGTGTGTGTGTGTGTGTGTGTGTGTGTGTGTGTATGTATGTATGTATGTATGTATGGGAATATGTATGTGTGTGTGTGTGTGTGTGTGTGTGTGTGTGCGCGTGCATTTGTGCACATGCTTGCATTACCCACTGGCTTACTTCCAATCCCTGAACAGCACCAGTGGATACCACAGGCAGTATAAAAAGCAAGAGAACAAGGGCTTGATGGGTCTGTGCTGTTTGATCAATGTGTGCTGCAGTTTGTTGGGCTCAACTGCTCCCTCACCTGCCTCATAAATACTCACTCTGAATAGCTGTACAGGAACACTGAGGTAAAAGCCGTCATTAATGGCTCCTTGTTGGTTTCATCTCTGGAATCATCAATCAACATAATCGCTTTTCATAGTTAATATAGACAAACCAGGAAGAGCTTTATGTGTTGATTGAATGTATCATTGTTGTAATCAAATTTTGAAAGAAAAAGAAAGAAAAAAAAAAAACGAGCCCAGCAATGTACAGTAAGTGCAAGAAAGAAAGTGCTCAGTATGTAATCCCATGCTTTTAAAGGTCACAAATTGTGTAATTGTACTTTGGTGGTTAAACCAAAATAACCTGAATGAAGAAAGAAAAGTGGATTTTTTTTTCGCTGTGCTATACAGCGCTATGTGAAATGATTAATACTTTTTTTAGTCTCCCGTTGCATCCATGAACCCTGTACTGTTTTGAAAAGGAACTTTGAACCCTAACATTTATGGGTTAATTTGTTTCCAGTATGTTGTTTTACCATAGTGAAAATTGGAATCTGGTCAGCCTTATTCTAAAAATTAATGAAGGTAATTATGGATTTGACATCATTTGACATCATTTTTGGCAATGTAACAAGTTTTAAATTGAAAAAAATGCACTATGTATTAAATGTGCTTTCATAAAGACCATAATGCTTTTGACCTCATCTCTTTGATATTCAGGAAGGGCATATAGTGTATACGCTATAGAAAATGTGACACACGTTTTCTTCCTGCCTACCATTTAGAAAGCAAATCTGAGGTTTTCTATACACACTGTGTACCACAACGACACCCTTGGTCTTAAGGAGAGTATTGTCCTTATACGAATAAAAGAAAAAAAACAACTTCAGGAAACTGCAGTGTAATTTAGGCTTCACAAATCTCTTTCAGTCCCCGCAATGGCTAAAGAAAATTAAAATATCGAGTGATCTGTAATCACACTGTTTAGTTAAATCTCCTTTTTCTGCTCTGCAGACCTAATTAAATTGATGCCGTGGAGTGATTGAGCTTTCTCGGGCTCCGCTGGCCGGAGATGTGCTTTGAACAGCCTCATCCTGTTAATCCTTAAGAGCATGGGATGTGAGTTTCCGACCCTCCTTCTGCGCCCCAGTCAGGACGGTTAAACTGAACCTGTGAAGTCTGAATCGGGGGGGAGGTGCTGTCAGGGGGCTGCATCCTGACACGTTGTTTTATCACCTGTGTGACAAGGGAGGACTGGCTTTCACGCAAACGTGACGTAAAGAAAACTTCAGGGAGTCAGCTCTGCGACTGCTGAAAACATGGAATCGCGCCTCGCGTTTGCTTAAAACCGGCATCTTTTTTGCGCCTCTGTTACTTTCACGGAACATTTTGCCCCCTTGAAAAATTCTGCTTTTTAGCTCTCTCACCCCCTTAAACTTACCCAAACACAAATCTTCTAAGAAAGCAAAATCAGCTCCATCTGAATCTCGGGGTAATAAAAATTAAATGAATATCTTCAGCTGTTTTCTGGCTGGGGAAAACTACAAAGTGGAACAACATTGTGATATTTTAACGTAGTATATTTTGCATTTAATAATCATTTGTTGAAACTAATAATAAGGTGCACATACTGTGTATGCTATAGAGTAATCTTCATTCGAGACAACATTACAAATAAACTGTGAATGCACACAAATACGCACACACATATACTTGTGTTTTTTGATAATTTTTCAATGGTCCAGGTTACCCAGATTAAAAAAGATGCTACAGTTGCTTTATGAAGATTTAAGATCTGATTATTCACCTCAGGTCCTAACTCCAGCCACTTAGAGTTAAATTTTAATTCTGATCCCGGATCAGTGGCAAAAACCAGAAAATGCAAAGAGTGATAGACATAGAGAAGTAAGACTGAGAGAAGAAAAAGCTGTGACCAACTTAAAAAAAATTCTAAAAAAGCAACAAGATTATTATTTTTTGTTCTAAATCAGGGGTCTGCGTTTGAGTTTGTTGTGATTTCTTTCGTATTTTGGTTGCTGTTTTGCTTGCGAGGGGAAGCTGAAGAAGATTGCTTAGCTTTATCCTTTGTAGAGTGTGTGCTGTCTCACTCGCCCTGTAGCTAAATAAACACCTGTCCAAAGCCGGGTTGTATGACAGTTCCCTGAAGGTCTCCCCTCTTGTCCGTTCCAATCGGCTCTGCCCTCAGATCTTCACGGAGAGCCTGCTGTGCTCGAGCCGTCAGGAGAACATTCGCCTGGCCGGGCAGATGATGCACTGCAGCGCAGTGTCCCAGGACATCCCCGTCAGCCTGGCCTTCAGGGGCAAGAGTCACTCCAGGGTCTCCTACGAGAAGAGCGTCGAGTTGGTGCTGGCGGCCGCGCGGGAATACTTCAACTCCTCCACCACCCTCACTGACAACTGCATGACCCTAGCACGGTAATTACAATGATTGTGTTCTTCTTTATTTATAGGTGTCTCAGGTTTCTGGTTCGCGTTCCAAGTTTTGTTATGTGACAGCATTCTGTTTTTTTGTACTTAAGATTTACTGTTTATGTATTTTTATGCATATGTTTATGATTATTATAATTAAGAAAATATGTTTCACTTTTTGTTGGTTGTCTTCCAGCTGGCTTTTTTTTTGGCTGCTGTGCTTCATTAGCGCCATTTCCTGTAACCATTCATAAGGAAATTGATTACATGATTTTGAAGTCCCGTTTGGCTTGTTTACTCTTTATTGATATAACTTGAAAGACATAATATGAAAGACAATTATCCTCTCTCTCTCAACTTTGTTAGTCAGAAACGCAAGTCCATGGACACATTGGGTCCAGTCATTTAAGTCCTCTAATTATTAAAAACAAGGAACTTTTTATTGAAGGGCATGTTATGAAAAATACTGGTTACACTCTTGTCTAATGGAGTAATAACCTGGCATCAATCAATGTATAAGCTTGCTATATCAGCTGAAAAATTGGGCAGCTGTGCCCGTGTCCTTCCTCAAAGGGAGGCTGGATTCTAACGGATGGTGCTACACCAATATAATTTACTTGAAGGACGTCCAATTACGTTTCCTCCTCTGCAATATTCTTTTGGAGTTTCCAATTACTTGTCAGCAAGCCTTTCCATTTTAATCTCTCACAAACCCACCAGCACCAAAGATTATACAGATCCCCGCTTGTACAAATCATCAGGTCTGCCAGGATGGGCTCCCCTTTTGAAGCTGCAGCTCTGGAAGGCAAATAATGAGGTATTCAGTCTAATGCCAGGGAGAGGACACACTAGACCCCTGCAGTCGGTTCTGAACGTGTGCACAGTTCTTTGGTTAGGAATGCAGGGGGAATCAGTTAATTCAACCGATTTATTTACAACACTTTGAAAACAGGCTGAAGGCCGTTTATTGATATGGGCTGCCATCTCCAGATGGTAACTAACAATCCTCTGCCCTCTGTCAGGGAATCAGCTGGTGTGTGAACGTGTTTGTTTATCTGGCTAGCTTGTTGTGTTGAAGGAGGAGGTGCATGATGGGGATTAGAGAAATTACCACATACACTAACATTTACGCACGGACATTCTTCAAATTGTATGTCTTCTCTTTGACAGTGTAAGCTTTGATCTGTGTAACTGGCGGAGGTGGCTTTCTGCACAGATTAAAATAACTGATAACAACAAGAATCTTTATACCTTTTCGCTTAAGTTTATAATGTTGTAATGTTAGTCAAACTAAGACAAACGATTATAAATGCGCAAATGCATTATGTTGTGTCTCATTTAGTGTCTAGTCAACCTAAAACTACCAGTTTAGTTAACTGTGCCGTTGCAGTATTTGACTGGTATTCATACGTGATGATGGCCCGTATGTTTCAGTGTTTGAGAGAACAGCCCTTTCATGTTCAGTTTTGTGAATTCCACACACCACTCCTCACTGACCGAGAACTTTTTTTAAAAACCTGCTTTTTCCACATTCGGGGAGCTTGCAGACACAGTAGGATTGTATATTGAACAACTTAGGAAGTTTTTTTTTCTTCCTGTAGAATGAATACAGTCTGACTGTGGGCCCAGGGAAGGTATTGCTTTCAAGAAAATAAGAGTAACAGGTCTATTATTTGCTTTTCTAGCATTGGTGCTACATTGGTATAGAGGGCCATATAAAAAAAAATCAGTAAATGGAAAAATAACATTTCCACACACAGACACGCACACACACACAGACACAGATATACATATAGAGATAAATATTCTTATGTTTTATTTTTCTTCTGTAAGATTTTTACATGGGAAGTAAAATCTTTTTCTTATTTCAAAACCAGTTCTGTATTCAGTTTTCGTTGTCATATGCAATTAGAACAAAATGCACATGTGTAAGTGTATTTATTATCTCTTAGATTACAAATTTACTTTCTTCGACACAACTCCCATGTATACCCATGAGTGTTAGAAATGTAAATGCATTCTACATTTCTGTGTCTATAAGCCTTCTATATGTCTATAATCACGTGTGGAGCCTGTCCTAGTTTGATTTGAGTGTGTTACAGCTAATAACAGGATTTTGTCAGTAATCAGTGGAAGTGATAAGTAAGCTCTTTAGGCTAATTGTGTCCCTTCTTCAGTCACCTTCACTGTCCTCATATTATAATCTCCTATAATTGCAGTGTGCCTGAAAGGACAACAAATCATCAAGACTCAATTAAGGGTGTTAACAAATATCTGAGTATTCATTTAACCATTAATTGCTTTCCCCACAGTAATGAGTAATGTGCATGTAAAAAATATTATTGTTAATTTGTTGTTGTTTTTGTTGTTGTTATATAGAAAGGTTTCCAATTAGGAGGCAGAGTAAGGTATTCAAATGACCTAGCTAGAACTCTTGTTAACACTAGCAGGACAGTATTAACACCTACAGGACATTACCTAGCATGCATTTTATTGAGCATGCGTCTCACACAAAGCTTTGTGAAATTATGCACCTGTGCCACTGTGCGCCTGTGTATTTGGTTGTGGTATTTTTCAGACGTTTTTCAGAGCAGTCATTTGGAGGAGTCAGGCTGTTTTACATACATAGTTTTAGAATGTTTGAAATGAGCTCTGCAGTAGTCAATAAGATATTGATGTATTGAATTATGTGTGTGTGTGAATAATTCATCAGGAGTCCAGAAGACCAGTGTATCCTGTAGGTGCTGGTCTGTTTTTGTCCTGTTTTCTTCCAGAGCAGAGCAACAACAGAGGGGTTTATTGTTCTTTTTGTCCTTTTAGGTCCTGTTTGCAGTTGATTTCTGACTGCCCACCTCCCATCCAGGAAGAGCTGGACTTGATCAGTGCACTCAGCCAGTTGGAGCACTTTGAAGTGAAAATCCTTCCCTTACAAGGTACTACAATACAAAAAAAAAACACAGTTAAGGCTTTAGAACAGACAACACCCTTTCTGTCAGGAAAGACTTAAATCTCATGGAGTCATTGAGATGTGTAATGTAAGGGAATAGCATCCACATTGTGCTGTAATGTTTATAGTGTTCCATTGGAACTGTTGGGAATGTTACCTGATTATGATGAAAGTGTTCTGTGTTCCTTTCCCATAAATGTGTAAAATGAGGCAGACCTCAGTAAAGTGCACACACTTCTATTTCTACACACTTTGAAGCAGTTTGAAGAGCTCACGGCTAAGACTGCTTGGTTTTCAAAGTAGACCTTTTAAAAGGGAAGTGATTGCTTAAAAAAGGCTTGTAACTTTTCTTTTTTTCCCCCACACTTTCCTTTTTTTTTTAACAATATCCTATTTTAGTCAGATGTTATTGTATTAATCAGCCTGACGGATTAGTGTCAGAGTCATTTTCCATTCCCTGCTCGTACCCCCAAGTCGTCTTCCCTGTAATGATAACGCATCCCTAAACATCCCCGAAAATAGAAAGATAATGGCAACTGGCGGCTGTGTTTGAAAGTGACTCTGACCTTGGGATGTGTGTGTCCAGACAGCTGACCGTGGCCTGAGCGAAGACATTAGGCATCACTCACCCCCAGTCAGATTGTAGTGGCACAGAGGCCACAGGGGTGCATAATCCGTGGAGACAGGGCTGTGGACCTTCACAATGCATTACAATTTCCATTGCCTTTGCCTCACCCTTGTTCTGCATAAAGATCTACACTGTCTGCTTTGAAAATACTCATTTGTGTCTTTTTTTAGATGCCTGTTTTTTATATATCTATCAGGGGATCTCCCAGTGTAGGCTGCCTCTCTTTCACTCAGAAACGTTGGATCTCAAGAATGGCGACTCAGATGGATTAGGAGTAGCGTTCTGATAGGCTATACATGTGTTTAGAGGAGCAAAAAAAAAAAAAAGGCCTCCCAAAACTGCAGTGGAGCAAACAACATCTGGCCGTTGTACTAATTAGGTCTGAGCCCTGGAAATGATTGTGACTGAAACGAGAGCTCAGTAAAACTCAGCGTACACTGTGATTGTCAGCACAGCGAACCAGATGTCCCCCTCGTCCTGCACCGGGCCATTTCGGCCCATAAACCCAAGCGCCGTTCTAAATGTTTGATGATGTGGCATTTGTGCAGCCCCACACCAAATGTTCCCCTTGTACCACAACCAATGGGTGATCCTGTAATTACTCTCTTTTTAATTAAATGTCGGATAAATTGGGCTGATTTACATTTTGTATTTGAAAGTTTATGCAGCAGAACATGAAAGTAGTGCTGTGGTTCACACTTTTTTTTGTTTTGTTTTTTGCTGTATGATACTGTTAATAGCAACCTTGTGTATCACTTTTCAGCCCCATGATTTGGCAGTGCTGCACCATTTCATTTGTATGGGAGGAAGTTTCACTCTCATATACAGTATGTTTGAACACACGCTGGTAATGAAGTGTAGTATTATTGCTCTAGTCTGGAATGGATTCTTGGATTCACTTTGCGGAATATTAGATGACCCTGCGGTTCATAAGTCACTGTAATTTCTGTAAATACAGAGAGTGAGCATATCACTGCTGATCATTGTCACAAGTCTGTCCAATAATGCCACATCCCACTTTGGCAGCGTGCTATCAGCAAAGCCAATATCCTCCACTATCTGACGCTGTCAGAATTATTGCTCATCAATCCTCGGGTGACTCAGACTCAAACAGGCAGCTGGTGCCTGTCACTGATTATGTGGTGTTTGCTTGACGCTGCATTTTAAGATCTTCACAGCAAGACTTTGGCACAATTCAAATGTGTTTACTGTCTTATTGTCTAAAGACTTTTTACTTGCTAAGAAGTCAATGTTATCCCAGAAACTCTTGGTCAATAGGTTGTTGATTTTTAACAGTGAAAGTTACTATTTTCCCAGCCAAACGTAATTGATCAAATTCTATCAGTCATCAGGAAAGTCCTTTTGGTTGTTCAGTGTACATTTCTATTGCATTTATGTGGAGTCATGTGAAAATGCTTGAAGAACAGAGCAAGGTTTTTTTTTGTTTTTTATTTTTATTTTTATTTTATTTTATGTGTCCAAATCAGAACTTAAAGGCCTGACTGTGTATGGAGATAAAGGTGGATGCCTCACAGGTGCCTGCACTGCAGGGGTATCAAATGTTGTTTTAATTTGTTTTCCAACTACAAATGCCAAAGGGCAGTGATAAGGGGTATTAAACAGCTCATTGGTTTGTGGAGCTTACAAGCACTCTGATTGAGATGGGTGGGATTTTTTTTTCTTTTTTTGGGCTTCAGTTGATGGAAGGTGCTTTGCTCTCTGAACCCATCAGTCGGGGATGGTGGGGGGGGTTCATAGAAGTCAATTCTGCATTGACAGCTGTTCAGACAGAAGGTTAGCCATGCAGAAAGGCAACCGCCTGCGTCTACTGTGTGCGTCTGAACGCTGTACATGCGAGTCAAGGGGTTACGGCACCTCAGTCGGCCAAGAGCGAATCGATCATTCCCGTTGAGCGTCCAGGGCAGCGTGCTCTTCAGTTCGAATGGGACTCCTTGAAATTAACAATCCCCCACCGAGAGCACAGCGTGTCCCGTGGCAGCGGTCGGGCGGGGCTGTCAGCATCCGTCTGCTTTCTGAAGGTGTTTTCGGTGATTAATATTTTAACACAGGGTGAACAGGCGATGCATCAAAAAGTAATATACCCCCCGCCATAAAATCATAATCACTTTAAAAAACAGATGGCCTCGCCAGATGAAAATTTTCATATCAATCATAACGTTTTTTTAAATTATTGGGATCCTAAATGGCATGGCAGTTGAGTGGTTCTTAGCCACATCTGCAGATAAGATTTTTTGCAGATAATGTCTATACAGTACAAATAAATAGGTCTTTTCTGATGAGTTTTGGTGAAATATTTCTTCTTTCATCATACATCATGATGATGTTTTTATTTTCATATACTGTGTAACTGTACAAGCCATGAAGTCATGATAATTATAGTAATGTGATGGAAACTGCTCTGCTTTCCAGCTCTTACATTTGATATAATGTTAGAATAATCATAAACACTGCTCTACATGATGTATTGGTCCTTTTGTGACCATGAAAGCCTGGTATCAGTAAAGGATATCTGCAAGAGGGAGGATATTGCACTCATATTTATCAAATACTCCAATCATATTGTGAGTAGGAAATGCGTTATTGGTATTCAGCAGTGTGACATTTGTAAATATATCCTGTAAGTGTGAATATGACCAATGTTTTTCTACCCTTCCCCATTTCAAGTAGGAAGCTTGCCACTAATATGACAGTCGGGGTATTTTATTCAGAAATTGATCTCAACCAACCAAGTGTTAATGAGAGCTGAACCCTTGAACAGCTTCAGTGTAATGTCTTGTACCATAATTTTTATAGGTAAGCAAGATTTATTTGCAGGAAATAAATTACATCATCATCAGTACTGGCAAAAAAGAAAAGGAAAGGAAGCCATATTGCATGGGCCTCTGTGTATAAGGGAGCATCTTAGGAGAATGTGTTTATCATTTATGTTGGAAACCATTGACTCCCCTGTCGCTGTTTTGTATGAAGCCACTGATGCTGCTTTGTTTGACCACTGAAAGGCAGTCAGACGTGTTTCCTCCCACTAATAAGGGTGTTTTCTTTTTCCCTCCCTCTTCTCTCTGGATCCAGTACGTCTGCGGTCGGACCGCCTCACCCTGATAGAGGAGTGCATCCGCCAGTGTCCAACCACCTACAAGCAGTCCACCGTCCTCCTGGGCCTAGCCAGGCAGCTCCGTGTGGCAGGTAACGCCGTGTAAATATTAATCACGCGCGTCGAGCAGAGAGCAACGGCGCAGCGAGAAGCAGCCGAGCGGCCGGCCTCGCTTTCTTCTGCTCCTCTGACACACTGACACATTTCGAATCCCCGCTCAGGGGAGGTTGCTTTTTTTTCCCCCCCTTCTCCTCCTTAAATGAAGGGAATCTTCCAGTGTAGGTGAACACAACATTTGCTTGTCTGGAGTGCCTCCTCCGGTGTGATAGCACTGAAAAGAGTCTTGTGTCTGAGGGGGGGAAAAAAACAGAGAAGAAAGGGAGAGGGGAAAAAAAAGAAAAATAAAGGACGAATTGGTTTTGAAGAGAGCGTAGCCCAAAGCTAGGTTTTTAATTTTTCATCCAGCTGGCTGCATGCTCTCCAGACTGTGAGGGGAATGCTGTTCTCCAGGGCCTTCCTCTGCACCGTGCGTGGAATTAGGGCCGAGGCTGGGAGTGTGCGCGGCAGTACAGAGCCAAGCCACGGGGATCCAGCATTGCACTCCCTTTGCGCTGTGTCTGACTTGTCCGCCTGTAATGGGGACGAGCATTAAAGATTTAGAATTTTGTCGTAGCCCAAATGCAGATCACGCTGCGAGCTGTCGCTAATCTGCCTCTCCCTCTTTCGCGGCCGCGTGCAGCTCGCGCCGGCCTTGTTCTGCATGGCGCCGATCCTGCTGGTCCAAGGACGGGACTCGGGTCTTGATTCCGCGTCTTCTCGGTCGAATCGAGCGCCAGCGCGGGCGGTGGCCGCACGCAGCCAGCTGGGAGGGCTTTGATGTGCTCTCCGCTCTGTCGCCTGTGTGCCCTCAGGATTTCGGGTCCGTCGAGGGCCTTTGAGTCCCTCGGTGCCAAAATAAAAGATCAGCAAACAGAGGGAAGAGGCTGATTCTGCACCGCTCTGTTTATCTCTGTACAGGCGGCAGGTTCCGGAAAGCCTTTTCTGACAATCCCAGGGATTGTTCCTTAAGCTTTATTTTTGTCCCTGTCAGAAAGAGTAAATGAGAAGCTGGCAAAGTCATGTCAAAGTGGCAATCTGGCGTTTTTCATCAAAGATTCCAGTATAATTTCATACATAGCAACTAGTCTTACATGAACTGCACATGTTGACTCACATTGTGGGTTTTTCAGCAACAGCATGTAGAAAAATTACTTGTATGGTGTCAAGCTCTTTTCAAATCCATCTGTGAATTTTTGTAAAAAAAAATAAATACATAATAAAAAGACCAAATTGAACAGGGTAGCTTACAAATTTGTAAGATTTTCCACCTTGAGTGTCTATCAGAATTTAAGTAAACATGAATTGAAATAAGAGAACAATATGGAAGGCTATGAAGCCTATCTGTGTATTAGCTTCACTCATGTCCTTAAACACATTTTTACAAACCTCTGCAGTAAAGATTAATCACAAATTTGGTCATGTTTTGTTTTGGACAAAGATCAAAGCTGCTCCAACAGCAAGATGTAAACAGTAATACATGAAAAATGATTTAAAACGCATCAGATGCAACCCAGAGATCCCGTCATGATGGTCTGCCTAGAAAACTCACCTCAAAGGGAATAAGCACATCTGCAAACATGATTTGTTTTTGTTTGTTTTTGTCAGTCTGTTCATGATGTATCAATCTGTTTTTTGAAAATGAGTTATGATCTATGTGAAGGTAAGTCTTCAATGGCATACCTTATATTAGCATCAATTGTATCGCACTGTTTGGTACCTTTTTTAGACGGATGGAAATACATCTGTAGGGAGTGAGATCATTTTCTGTAATGGCCATTCGGGTGTTCCCTTATGCTTCTGAACTTGACCCTCCTCTAAACATCCACAGCAGACAACCAGTAGGCATCAGTTACTCCAGTCACAGGCACCAGTATAATGTGGATAGGTCTGCTGTTGGTTTTGTGCCAACACCCTCACCATCCACACACCACTCCAAGATAGATAGTTATCTTCATTAGAAATGTAGGATTAGAAAAATCTCACATTCTCAGTTTCACTACTGGATTCTGCTGCACCACATCAGGGTTCCAGCTGCAGTGTCACCAAGCCCTCTGGGCTTGAGCCCAGTTCCTTAACCTTTATGCCACGCTGCAGCACCACAGCCTGCTTTTCAGTGTTTGTGTAGACGCTTCACCTCGATGACTCGGCCCATCCACATCGAGAACTCGTGAGGGCTTTATGCAAAAAAGCAGCAGCACTAGTGCTGAGGTTTTGTTTGTCTGCAGGAGACGATGAACCAAAGAGGAAGGGGCAGGTGCTGACACTGCTGGCTGAGCAGGCCCTTCATCATGAGGACTACAAAGCTTCCTATATCCACTGTCAAGATCTCATGGCAATAGGTATGGCTTCACCACAGAGGCACAGCAGGAGATATTGATTTCCGGTTTCTTAAAAAAAGATAAATGCTTCATTGAATGTTATAGCACTATAAATAGCTAAAAGCTTATTAGGCTCAACTGCAGGAGCAGCATCTGAGCAGAACACTTTAATTAAAAAAATAAAAATAATTCATGTGTACATGTGAAAACAATGAATTCAATGAACATATTACTGAGTTTATTGGTAAATGCATACATTAATGTAGAGCAGATTGATTGGAGTCTTTCCCAGCTTTGTTGTTCTTCTGCCATATATTTTCAGGTGTTTTACGAGCCTTTTCATCCAAACAGGGAGGTCAATGGCTATGTTTGTTTGCACATATTATTCACATAATATTCTATCGTAACCCAAATATTCAAGTGTTCCAGCTATGACATTAGCAATGTGAACTCCTTATTCTCTATCATACCACAAGTAATCCAGTATTCTGGTTATGAGAAACCCATATAAGACATGATATTCCTCTACTGAAAGGCTTATTAAGTTGTGTAAACACCATTATTTGGAATATTCCTTGTACAGGCCCACATCTGTGCATGTTCCGTGTTTGGCAAGGAATCTTGGGTTGTAATTCCCTTGCTTGCTAGCTGTCATGGCTAAAAAAAAGTGTTCGGTTTTTGGAACAACGCGGAAATAATTATGTGCAGTTTTCTGTTTTGCAGAAGTGCTCAGAAAAAAAAACACAAGATAGTGTATGAGGTAGGATCTTCAGAGCCATTGTCCAAAGTAAGAGAATTAGTGGTAAAATGTATGCCTATCTTTTACAGGTCTTATTTGGAATACGCTGATTAATCTGATAAGGTCATATTTCATGGTGCATGTAAATAGCTAATTCAGAATATGACCATAACCAGGGTGAGGACCATTATCCAGACTATCGTGTGCATAAATATAGTCAATAGGATTCCTTACAGTGATTTTTTAGATATATTGAGACTTAGTGAAGAGCCTTGGATTAAAGAGCTTGAACAACTGCTGAAAGATGTCTTAATTACAGGTTTAACAAATCCTCTACATTTTGAGGATATAAGATGCCAGTGATAAGGGTTTTTTTGGTCTCCTTGAAATAGCCTGGGTAGACTTTGTGATTCACTGATAACATGAGAAACCACACTCTCTGTGTGAATCTCTGATCATAATCATAATTGGTCTCCATGGCTGATTTCCAAGTGCTTTGAAAAGAGTTGCCAGTTCCCCAGTTTAATTGTAATCACCATACATTTACAGTGGCGTCTGAACAGATTGCAGGCTCTGCCTCAGAGACAGGGAGACTGCCACAGGAAGAAACAGGGAAATGTAATAAATGAGTTGCACCAAAAACAAATGGGGAAAGGAGTGAAAGGCAAACAATGAAAAGTTGTTTGTATGCAGCAGCATCCAGTGTAGCCAGGAGCTAAACAACAGGGGCACTGCAGCTAAGTGCTACTCAGACTTTCTGAAGTAGCGCTGAGCTTGACTCTCAATCACCGCAGAGTGTTCACTCCCTATATTTATTTTCTCCATCATGCTGCGTTTGTCCCCCATTGAAATATTCAACAAAGGCTCCGCATCGCTTGCATAGCAGGCTGACAGGAATCCCAGCTGGAATCACTCTTCGTTCTTGTGTCTGTTTGTGCCCGTTTCCCCAGGTTACAGCGCGGGGTGGCATGTGTGCAGCCAGCTGGGACAGTGTGAGAGTTACCAGGATCTGCGGGCGCGTCAGGAGCTCATGGCCTTCGCCCTCACGCACTGCCCGCCAGACAGCATCCAGACCCTGCTGGCCGCCAGCAGCTCTCTGCAGACCCAGGTGGGCCATCACACGCTGTGAACTTTTTCTAAGACGTGGCTTTGGGGCATAAACAAGGCCACGCTGTTCAAGATTCCAGTCACTTATTGTTACTGTGTAAAAATGGTCATCTACCAGCTGAGATCAGTGGCATTTGAACAGATGAAGGGAGAGAAGATCCCCCCCGCCACCCCTTCAAAAATACCTCTGATGATGTTCCCCACGTTGGAAAATAATGTGTCAATATGGTGATGGTGGGGATGATGACATGGATAACGGTGCACTCCGGGTTGTCATGCAAGTAAAGCTGTGGCATCGCTCCAGCCGTTTATCTGCATCCACATTTGGTCCAAGCAGCAAGCAATTTTGAATAATTCATCCCATGCTGCAGACGTTGAGGAAGAATTTGACTGCGTTATCAGGTTCTTCACATCCCCCACTTCTGAGAAAACAAGATAAACTTCAGAAAGCTTTGAAATGTGTGCCAAATTGTTCAGAAGGGTGATGCCTTCATCGCTTTAGCTGCATGTTCCACCTGTTTGGAATGACTGCTATGTTCTGGAAGGCAAATGTGCAGAGGGAGTCATTTTGGTATATTATACTTTATAGGATTTTGTGGCAGTCTGTTTGATGTTTCTGACATATGTGAATTATACATTTGAAAAAGCAAATTATTTATTACTTTTTTTTTTAGCAGACATACTCATCCATGTACAACTTACATTGCTTACATCACCCATTTGTACCGCTGGATATTTTCTGGTGGAATTCAGGTCCAGTGCCTTGCTCTATCAGCACCCTACCTGGGTGTCGGACCTGAAAGCATCTGCTTACAAGCCTACAAGTATGGCACAAGCTCACTGTGCCATACTGATTTACCTCTGTCATTTGCTCCAGAACAGACACCCATAAAATTCAAGTATTCTGATTTGATTTTATACTTACCTGTCTTACGTTTCTGAAACATGGTATCAATCATGTGAGTTTTATTCCTGTTCAAGACTGTTCAAAAAGCTTTAGCTATTACATTCCATTTTAAATGATGGTAACAGCACAACTACACTGTGCTCACAAGTCAGCCAGAAATCACTCCCTTGCTTGATATCTTCTAGCTGGATATAAATGATAGGTAACTGATAGTGACTTGTTGGCTGTAGTAAAAATGCTCCCAACAGTGAATCACTGTCAGTGGCTAGAGGGGCTAGGTAACTGTGAGATTTCTCATCTGTGGCTTTTTTGCAACTATGAACTATGAACATACTAGTAGATGCACCAAAACCTCCAGGTTGATTAGACATTCAAGTGGGGTTCCAATGCTTCTTTGAAAAAGAAGCACAAAACAGAACTTTGCAGAGTGAAATTTACAGTCAGGATTCTTTGAACAATTTCAACAAGATCATTGCTGAACTCTGGACTTCCAGAGAGAACTTTGATTTCAGCAGGGTAGCTATGAAGTGGCAGCAAATGAGAAAGAGCAAAAATAATGAAGGAGCATAAAGGGAAGAACCTAAGGATGAACAAAGTTTCTGGTGTTTTTGGGAGACTGGGAAACTTTGGGAAATTCTGGAACACCAGACAATTGCTAGCTATGGCTGTAACTCTACACCTGTTCTTTCTCACAAACATTAACCAAAATTTAAAAAATGCAGAAAGGTTTACAAGAGTTGATGACGTGTGTAGAAGACTTCTGTTATAATTTTGACATTTTCATTGGATACATGCATGGTACATTTGCATGGAGCAATTGCAGATATATACACTTGATTGAATTGATTTGAGGCTTTGTGAAGCCCAAAGTGGGAGGAGCTGTCATATTCCATGTGAGCCAATCATGGTGGTAGAGAGCAAAGTCCTCTGCTTGGATTATTAGTCAGTAATTGACAGGGGATGGTAGCTCCACCCAGAGTGGTATTCAGGAAGCCTCCCTCTTCCATCACTGATGTCCACTATACACACTATATCCACTGAAATTCAAGCCCTGATCTGTAATTTAGTTTGCTGGAAATTTAGCTGGGTTATACTTTCTAAGTATCTAATTGGCATTTCTCAGCCTATGTCACAAGCACGGCTAGCAATTTTACAATATTTTTATTAAACATAACATTGTAATTCTTTCAGAACAGTTTTTATGTGACAGTGTGTAAACCAGTTTCTTAGATTTAATTTATATGCAGGATGTTTTGTTTCTGGTTTCTGATTAATTTACATATCTCAAATGGCTCTGAAAATGCACAGTATTTACATTAAAATTCCGGTGGGGTGATGAAAGCCACCCCATTTTGCATCTACCTGTGTGCTTGGAGCTTTGGCCGGTCTCCACCTGTTGCCACACCTTGTCTGAATATCCTGTTTGAAAATGAAAACGCTGCCTTGCCTGTGTAGCGTCCTGATCTATTTCTTTTTAATTTGTACAGCTTTGCCTGGTCTGTAGCGTCCCTTTCTTTCAGTGTCTCTCCTACCTCATCAGCATCAGTGCTTACTGTGGGTGTATCTGTGACCTCTTCACTGGTGGAGCTCACAACAGAATAATTGTTGAGTTATGCCTGCAATGCTTTTGCTGTTATGGAGCGTGCTGGTATAACCCTGCCTGTTTTTAATACACTCACACCAACTTCACTGTCTCTGTTGTTCTGGCTACAGTAACTGCAAAACATGCCCATATGATCAGATCATTTGGATCTCAATAGGGAAGGTAGCCTTCTTTGATATCGGCACCAAATTGCTACAGGAGCCTCAGTGGGGACTCTGCTTTTCCATAGCATATGGATGATAATGCAGCAAGCTCCTGGCGAGGGTTAACTCTGTAGAGGGAAGCTTGCTGCGCTAATCTTGAAAGATCCCTCAGTAGCAAACAGATGGCACGTTGGCATCTCAGGAAGTGTTTTATTTAATTGTCAGACTTGATTATTATGTGGCATTGCGGCACTGAGGCCTGGATGTCACACCCATATAGATAGGATTACTACCGGAGGAAACATTGCTCCAGCTCTTTTCCTTATTCTCTGTTATGTGCTAGTGACTCATTCAGCCCCATTTTCTCGCCTGAAATGGCAGTGGGTGTGTTTCAGTCTCCCATATGTTGCAGAGAGCAGATGCGACCCTACATGCTCTTTGCCTCAGCCCTCTTGCACTTGTTGCTCAGGAGGATCTTATAGATCAGCTTGAAGGCTGAGAAATGTGTCATTATAAATGTCAGGTGGTGTCTGTAAATTGCAGCTTAATTACACAGGAAATGTAAATAGCGTTTTTTTTTCCCCTCATCAGTTCAGTTTTCTGTATGGTGGCAAATTGGCTTTCATGTCTTCACATGAATGAACAACCAACAAAGTTTCTTCTTAAGAGGTATGACACAGCTTCCTACTAGTCAGATTGCCCACCACTGTCAAAACGGTGACCCCTGGAATATGTTTGAAATGATTGGATTCAAATGTGGAAATTGCGGATGAGAGATTGAAATGGTTATTAATGCAGTTTTAAAGTCTGTTTTCCGTGGCTGTTCGTCCATCATAATCTAATGATGCTTTCAGTCAACGCCAGCTGATTTGAATGCGTAAACTCTCTGCCACTTTGTCTCTCTCTCTCTCTCTCTCTCTCTCTCTCTCTCTCCCTCTCTTTCTTCCCAACAGATTCTGTACCAAGCAGTGAATTACCAGATAGATCCCTCTCACCTTGGAGATGGACATAGTCATTCTGCACCAGCACTTGATGGTGCAGAGTCCCAGCAGGTCTGTCACATTGTTGAGGTTTGCTTCTTGGTAACATTAAAAACAATTCTGTAGTGTAATCTTGCTATTCCAGTCATGTTGTTTATACACTTACTTGATTACATGAAATATGCTCTGTGAAGTGTCCTGTGACAATTCCCGTGAGCTTTTAATACAGCTTTGAACGTATTTTCATTCAAAGGGCTGAGACGTCTTCAACCAACAGCATCTGTTATTGAATCGCCTTATTTTTCCGCCGGTGTCTGTAGTACACCAGCTTGATATTGAAGCTGGTTGCTTTTGCTGTGGAAAATTACATGCTGAGATAGAAGGCTATTCTCTAAACAGCTGGATATCAGAGGTTTTATTTGCTTTATAATGAGTCTAACTACTAATCATAAATGAAGGTAACTTAGTGGAGCCTCATGTTGTTAATTTTTTCCAGGTAAAGCATTATGTTGGCAGTTGTTTTTCTTGGGGATGGGAAGATACTGCTTAGTCTATAATTTTCTTCAGCTGCAATCACTGAAGTTTATTGAAAGTGATTTGACAAGAACATTAGCATGATCAGCAAAAGCTTTTACGTTTCATTAAGTAAACTACATGACTGTACTAAGAGTTGCTTTTGAAGGGGAGGAAGAAGACTGCTACCTAAACACATAATGAAAACCAGGTGAAGCCAGTTAATACACCTTTATTTAATATCCCTACATCACATTTTTTCCATATGTTTGCCTTGCCACTCACCATTGGTTTCAGTGTTAAATGATCCTTTTTAATAACGGAAATGTAGCAAAGGGAGAGAGCAGTCAGGCCAGGTGGGGTGACTGTTCTCTCCCTTCGCTACAGGAAACCTGTGTATCATCACCTTCAGAGTAGCCAATTTTTGCTGTCTAGTTGTAGTTTTAAAATGATTGATTTAATCAATAATGCAGTGCATACAGTGCAGTAATACTCTGCTTATAAATATCACATCTGTCCAGGATGGTGTGATCCTTGGTTGATTGTTGAAAGCAGAATTACAAGCTGGGTCATACTTACTAAGTATCTAATTGGCATTGCTCAGCATACGTCACAAGCATGGCTGGCTATTTTTAAATACTTTTATTAAACATAACATTGCTATTCTTTCATCACAGTTTTTATGTGACAGTGTGTAAACCACTTTTTTCTTCTGAGATTAGTTTATATGCAGGATGTTTTATTTCTAGTTTCTGATTTGTTTACATATCTTAACATGGCTCTGCGAATGCATTGTATTTACATTAAAATTCCGGTGGGGTGACGAAAGCCACCCCATTTTGCATCCAGTTTTAAAATGATCGATTTAATCAATAATACATGTTTATGTTTTAAATGGTTTTCTCTTATTCCATTGAAAAATGTCCTTAGCCACATTCTTCAAACAAACTGTAGTTGAATGTAAAGTATTGTATCCTTTTTAAATAAAATAAAAAATGAATTCATCTTAATTATTTTAGAATGCCACTGTGCCAATTAGACTGTAATGTTCTAGCACAATGAATATCCTTATTGGTATTCTTTAAAATGTAAAATACATCTTGGATCTTGTCAGTTATTTTTGAGTTTATCCATGGTGTTTGTTGTTGTGTAGGCTATAATGCCATAGTGCAGTTACTGTGTGATCACAGACTTGTGTCACCTCAGTCATAGGTGCCTTGCTGGTTTGCATTTATTTTCTGTCTCAGTCTGAAGACTCAAGAAGGGATAAAAAAAAAAATTGCAAAAAGCAAATTGTCTATTTGACTTCCATGTGGACTGGCACCAAAGGAATAGCCTAAATTATGCCTTTTTTCCCAAAAAACATTTGATGTGCTAGTTGCTATGGTAATTAATGTGAGATTCAGAACTTTCAAATTCAAATTTTTTCTTAATGCCTTTTTTGCTTATTATACACCATTGCACTCAATTGAGTATCAAATTACATGTTGCAAGAGAGTCCAAAAGGACTCTTGCAAGGAGAATTGCTTGATTCTTACAAGCAGACTATTCAAACACCATTTGTTGAGGAATGATTCTGTCCCAATGTTTTTGATTACTAGGTGAGGTTGATTCCTTTCGGTAATTTGTACAAATGGAATGCACTGCACCATAGTTATCTTTACGAACAGTGAACAATCAATCTTCTTTAATGCTCCCACTTTTTCTGGGTCCATCTGAGTCCATCTGTGCTTTTTGTTTTATTTTTTACCTCTTTTGGGGTTTATAAGCAGATACTCTAACAACAAGGTTAAAAAAATCAATTTTACATCTTAAACAGTCATCTAGGGTTAAACTGATGTGCTTTGCTGAAGAGTACAGTGTCTGTGTTCTGTCTGAAATTTGAACCTTCAGTTTTAGTTATCTTTACAAAAATGCTTTATATTTCTATTGCTAATGTTAGCACAATATTTATACTTTTGTTATACTTCTGTTGTAAAAAGTGTATCAGGATATGAAGTTGTTAAACTCGCTGCATATTTCATGTGCAGTAAATACGCTGATTGGCTAAATATCTCAACTTTATTATTTATAGCATTTTTATTCCATATTAACTAGCCGAAAGATGCCAGGAATGTGTTTAAAATTTCATGCACACACAGTGCCTGGCGTCTGCTCACCGCTTTGTGTGTTTTCCAAATAGATTATTTTAAACTAAATGAAGTATTGATGGCCACTTAAGAAATGAGCGCGGTAAACTTTCGGCCGTCTGCGCTGTACGTCACAGCAAAGTACATCGCGTGTGCATGTCCTGGCGTAGCGTTTTAAATTGGCTCTTGCAGAAAAATGGTACACGTGCTGCCGCTATCACGGATCAGCAGGTTTCCCTTTTGAAGGGGTGTTGTTGCGATGTTGGAGAGGCTGGCTCACTCCTGACTGACTCGGTGAATGTGAATGCTTGCTCGTTGCAGGCAGACGCGAGCGCACCTGGAGACCTGCTACACAGAACCACCGCTAAAACCATGGAGGTTCTGTCTAACACCACCATGACCACTAAAGCAGTGCTGCATGCCGTCAGTGACTCACAGTGGTGGAAGACGTCCGTCAATTACCTGAGGCCTCTACACGTGAGAGTTTTGAGTGCAGTCAGACAGACGCAGCTTAGCTTCATTTAAATCACATTAAACCGTGCGTTAGCATAGTCAGATGCCCTAATTAGGTAGTATACATTTTACATATTACCCATGTACACAAGCAGTCTGGTTTGATTTCCCTGTTCAAAGGTACTAAAACAGCATGCCACCCACAGATCTAACCTGCTGCCTTTTGTAAATGAGGCAGGTTTGGTAACCAGTAAGATCAGAGAGAAAACAGAACATTGCCTTTTTTTACTGTTCTTTATTGTGTAACTTTGTGTTGAACTGACATATCTTCTCATATTCATATTTATATTTCTAATTTATATATAGTATACATAGTAGAGTACACACAGCTACAAGCTAACATTATGGTTATTTAGGCACGTGCACACCAGGGCATATCAGTACACCAGTACACTCTGAGACAGATGCATAGGACACAATAGAGAGGCCTTGTCGCTTAGATATTCCATTTATTTCCATGTTGTTGTTTTTTTAGCTTTGCTAATCTAACTAATGTCTGATTTCAAATCCAACATTAAGCATATAATGTTTTGAGTGCTAAAACCACTGCAGGTCCTAAAGCTTGCAGAGCAAGCAATTAAGTATTAATGTTTTGCATTTTTAATTGACTTGTTTGTTGAATATTTCAATGTGCATCATCGTGGAAAATTGATTGCAGCCTGGCCTTTATTGTGTCTTGTGCAGGGAAGTGATCCGATTGAGACGACCATGTGGATTTATAAATATTTAATGGCACTTTATCTCTCCTTAGGGTCAAGGACCCAGGCCTGCACTAAAGGGACCGTCTGGGGAAAACGCAGACCTGGAAAAACAAGGCTGTAACCCTTTCTATGAATCCTTGTTTGATAATCCTTATATTGATGAAGTAAGTAGTGAGTATTGTTAATTATTTAGTATAAAGGGGGACTTTTTAGATGTGCTCCCTCTCCACCATTTCACTTGGATGTCCTGTATGTAATATTTATGCCATACCAAGGGGGCAGTTCCATCAAAGGGCAAAATGTATATATGGCTATATTTATATTTCATATATTTTGCATATTTTATGCAACGATGTATTTGATGCAGTGGTTGTTTTTTTTTCTTGTACCCTTTTAAGTAATTGAAGATAAACTAAACAAAAAGGGTAATGGAAGTAATGAAAACAGCACCTTTCCCTTTTTACAACACCTAAACCCATTTTAGACCCAATGTTGAAACGTGTACATGATTTACCGTCCTATGGTGTTGCACAGTTCCAAGTGCAAAACTTGAGCATTTCGATTTAATTCTGTTATAGCTGCCACTACGTGTTAATTTCGTAGCCATTGCAGAGTCGCACTTTTGTCAGACTCAGTTTCAAAGCAACACAAGTGAACTCCACAAATTTGCTGGGCTCTGTCCATTAATTTGCTGGCAGCATTGGTGCAGTTAGTGTTTCAAGGCCTTTTAAGTGGCACACTGAGTGGGAGGAGTAGATTCTGTGCAATGAAAGGCTAGCATGCCCTTTACGAGAAATGTCTGCCTAATCCCTTCTGGCATGGCCTTGCTATTTTAAATGGAAATACACATCTTGTAGCAGGGGTAGGGAAATGTGCAGTATGTGTGTGTACTCATGCATACCTTTTTCTTTTTTATATAATCACTACAGTATTGATTTAAATGTGATTTGTGTGTCTTACATTTGTAATTGTGCATTGTCTGCTGTAGAAGAGCAGTTTAATTGGTCTTGTGATACAATCAGTGTTTTTTGTGGTATACATTCTCAGTTTTATGAAAAAGGTCATTTGCATAATGGCAGTTGCTCATTAAAAAATAGCAGTCTGTGGTTTTACTCCTGGTATTTTTACTCCAGACCTCTCATCTATTACGATACCTGTTAAAATGAAAGTAGCCTACACACGAGTCTTCAGTGTACCATTTAGGATGCCTGACTAGAGAGACCATTCTAGAGAGGATGTATTTACACCTATGAAACAATGTTTTCAGAGTGAAGAAATCTACACATCCTACGATCATGTTCATCAGGAGAACTTTGCTGAAGTGCTGTTACGGACTGGCAAGCTCGCTGAAACCAAAAGCGAAGGCCAAACCCTGTTTCCAGCCACAGAAGGTAACGTGGTGCTCAGTTACTGAGTTACTTTATACAGAATCTTATTTTGTTTTGTGGCATTTTGTTAAAATACAGTATTTAGAATGACATGTTAAATAAATGGTTTGGATGCATCTGTGTTAGTCAATTAAAAGCAAAACCAGTCAGAAGGTGTAACTAAAATCTGGAAAGCATATGGCATTTTTTTTTTTTTTGGAAAAGCACTGCCTCTTCTCCAGACTTAAAGCAATTGACTCCTTCTATTTTCCTGCCAAAATTTGTTATTGTTTTTTTATTACTTTATTAAGTGAACATAATAAATATGCTCTGTGGTTATGAGAGGCCAGATGGTGTCTTTAGAGGAGCCTGATCTGAAAGACGCAGTGTGAGGAGAGAGACTCACGGGAGGGGAAGGGGGGTGCTTTCAAAGGCACATGCTGTGAATGAAACAACAGGTTAGCCTTAAAGGAAATCACTCGTCACTGTAGGCAAAGGCACTTCACCATCAGGCCCATATTGCAGTCAGGCCTAAGCCCGCAAACATACGTCTTTTGTGGCAACCTTAAATGAGAAACACTTTTATTTCACGTGTTAATTGTGTTGGCTGTTGGAACATTTAGCTGCTTAGCATTTGTGGCTATAAAGCATGATGTGTGACTGGCTTCAGATAATCATTCAGCAACCAGTGACTGAGATTATTTTGCCATGCACGATATGGTGCCCATTTTGGGTTTGAATTGAGTTGAAAATGCTTTTAGACTTATGAGATTTTGCAATAAAGAGTGCCAGGATTTTTTTGCTATAAGGACAAAATTGTGATTTGTTTGTGATTCTAGTGGCATGGAGGAAGAGGGGAAATATAGTGCTTCAGCAAACAATCAGCCTGCTAGGGAAGCATACAGACTGGCAAATCAATGTAACATGGAAATTTCAATTTAGATACATTTCAGCATGTTACAGTACATTTTATGTGGACAGCTGTGTCAGTTCTGAAATTCTGCCCGAAGGGCAATCAGGTTCCACTGTGGATTTGTACACTTGGGTAGCCATGGTCAGCATCATTGTGAATAAATATGACCGGATGTGTGAGAGTGAAGTTCAGTATAGTATCAAACAATGTATTGAGCGGGTACACAGTGATTTAAGCCAGTCACTCATAACGTATCTGAGACTCATCGTTTCACTTACGTATCTGAAACTGTAGCTGCAGCATTTATTTCAGAAATATATACCGTACACAGTGAAATACGTAAATGTGCACTATATATGAAATGCATCTTGCATGTGCAACTAACGAGAACAAAGTAGTTTTTGGTCAAGCAATTAATCACAGAGGGCCAATGGATCGAATGAAGTAATTATGGATAACATTTAACAACAAGAAACTGCAAATAATAAAGCTTATAATAAAGGTTCATGTAGAGTTCAAAGTCTGATAATTACATGTTTTAAATGCTATGCCTAATTATTCCATTTCGACAAAAAAGAAACACCTGGTGTAAGTTTAAATGTTAAACGAACTCTGGCTTAATGTCACCTGTCTTGTTTTTCCACAGCAATTGCAATGTTAGCATTGTCGTGTGATCTGCACTCCGCAGTCTTGTGACTGGCTGTAACAGCTCTCAGTGTTTTGAGAGAATACATCCACACACATTTGTAGACCATGATCGCTCTTGATACCAATGTGCTGCTGCTTGCTGTGGCTTGCTATTTTTACTCTCAGCCACTTTGGAGAGTGATCAGTCCGTCAGCAGGCTTGTGATCATCTGCTTTATTCCTACTACCCATTTATATTGTCTTTCTCAAATTGGAGGGAAAAGCAATATCTCTCAGCATGAATTCTCTGTTCGGCTAATTTAACATCCCTGTGTTTCTCCAGCGTGCGTGCGTGCGTGCCTGTGTGTGTGTGTCTTTTTTTTTTTTTTTGGCTGCACACAAAGTGCAGTTACACTCTCTTTTACAATCATCAAATGAGTGCAATGTTTTTTTTTATTTTCTTTTTTTTTGGAAGTTCATATCGTCATCCCCTGAATTCTACATGAGTATCTACAAATGCAGTCTTCTGCCCTTGTCGTCACCCATTCTGTACAACTTGGAAGATATTAAGCAGAACGTAATTCACCAAAGTAGGGCGCGAGGTGCGATTGAGTGGTTTGAGGAGGAACAGTGAAGGAAGTGCGGGAGGCAGAGCCTTAGCAGCCACGCTGTTTTATAACTAAGGGATTTGAATAGACACTATGTGCTGAAGGTACAAAATAGGCTTGTGGTATTTACACAAAGCTAATTTATTTTAGAGATGGTATTTTTCTCCCGCAATCCATCTTGCTGCTGTATAAATACGGGGTGAAGACATACGTCTGAAGAAATAGGATCATATTGATTAATTAATGTATACTCATGCGTCCCTGCCACCAGTAAATAATGCGGTAGATTGTGATACAAGAGAGATAGTAGCCAGTCAAAATATCAAGGCGGCGTGGCAAGATGGATCGGCTTAACTGCAAAATCGATGGAAACCCTCAGGTCTGAATGCAAATCGCCAGCAGAAGAAAGAGCAGGGTTTTATTTCATGCAGCTCCTGTTGCTGCCATTCAAGTAAATAACATTTTTTAAAGTCACCTTCCCCCAGGAGAAATGTTAAAGAATGCTAGGGAAAGGACAGCGAGTACTCGCAGTGAAACCAAAGTTATGACTGTAGTGTCAAAATTGATTCCGTGTACCTGTGACATGTTGACAGTCGAAACGCTTTTCCAATTAAAAGGATACAAAAATTGCACCGTAGCTATTTTTGGCCTATTTTGTTTATGTTTGCTGGCGGCTAGTTTATTCTTTTGGAAAGCAGCTTAAGAAAACACTCTTGGATCAAAATTAGATGGGTCTGTTTTGTAAGGTTTCCATACACAACATCATACATCATCATTGAATGCTGGTATTGAAACGTGATTGTGTAGTTTCTTTGTGATCAGTTCATTCAGTGTGCACTCAGTGAATGTTAAAATGATGATAATTCAATTGTTAGAATACATTTGCATCTACATTGTTGGTACCCATAAGCAGCATCTGTAAATCATTCCTGCTGTCTACCTATACAGTTCATTTAAAGTTCTGTGTGTGAATGTGTATGTACTGGTTGAGTTGTACCATGTTTTGATTAGAGTACAGTATTGGAGAGCAAGTGCAGATATGATATGACACAGCTCAACTGATTCAGCATATTTTTTTGAATAGAACAAACCAGACAACAGTGTACTTTGTATTTTTACAACAAACTTATATTAATCAATTTAAGTCAGTGAATTTACTGTTAATGTTTGCATATTAAAATCCAACAGTCACTTTCAGTCACCTGAAACACTGTAAAAAACAGCTACACAGAGTGGCGTTATTTTAGCAACTCTACTACACCTAAATACTGCTAATCAGTCACACACCTTTGATCGAACGGGTGAGAACGGCCTCTAGTCGGAAAGCGGGAGCTAACTGATTGATTAATAGCTTGTGCCCTTGGCTGGTGCATATAGCGTTTTTGCAGAAGATAACCTCAATAGGTATGTGTGATTTGGAGTCTGAGCTCAACGTAGAGGACATTGCAGGGGACAGACCTGACTCAGGGTGATCAGTGTGGCCGGGTGGTGACACCATGAGAGGTTTACCCATAATGTGGAGAGGACACTGGCGGTAGTTGCACACTCTTTTAATTGTTTTTCCATAGTATAAAGTGTCACCGTATTAGGCTTTGAGGAATGTTTGATCTTTTCTGGTTTGTCGTAGTCCATACCTTTGTCATGCGCACTCTCCAAACTTCAGCAATGCAGTTAAGAGCCTCAGAGTAGACATTTGTGGAGGAGGGTGTTACTTAGCTGCTCCTTCTTTGTTTAGTGATGAATAAAATTGCCCTACCCTAGATCTAGATACATGTTGCATTATTAGAAAAAGCAATGTAATGTTTAATACATAATGATGATTAATATTGATACTATTTCTAGTGCCTGATCCTGATATTATAGTGATTATTATGAAATATGCTCTTTGTGCAGAGACCCACAGCAGTCATGGGGCCTGTTTTGCACCATGTGGTAGAAAATATGCAGTCTCAGCCTGCTGCTCTTGCCTTTGGAGATCGTTATGCAGCCTCCAGACAGAGAACCCTGACTGGGCATCTTCGTGAATCCCCCAAAGCCAGCACCACCGCTGCGCTGCGATACCCTCAGCCACGGCCTCTGTTCCACCTCGACATGTTGATCAGTCGGTTGGAAAATCCTTTGAACTCTTGCTTACTCAAGCTGTCGGTGTTTCCCTGTGTTTTCCCTCTGCCTGGTATCATCAGCATCATTGGAGGTGCACACCTGAAGGCTTCCCCTTGCTTTTGTCCACAGTCAGCCACAGGCAGCACTGCAAAAAGAGTACAGAAGTGGGTGTAGTGAGGTACAATGCAAGCCAGTTTGAATGACCCATATATAACCACATTTATAATGATTTTGCTCAGATATCTGAGGGGACAAAACAATGTATTATGGTAAAATACAGCTCAGAACTTTACTTTTTTAAACCATGTTATCTTTTGTTCATGCGTAAGGACAGTGTCAATGAATACGCTGTCACCTGTGTGCATCTTCATTTTACATAATCTCATTTACTGTCCATCAGTAGTATTGACAGGGAGGAGTGGAAATGGATAGGATGTGATGGCAGGGGAAGCCGAAGTAATGAAATTCATAAGTGCAGCAGCACAATTTCCATAGCTCCTTGCAGTGGTTTCCCCCCTGTCTCATCCTAACCTGTTAATGCCCTCATTTGATCCAGACTTTATTTTCCTCTGTAAATGCTGTGCACACAGCAATGCAGAGAATAAGCATAATGCAGCTGATTTTGGCTCTTCCTAACCTCTTAATGCCCTCATTTTATCAAACCTTATTTTCCTCTAAGTATTGTGCACACAGCAGTGCACTGTGAATAAGCATGGTGCAGCTGATTTTGGAGATATTGGCACAAAGGCCAAGTTTAGTTTCTCTTGTTCGGTACCTTTGAGATGAGACACCCTCATCTCCTGAAGATGATGTAAGTGAACGTTGATTGTTGACTTGGCTGTCATGGTTTATTCACTTCCACTAATGTAGATGGAAGCTCAGTGCACTCCTAATTTATGTAATGTAATTCGATTTTATATGACCTAATAGGTCTCAAAAAGCATTTAACTTAATATATTTTACTATATCTCCAGAAAGTATGTTGTAAGCATAATTATGGCCAGCAATATGCATTACATTAATACATTTTATTTTCCCTGCTGACGATAAAATGTTGTTACAATATAGTGTATCAGAACAGCTCAAACAGAGTGACCTTTTTTCCCCAGAGATATTTAAAAATGAAACCACAATGTATTTGTTTAGAGTATAAGTGCTCATATACATGCTTGCTATATGATTAAAGTCACAATGCTCCTTTAATGAACCCCTACTGTGGCTTTTATCACCATATGGCCTGTCCAGTTATTGGTACAGTTATTGGTCCAGTTAGTGGAGAACAGCAGTACAACATTATGCTTTAAATGCGGTAAAGACAGGCAGAAGGTCACTGCATTTTAGATTCATTTTGCTTTACCTTTGTCTTCCGTGTTCATAGTTTTAGAGTATCATTTCCTCTGATGTGAATATTATTAACACAGTACAAATGTGCCGATCATAAATGAACTGCGCAAGAACTGCATTCCTATTTTAGTAGTACCAAACCTGTCAAACTAAGCTGTGTCAGGCTGTCATCTCAAAGCTGAGTCTATATAATCACTTAAAGAAATGTGACAATGACGACTTTAAAAAAAAAAAGCCTGTCTGCAGCTTGAAAATAAAATCAAAAGCAGACTTCATGAATCAGAAAGGAGGCAATGGAGATAATTGCACACCGCTCAGAGCTCCCTAAAAACTCACTGAGCTTTGTTTCGCAAGAGATCCATGGCAGGCACATTTTCCCTGTCTGCATCTCAGCCCGGAAGAATTATACAGTGGGGGCAGGGAATCTGTGGCGCAAACCAAGCATCTGCATCACGAGTTTGTGTCAGATTAATGAACTTCCACCCTTCCTCGGGGAATAGGGAGTGAGAGGTAGCGGCGGTGACACCTGGGCCCACAGGTGTCAGACAGAACAAAAGAACAGGCCTCCTTTGTGGTTTACTCGCAGCCCTTGTCGTGCGCAGGCTTGTCTCGTTGTAATCCCTCCGTCTGCGGCACGACCGCGCCGCACCGAACGAGCCGGGGTAATGGAACTCGTTCAGTCTGTGCCGTGTCGGAGGAGATAATTCTCTGCTCCCCGGGACACAGCTATCTCCCAGACAGAGCTGGGTTCTCTCAGCACTCTCGCTGTCTGCTCCTCTTTTCGTCTCCTGTCTGCTCTGTTTTTTTTTTTACCTTCGTTTGCCGTACCTCCGTCACTAAATTCGGCGTTGTTCATTTAAGGCGGGCTTTTTACGGGCTCGGCGGAGGTCTGGTCGCAGTCGGTTATTATTTGTGAGGCATTATCGATTCAGCCTTATTAGAAAATAACATGTTCAGGTGACTGAACACATTCTGTTGCATCTTCGTTGCACTAATAATTGAGTATGTCAGATACGTCATTTTTAATAAGACATCACTTTAAGATGGGAAGGCCTTAATTGTCTTTAGAAGCTATTTCAGATTCCAGTCCTGAGGTTGCTGATTTCAATCCAGGTTGTGTCACAAACTAATGGTAGGCAGTAGTTTCCAGGGGTATCACTTTTGTTGACTGGAACAGGTTAGCCCTCCCGAGTGAATTGATGTTATGGCCTTTTCCAACCCCTCTGATCCAGCCCTGTGAACCCAGTCAAGTCCAAACAAACCACTTTATAATACCGGGGAACACTTTGAAGTCTGGCTTCAATATGGAGTCAAGTGACAGCTGCCTTGTTCATATGTGCCCTCTCAAGGGACTGCATTCTGTAATTAAGAAGCTCAGAGTGGTGTTAATTGTATATGTGTATAGTGTGCCAAATACCTGTTTCAGCCAAGTGTGTTTGATCTTTAATTGCCCTCAGTATGAGGATGGAGGTGTGTGTGACCGAACAGGATCAAATCCCCAGCCTCAGTCAGGCATCCATCATTTCAGTGAAAAATATGGTTGTTCTCTTTGACAGGAGCCTGGCTTTTAAGACCGAGGTGAGGTGCAGGCAAAAAGGCCTGAATACGCAAATTAACATTTCAGAGAACACTTTAATGATACAGTTTTAAGAGGGCAATTATTAGCTCAGAAAGCTCCTGCTGGTCTTTTCTTCTGTGGGATGCACTGTCTGACAACCTGTCATAGTTTTAGACAAGAAGTATTGGGTAGTGTGACGCTTGTCTCAAGGTAATAATTCTGTAATATTCCTTGTGACTTTTCTTTTTTTCCCCCCCTCAGTTCTCATTCAGTTGGCCACTGATGCTCTTCCTAAGGATATGACGCTGGCATTGGCCTATTTGCTTGCACTGCCTCAGGTGAGTTTGACCGCTATATTTGGAAAGAGAAAACATATTTTGGTTTGAAATATCATGCTTGATTTAACATAGAAGTACAGCTTAGGGCCTGTTCCAAATGAAAAGTCCAACAGGACGTTTTTTTTTGTTGTTTGTTTTGTTTTGTATTTGCAAAGAAAAACAAAAACTTCCTTTGAGGTAATTTGTTTAAAGTTTTGTTGTTTTGGCTCTTTTTCAGTTTTATGGAGAATTTCTGCTTACTTTTGTTAATATTTAATTGGGTCATTCTGCATCAAGTCATTCAAAATGCTGTACAGTGCAATATTGCAGTAGATGCACTCCACTGCTGTTGACTCGCACTTGGAATGCACTGTTTTGGTGAGACCAAATGCTGATATGGCATGATGTGAAAGGCATTTGGATTCAGTACTGAATACCCCTTCCAACATTCCCTGCATTGTAATTTTCATTTTCCTGAAACTTACACTGTCAGTCAGTAAAGACCTTTTAGTAAGCTAATCCACGGATCTGAGATGTGGGTCAAATATGGAATGAGTTTTTTAACCAATCCACTAATAATTAAAAATGCCAGTTGATTTGAATGATCAGTGAAAAAATGTCTTTCATTGGTATGGCAAAGACAGTTGCCTTTTACTTGGCTTAAAACATTTCTGTAATACTATATCAACACACATGGCTTAACCTCCTGGAGATGGGGAAAACTTAACGGGGAAAGGGGAAAATCACACACCACACATTCCTTACCTCTAACACCCTTGATGTTCATGCCTGAATACCTCTGATTACTGTTCAGAATTGAATACAATCACTGATTCATGAGAAAGGGCCTCTGGATTTAACTTTGGTATTTCTAAGAAAGGACATATTGAAAACATTTGTGCACATTTACTGTATGAAAGGCTGTGCATGTCCAATGAGAGATTTTTAATCTTTTACCATGTTATTGGGATATAGCATCTGCATCTAAAAGGGCTACGTGGGACCAATTGTGATGTATTATTTATTCATTTTTAATCAAACAGAGCACCTTCTGGTGGACTAAGAAGCAAACACAAGTCTCTTTTTACTTTTGACATTGGCCTAAAAACATGTGCTGTGGAAATGCTAAAATATTGGTCCGAAATGTAGCCATAATATCAAATTTAATTGACCACATTGGGTTTTTTTTGTCACAAAATGGCAAGTGGGACACTACCCTGGAGTTCAGTCAGATAAAACCATGAGGCTGCATGACCTCGTTTTTCCCCCACAGTTAAAAATCAGTGCTTTTGGAGCAGTCATTAAAGGTTCTGCAATGTTAGCATCAGTGTGGCTAGCACTAGCATAGCGCCCTGGTCCATAATCTATGAATGTGGACACAAAATGCTTATTTGTTTATGTATGGATTTGAAAGTACACTTGTGTAAACTGACACAGGGATGGACATGGCATTCTCAGTGAGTAGCATTACAGATTTTACCAAAAGCTTTACTAAAACATACCACTACCAGGCAGCTTCCGCTCGGTCTTCTCACCTGCCTCTTATAAAACCTGGAATGGCTGAAACTGCTATGAATATGGAGTGCTCTTTCCATCCCTGTGGACATGTACTTTATATACGCTTATACTGTATGAATGATGCAGTGATAAAGCAGGTGACACCCGTCATTTCCTAAGGGTAAAACATGCCTCAGTTGTAGTGAAAGTATAGGGTTCTTGTACCACGCATGCACAGTCAGTGTCTTTATTTTTCTTTGTAGCATAAAAGCAGAAAGTGACGGTGACACACAGTGTCTGCCTGCTATGTAATTGCATCATGCTGCTGCCATCACCACTTGTCTTAGGAAGACTAATTTATATTCTGATTTAGGTCCTGGATGCCAACAAGTGTTTCGAGAAGCAGTCTCACTCAGCCTTATCGCTACAGTTGGCTGCATATTATTATGCCTTGCAAATCTATGCACGACTGGCTCTGTGTTTCAAGGACAAATGTCACACACTTTACCGGGTAAGTACCTGATGTTCGCCCGCGCTCTTGTTTCGGGGCCTGTTCCGATGGACCACTGTTAATTTTTAAGTGAACCAAACCCCTCAGCTGTGCTAAATTCACCTTGAGAAAAAAAAAAATCACCAAATGCTGAGAAGTCCTGATAAATTGTCGCTTTTACCGCAGTCTGTTCGGTGCCTTTGCCCTGTAAGCTTTTTGTTTGCTGCAGGGTTGCGTTGGCCTAGATTGTGTCTCGTATCTCTCCAACAGAAGCACTTAGCAACAAGTAAAGGCTGCGCCTACTGTCAGAAGGGGAGTTCTCTCCCAAGCACAATTAATTATTTCGGCTGCACATGCGCAGTGCGACTCAATCAGCTGTGCGGAGAAAGTGCAGCGGATTTGAATAATTCCTCCCTCTGGAAGAATGAAAGTGCTCAGTCAGAAGCAGGGGCCCCTCTGCATCCCTCTGAAGCTCCTTTATTCTCCTCCATCTAATGATGGTGCTGACTCACCCGCCAGACCCTTTCGGAGTAGCTCAGCTGGAACGTTCGTTAGCAGCGTCATTACCATTTAATGGAGTCCCAAATAATGTTCCAGACATTAAGAAAAAAATATGTTCAGTGTGACAATTTGCATCCGACGTATGTCCTGTGTTCAGTATTTGTCAAGTACGTGTAAGATCGGAGTTTGAACTTTGTTGAAGCATAGCAGTGCTGTTAATATCTCAGCTTGCTCATTTAATATTACAAATGTACTGATATGGTGTGCTAAATCCTGTTAAATTACAAACCGTTGAAAAAGTCCTCAATTCCCCCTCCCAAGCTTTGAGAATGTATGATTTTCTACATGTTAATATTGTTATTCTACTACAGATAGGTATAGTATGGTTTCTTGTAAAACACTGAAAAAGGATAGGTTGTCTGAATATTTTTTTTTCTTCCCAGAACTTTTTCCCTCCAGTTCACCCAGTCACTCAATAAGCACTTTGAACTCAGTAGTAAAAACATATTCACAAATCCTGTGTTAATTCCTTGAAAAGTGCAAATGAGGAGAGACTTTTCACATAGTTTCGTTCAGCTACTTTTTCCCCTCTTTTCTGTCTGTTCTTTTCTGATGTAATTTGTGGGCCTAATTACACAATGCTGGTCTTTTTGAATTCATTATTGCAGTTCAAATACTTTTATGTGCTTAGACACTGCATAATTCGCATGAAACGTTGACACACAATAAGTACAAAGGGTTTGTTAAGGATTATTTTCAGAAGATTTCGAGAAGAATTTTAATAAGAATTACCCCCAATATTATCTGCATTAACCCTCTTTTATGAGAGCAGTTTTATTAGTATGTATTTGTATGTTTAGATATTCAAAAGGGATCGTTTTGGTTTATTACTGCTTTTCAATAAATTTTTAGTATTCACAATATACACCAAACTGCACCATGTCTGGTTAAAAACAAACCCGCATACTCTTAGTTATACTCTTCAGCTTGAAATCACAGTATGATTTCCAGTCTTCTGTGTCTATGACTCAAATCCATTTTCAAACTTGTTTCAAAATCGTACCTTAGAGAGAAGGATTTTTTGGCAGAGAAATAAGGATGGCCCTTGTCAGAAATGGCCCATGGCTTGCACTCAGAAGTGGGCACAGGCAAAGAGCCGGCTGTCAATTTGGATCTCACTCAGACGCTCCAAGGTCATGCTCTGGCATTCTGCCAGGTAAGACAAGGTAATCAATGAGGGCAAATGCACTCAGCTTCATCTTAATGGGAGATAATGTACACAGGCTTTTTTGGAGGGATACTTGAGGTCCATTACCTTGAAGGGATGGGAAATGAAAAGAAAAAAAAAACACATTGACTTCCTCATTGGAATGATTTTTAGTTTGCAGGGTTAGAGCTTTGTTATCTTAGGTATAACAGAGATCGTACACTCTATTTAAACAAGCGGTTTAGAGCACCTTTTCTTCAGTGCGCAGAGAAATATAGACGTACAGCTCCAGCTATGCTGGCTTCTGAATGTTATCTGTTCAAAAAAGGCCAGATGCATTTTTATGTATTCTTTTCAACATCATTGTGACAGTAGCAACATAAATTGCGCCTGTGGATGTATTATCCATTATGTAACAAATATGCTCGTGGTTTGCATGGCAACTAGGAACGAAAGTGGTGTTCTTCCACATTTAAGTGTATAATTATGTATTTTATGTAGGAGTTTGAATGTGACGGGATTTGCTGTGACACACAGTGAAGTGCAGCATATGTCTGTTATTGTTTTCTCTGTTTTCTCTGCAGTAGAAACTCCTTAACAATTTAAAATGCTATTGATTCATCATTACAACATGGCATCGGGTTAATAGGCAATATGAATTATTAATTAGCTCAGAGAGGTCGACATTTGGATTTAATTTGTGCTATGCTAAATACCATGGTTGTGAGAGCTGGCTGTTTTCTCTTTAAAAAAATAAACTTTTCAGTTTTTCCATGTTCGTTTTTGAGCATTGCAGAGAAAGTTTTAAACTCAAGAGACGTGGTTTCTTCCCACAGAACAGCATGCCTGAGGTCCAGTAGCCATATTAAAGTGTACACCAACCCCATTAACTTTTGGAGTTAAACTTTTCTTTTTCTTTTTTTTTCCAAACGTGATTTTTCTTTTGTTGGCCCTCACTGAGAGGGTCTTAAACTAGTGAGATTTTAAAGAGGGTTTCTGTGTGTCTGAGACCGAGATGTTGGGAATTAATGTACTGAGCTCTTCTCCTCTGGGCTCCTGCGGTCGTCCGGTGCCAGAGTGCTCCAGCTGTGTATCGAGCTGCTGATTCGCGGCTCGGTTAGCCCACTCTTCCCTCGGCCCTTAAAGCTGACCTGTTATTGATGTCTACCCTGCCTCCTCATTCGCTCTCGCGCGGCCCTGCCCCCCCGGAGGGTCCGCTGGGGAGCAGTGAATGCAGATGGCGGCCTGTGCTCCCCGCTTGCCAGGCCCTCGCGGAAGATGGACGTTGTTTATCTGCCCGGCCAGGAGCATCGGTGACAAACTGATAAAGCTCGGCTTCTCCAGCTCTCAAGGAATTAGAAGAATGTGCGCCAATAACCTGGCGGGGAGGGTAGATGGTTGGGAGACATGCAGGTTGAAAGGGATTAATTTGGTGCATAGCAGGTTGCTGAAAGAATGTGATTTAAAATGTGTAAAATGATGAATGACAATCAAATGTGAGCTTTATGATTTTGACCGTGTTAGAGTTAATGATGGATTAACACAGTATTTCTTGAATTTAAATAGGTATACTACTATGGAGCTTAATGAGATCTTAGTAATCTGATTTTAGTAGTCCTCATGGAATTCAGCAAAGCCATGAAACCAATCCTCTCTACCTGTTCCAGACCAAGTAGTTAGTGTACGCCATGTCTGAAACCGACTCCAGAAGCTTCCAACCAGTACACCTCCAGACATATGTTTGTGTCACTTGGGCCCTTGTTTTCTGCACTGCATTGTGTGCGGTGAAAGAGCTTTGACTGCTCATGAAATTAGCACCGGCTGAATGCTTCACATTGACTATGATGCCTAATCAGTCTGCTACACCTGCCGTGTGGAGCGCACACAGTTCTGAAGTACAGTTTCTCCGTGAGGATGAAGGTTTTTCTGTTATTGCAGTGTTTCCACTGGAAATGGTTTCCACTTGTCTTTTCCCCTTTGGCTCCACTATGTGACTTTGTAGGGGGTCACCTGCTGTGAGCACCAGAATCAGCCTGACATAGATAAGAATACAAATATTAAAGGTGAAGAGCCATGTGGAGAATTGTTGTCAGTGTCACTACACCTTTCTATTAGTACGGCTGTGTTCAATGACACAGTTCTTGTTTGTGTTATTATTGAAAGGGATGTGACAGTGTGAGTGTGCAGGTGGGTAGATGGCAGAATCCACTTGGTAATCTCTTATTATGGAAATGGAGGTTATTTGTATCAGTGAAGTACAACCTGAAAAAAACTTTTAACGGCTAGTGTGAAAAAGACGAATAAGTGATTAAAAAATGTTTAACAGGGATTTTACTTTTAAAATGTGGCGTACAAGTATGGATATGGTTTTAAGTTATTAATGTATTTGTTTACATGAACAGCGGTGAGTTCTTTGACTTCCTCAAGCTCCAGTCTGCTTGGTAAAAAGTTGGTGAGCTCTACAAAATAATGATGCATCTAAAGGAAAGGTCCTGCGGAGCTCTGTGGTGCGTTGCCTATTGAAAACACTCCCTGTAAATGCAACACTGAACTCTGGGGCTTGTCTTTCAACTCACAAAATACAGCTCTCTCCACCTGCCATCACCCCCGCTGTCAAAAATCCACTCACCACGCCACAGTTAATTCTATTTTTAGCCCGTCGCGGTACATCTGAGAGTTAGCTGTAAGTTAAGGCTATCTTCAAGTGTACATTAAGGTCCACTCCTGTTGATTGAAAACCACATCGTGCATTGGCATCAAGCTGCCATTGAAGAGGGAAACTGACACAGGGCTGCTTCTGTTTCACCTGCTGAAAAGGAGGAATCAAGTTTAAAGCAGGAATGTGTCAGCTCAAACTAGCTTTGAACAGTCATGATGGCAACCAGCCCACATAAACCTTTTTTTCTTCTTTTGAGGGTCTAAGGTTATGATTAAGAGAGATCAGATGTGCTTAAGGCTGATTGATCTGTTTACAGAGAGGGTCATCTCTTTGATTCCTGCGTGGCGATGTCGATATGGTACACCGCTCTGGAAGCCTGTTAATATTTCGCAATTACGAGGCAGGTACTGTAACCTTATGCTGTACCTACACAAGACGGTAATGATTCCCGACCACTGTTCTGAGTTTGAATTTATGTGCAAATGACAGTGATGCTGAGGCATTAGAAACATCGCATGATTTCACACAGAGTACACCTTTTCATTATATCCGCTAAAATGTTAATTTCTACTCCAAAGACCTTTAAAAAACTGTTTAGCATAATTGTTTCTCAGGATGTGCTTGTACCGTATCGTCTTCTGCTGAGCAAAGAAATTGAGATTTTCACTCAACCATTTATCTTATTCCAGCTTTTCACTTTCAGTAAGCAATGTATTGATCACAAATCACTGCACAGGGTGCGCAGTGCAAGCCTAGAGTTTACACCCTAGTCTCTTGCCCATAGCCAAATGCTTAATCACAGCCACAACATCCTGGCAGGAAACACAATAATGTAAGATAAAAGAAAGAAAGAAAAATATGGAGGTATTATTAATCATAATTTTAGTATGCAAGGCTTGCTTGAAAACAAATCATTAAGGAGGCCTTAAGTTACTTTAGGGAGATATAAAACAATCCCTTTTTACAGTAAAAACGGGAATAATTTTTCCTCCCCTGAGAAGCTATGAGGTGGCAGGAGGTATAAGTGACACCCCTTTTATTCTGCACGTCGAAGATTATCCAGCCGTGTACTAACCCTTCCTTGGACTCATTTGTGTCATTAGTACTAATTACGTTTGAAGTGGCTGCCCTCTCATAACGGTGGGACTCTGACATTTGTCTTTCACCGGTAATGATCAATTGCCAAAGTTGACAAGGAAATGAGGGCTGCAGCTGTAAGTCAGCATTTCACTCAAGTTAGTGCCACCAGGTTCAGCTAATCCTGTTCAACAGATTTTTTCCCTCTTAAATACAGCAAAAACATTGTATTTAATCGAAATATACTGACAGGCATTAAAAAAAAAATAAAAATTTCGGCTCAGTATGCATTCGGTATTTCAGTATGCATTCCCAGACTTGTATTATAAATATTTTAATTCACTTAATTTCCAAGCAACCAGTTAACAAAATTTGAAGAACGTCTCTGAAATGTGTGTTTGTAAAGTGCCATATATGGTCAAACGGTCTGTAGATGTGCCAATGTGGATGTTGTCATGGTAATTGTCACATTACTTCTTTTGCTGTAGGTAAAAAATAAAATGAGGAAATCTTCAAATAATTTTTACTGCAAAACCATTCCATAACTGCCACAAAGTAGATGGGAGGAGTCCACTTCTATGCTGAGGGCAGGAATATGAGATCAAAAGTTAATGTGTCATAAGTGCCTCATCGTTATATGCAGTGTACTTTTTCTCCCTGGGAAATAAATCATTGTATTTTGCTCTCATTTCGTGAAAGTAAAATTGAGCCATAATCATTTATTGCATTTTAGTGCCTCTGTATGTAGCCTATACCATACACTTCACAAGAAGGGTTTTCTTTAGAAGCTGTCAAGGACTGTGAATGGCTGCATGTGTGCGTGCGTGCCTGCATGCATGCACAGGTGTTCGCACGCATAGGCCAGATCTGGTTTGTTTTCCCCCCAAAGCCTGTTGCCATTGAACAGGGACCTTTCAGGGGATGAGCTGAATTGAGTCTGAATGACTCCGTGTGAAATTACCTTGGCCCTTTCCATGTGGACGGCAGTTTAAATGCAGTTGAGCTACACAGTGAAGTAGGCATGAGATGACTCAGCTGACAATACGAAGTTATCACAAAACTGATATTCCCATGAGGAATAACGCCAGTAGGTAATAGTATGCTGTCAGTAAAAAGCAGTTCAAATGGCTGAAAAAAATGCAAGCAGCATTCAAGAAGTGTGATGGACAGAATGAGTAAAGAAAGTGATTTGGCTGATGTGAAGGATGTCATTTTCCAGCCAGTTTAATCTAAGTCATGTGGTAATTTGCTTTTGTGGCATAACCTCAGGGCCACGAAACATTTCATCATTTTCTGATTTTGCAAAATTGGATATTACAATTGGATATTGCAAAGTAGAACCTCATCACACAAGCACTTCTTTGTCCCAACAGGAAATGTATTAATTTGGTGCCTCTTTTCTTTTCAGTAACAGTGTTGTTTTTAACACTCTTGTTCATTGTGAGAAGTAAGTGCTTTTTAATTTACGGGATTGAATAGTGAAACAGGAATTAGTTCATTGTAAACAAGATCATTTGAGGTCAGCAAATGCATTAGTAGGTATGAGCAGGTTTATTAAAGAGAAGGACTGCTGTGATTCTGTGGCAAACATATGCCTGAATGAGTCTAAATGTCTCTGTTTGAATAGATGATTCATTGCCTCGCTCTGATTTAGGAAATGTTGGGATATTTATTGACAGTTTGTCTAAAAATATGTCTGACAAAGTCTGGGTCACGTAACGCATCCATCTCTTCCGCGTAATGATCCATAATATTGCTTTTTGTTTTTAAAACGCCAATAACTTTTTTTTAACTGTAAACAGCATGACATGCACACAAAGCTTCACTTTTCAAACCCGAGAAACGACATCATCGATGTCCCGAGAACAGAACACAGCAAAAGCTGCAGGGCCTAAACAAAATATTTGTTTTCAGAAAGAACCAAAAACATTTGATCAAATACAAACCTTGTTTGAGGGTGGTGGTGGGGGTGATTTGAAATATTTAAGAAGCACTGGAAAACAGCAGATGTTTAGGAGCAGTTAAAGAGGGATAGAAGAGAGGAGAGGATGGCGTTTCATCATGAAAGCTCCTGTTTTGAAAGCGGGCTTTCTGATGCGCCGCAGCCCGTCATCATTGGAACAGACTCCGCGCGGAAACTTATCTTTCGCTGCGGGATTGCAAACCTGGCCCTCAGAAGCAAGGCGCGTGAGAACATCTCAGGGCTCTCGGGATGTCATATTATCAGTCTGGTTAATGGAACTTGCGGTGCAGCGCAGACACCAAAGCAGCACATCAGCGGCTGTAATAATTCATCTGCTCAGGAATATTTCTCTGACAAGAGCTGCCCATGTGATTTAATTTCATAGGTAAATAGATACCAGTGTAGACATAGATTATATATGTAGATGTATCTTTGATGACATGATATTGATGTATCTCTATGTGCCTGTTTTATGTCTATAAGGCACTTTAATATAAGTTTTAATACAAGGTTTGGTCCTTGTCATTGGTAGATGGCTCCTGAGGTCTTAAGGTAAGCCTTGGGAGGCAAAAAGGGGACAAAAGAGGACTATTTCAGTGAGTCATATTTGAATTATTCAAGATAAAGATGTAAAATTGTGGCTCAGTAGTTGCCTCAGGAGCATAATTGCATGCATGGGTGATGCTGCTATACATATAATGCTGTTACATAAAGTTACACTTACCTTTTGTTATGATGTAGCTTTCATTCCAGAATGTCACAGTGTCTACAGTTCCCTTTTAAGAATTCAAGAGCATGCTTTCCCTTTTTTCCCCCCAAACACTTTTTTAGATCCTGTTTTTAAAGATTAGTGATGGGCATGTGTCAGAATGTAGCCTTTATGTTTGCCACCTTGCAAGTATGGTGTAGAAAGTTGTGTGTGACACATTATACCTGAGATGAAAGTTGTTTTTTTTCTTTTTTTGTCTGTAGTATTGGCTCAGATAAGGGATAGGGAACATCTCTCAGTGCCACAATAGCCAGCACTTCCATTTTCTCAGAGTCTCTCCTTCAAAGCCTTTGCATATTTAAACTGGTATGAGGCCTACATGCCACAATGGCCACGTTGCGTAACATATTTCCTCTTACTCCCTCACACACTTCTGTTAATGGATTAAGACACAATACCTGCTCAAATTAATTTTTAATTGTGGCTCTTAATATAATTTGGCACGCGGAAGACAATGACTCTCTAACACTGAATGAAAAATTGATTAGTCAACGAGAATGGAGTGATTTACTGCAGTGATGATGCCAGCCCAGATTCATTGTTACATGCACTGTATGTATCTGGGGTATATTTGACATGGGTGACCTGAGCATTTAAGCAGGACAAGAACACTTTCTGTATGAACATTTTGTGTGATCAAACTACTTGTAAATGGTAAAAATTACAAAGTTAATTTGAAGAATTTATCATCACTCACTTCTTCTTCTTCTTCTTCTTCTTCTTCTTCTTCATCTTCTTATCCTTATTCTTCTTAGTATCTCACTGGTAGCTCTCAGTATTTAGAATTGCTGGCCTAAGAGCAGACTTAAATTATTCCTTCATTTTTATTCTATCCACGGCTTGGTAAATGATTTTATAAACAGTGCCAGCTCCTTCAGTTATTAGATACAATGAAAATATACACCCATCTAGCCAGCTACTCTTATTCCAGAAAATCTACATTTTATGGCTCTGCTAAAAGCTTAGAAATGAACACAGTTCATTTTAGAAGTATTTTAGTCAGCCAAGCAAAATAGCTATCATCGTTGAACAATGGGTAGTGTGCTGGGCTGAAATTGTTTAATGTTGGTCAAAATATACCAGGTGTGTAATAATACAAAGATGAACCAGCAAGTCATCAAGAGTGCCATTTTTCTGAGCTCTTTTGATGTCATTCTTCTCCCCATCTCCACAGCTGCTCCTGTGATTACTTCAAATAATTTAAAAATGTAGGAGGCCACATCATACTGTATTATTTCAGGAATATTAAGAGTATAAGTCTGAACTGTTCTGAGCAAAGTCAGCATAGTGCTGCCGCATTAACTTTGTGCTGCAGTCTGTTTCTTCTCCTTATCAACAAACTGTCATGCCGATTAACAGATTAAGGTTTAAAAAAAACAAAAATCGTTCACACTTCTATTGACACATTATTGACTGCTATATGACAAGCCCTCTCTGTGAGTTAGCACTTTGTTCACACTAACGCTGGTGCCATACCTCTTTTCTGTGGTGGATTCAGCATTGTTATCACTCTTTATGAGAGGATTGCAGCTTTCTTTTTTAAAGAATTTATTTATTTTTAAATGAGATGCAATGCAAAACCACTACTTAGATGTGAAAGAGGCAAACAAATTGGAGATGGGTGATGGAGATGTTCCACAAAGGACTGTGGGAATCTGTGTGTACAGTTCTAAAGAAAATATGATCTGGTGAAGTATTGCTGCTGCTGCTTCCAGTGTGTAGATTCTCACACTACTCTTGTGTTTGCTTTGCAGGCTGACCCCAAAGAACTGATAAAACTGGTGACGAAGCACGTGACAGACAATGAAGAGGCCGTTTGGCCGGAGGAGCTGGAGGAGCTGATCGCACAGCTGCACCTTTACAACGAGAGGCTGACCGACTTCACTCAGGCCCAGATACTCCAGGGGCTGGGGAGAGGCGTGGACGTGCAGAGGTTCTCAGCAGACAACAAGTACAAGAAAGAGACCATCCTTGGCCTGGCTGAGTAAGTTCAACAGAGTATTTGTTTCTATTTTATGTAACATTTTCCTCGGTAGATGCTCTTATCCAGACTGGCTTGCATAGCATGCATAACATGTCACCCTTTTATACACCTAGATACTTACAATTTGGGGCTAAGTGCCTTGCCCTAGGATACAACATTAGTGCCAGAACCTGAAACCAGCAAAAGTGGGGTAACAAGCCCTGCTCTGTAGAACTGCATTACCATATTATTTCCTTTCGTATAATAGCCAATTGTTTATTGTACCAAAACAAGCTGTTAAACTTAGATAACTTGTTTATCTACCAAAACAAGATTGCTCTTGAGTATCACATCTTTTCTGGGTAACGCAGGGTGTCTGTTAGCTTTATGACAATAATGGGAATGTATACATGGGTCTTTTTTCTCCAGTCATGTGACACACCAATTGGAGTTGTATTATCTTGGAAACAAAATCAGCAGGAGGGTAAACGGCGTTTGTTCAGACAGTGCATGAAAATGGCTGACAGTTTATTGCAAGTATTCCCTCAAATGTAATGGAATATGTTCTGTCCAGGACCCTGGAGGAGAACGTGTACAAGATCTCCCTGTCTCTGGCCCAGCGGTACAGCATCCCTCTTTGGGAAGTGTACATGACGCATCTGGAGTTCCTCTTCACTGACAGTGGGTGAGCGTGCCTTGATGATTAATTAAAAAAGCATTTATGCGTTTAAAGGCAAACCTGTAGGTAAGTCCCAGGGGTGGACGGGTGGGCGGTGCATTGGCGTAACGGGCTAGTCAATTACTGCAATGGTAATTGCCGAATAGTATGCGCTATTGCCTCGCGAATGCCTGAGTAAACAGGGGCGCACATTTGCATATTAATTTGCTACAGGATTAAAGAACGCAAAATGCCAACACTTTGGTAAATAATTCTCGGCGTGTTTTATGAAATTCTAATTTATCTTTGAGCCGGCCCCCCCCCCACTCCTCCCCTTAAATCACTCTGATCTGGGCTTTCATGGGATGATACAGAGCAATTTGCTCAGGGATCAGGCAGCCAGTCACATGACGGTGCAGCGGTGGTAAGATAAACGCTGAACAGCGTGTGGCTAGATATCCACCAGCAGGCCATTTGCTTCCCGCGTCCATCCCGTCGGTCATCGATGAATTATAAAACAAGCATCCATGTGTTTCGTAACAGCTTGAAATAAAAGGGTATGGATGCGTTTATGCATCGCTAGATGATTAAGTTGTATGAAGCAAGAAGCCTCGCTCTCCAGCCTGCCCTCTAGCAGAGTGTAATGTATCGAGAGGCTTGAGCGGTATCCCAGCGGCTCAATAACGTATTGGTGAGTCTTTTGGCACCTGGGCGCCTGAGACGCATCTGCCTCAGGACCCGCCGATGAATCAAACACCTACTCGGCTGTTGTCAGAGATACGCATCCGCCGGGGTCCAGGTGACACTTCGCTTTGTGAAGTTGCTAATATTGACCCAGTTGTCTGCATTATATTAACAGATCATTAGTATTGTCCTTTTGGTCCCATAACAATCTGCTTTGGGGTAGAAGACATGCACAACCTTCTGCCTCTGCCTCTTTGCCTGTTTCTTGTGAAATGGAAAGAGAAAGAAAACATTTTGCTGCTTTTCCCTTTTTCTCTTTTTCAGTAGTTTTTAAATCAAAGGGAAAATACTGACTTGATTTTTTTCCCCTCATGAAAGATGTTTGCATGTAACATAGGATGACAAGGTGTAAATTTTCTACTTTGTGTTGCTCACGAATTCAAGCACAACAGCCGTTCATTTCAAATGCAGGCTGCGTGATGGAGAGTCCTCAGACTTTAGTGTTTGCCTAGGTTGAAACACGTTCCCTCTGGCCATTTACAGATGGTTGATAGCTCTGTAATTTATGTATGTATGTGTGTGTGTGTGTGTGTGTGTGTGTGTGTGTGTGTGTGTGTGTGTGTATATATATGTATATATACATACACATACATGGAGAGAGGCAGAAATGCTGGAATTCCTGTGAGGGCAGTGAAGCTAAATGTAACCATCATATTATGGTGTAAATAAGCTCTGTGTGGCTGAAATGGAAGGGAAGATTACTGCCTTCCTGTTGATACCTCAGTTTTCTTCATTTCCTTTCACTGCCAAGCTCATCTTACGGCATAATGCTGCCTAGATAAAGCTCATATTCGCTGACCTTTACGGCATGTGGATAGGCTGATGCAATGGGCACATTGTATGGGGTAAGCCGTGTATTTGATTTAAATATCAGCATTTTGCCCAAAAACCAGTGGTTCTTACTCAAAGAAGACATTTAAAGGCTTATTAATCATTAATCAGCTAGTGATAAATGTAATGCGTTACCTCAGTCTTCTTCAGAAATGTCTTGATATCCAAAATTATGTGGAATTAAAAACAGAGAGGATGAAAAGAAAAGAAAAAAAGACCGGTATAGTGCAGACTTCTGTCTGAAATATTGAGGTATATGACTTCAGTTATCCCACAGGATACAGGATTCCTTCAGTAGCATGGTGCTTTGGGGTTGTTCTGCTTCATGTTAGGTAAGGTGATAATTCAACTGCTTGCTGCAGAACAGACAGTGAGGGGACACGGTCCAGCACTGCAAATGGAGAGGAGGGGGCGTCACTCCCAGTCCCATCACAAGCATGTAGAAAGGTTATTTTACAGAAGGCGTTTTCTTCTGTCCCCAAGCAAAACTCTCCACCAGATTCCTGTCAGCTTTAGCTGCAGCCATCTCAGAGCTGTGATAATTGGCATAAAAAACCCTAAGCCCAGTACTTTCCGCTGATCTTTCGGCATGGTGAATTTGCAAAAACGTATCTGGCTTTAAAACCAGCAGAATGATATTGTTTGTACCAACCTTAATTCTTGTTCTTTTTTGTAATTTATAAATAGAAACTAATTTGCCTTAGCTTGTTTATCTGTAATGCAGTGCATGAAACTGATTTAATGTGTATAAATGTGTGCACAGATTCCCTTTTTTTCGTTTTTTTGGTGAAGCTTTTCCATCAGCATGCCTTTGTCTTCTGTATGAACTTGTAATTGAACCATTACATCCCCAGATTTGGAATTCCTCACATATTTAAGCATTATGTTAATTAAGCAGTGTGTGTGAGACCAGAGGCTTTAAGGAACTTAGGAAAGTGGCTCAGATGTTATTTGGCGGTATTACTTCAAGCTGGGTGTAACTGACGAGTGAACAGAGCACTCGCAGAAAATAGGCTTTGTGATACCACACAGCTTTGTGCTCCTTTTATTTCCCATTACATTTATCTCCTTTAGTGACATTCAAGTTAGGATTGTCCTTTGTGATGTCCGTGTACTCCGCTTAGAGGTTTAACCCCACCGATCAGCCGAGCTGCAGGGCACAGAAAGGGGTGTGTGCGTGTGTGTGCGTGTGCGTGTGCGTGTGTGTGTGTGTGTGTGTGCGTGTGTGTGTGTGTGTGTGTGTGTGTGTGTGTGTGTGTGTGTGCGCATGTGTCTGTCCGTGTGCCTGTATGCATCCGTGTGTGTGCGTGTAAGTATGTGTACGTATGGGTGTGTGTGTGGGCGTGTGCGTGCATGCATGCATGTGTGTGTCTGTCCGTGTGCCTGTGTGCATCCGTGTCTGTGAGTATGTACATGTGTGCCACCTGTGTGTGTTTGTGTGTCTGTGTTTGTGTCTGTGTGTGTCTGCGCCTGTGTGTGCCCCTGTACATCCGTGTCTTTTTGTGTGTCTCTTAGAGTATGTGTATGTATGTATGTGTGTGTATGTATAGGTATGCGTGTGTGCGTGTATATGCGTGTGAGCGTGTGTGTGTGTGTGTGTGTCTGTGCGTGTGTGTGTGTGCGCACATGCGTTTGTGTGTATGTATGTGGGTGTGTTTGTGTGCCTGTGTGCATGCGTGTGTGAGTTGGAGAGAGAGAGCGCGAGCAGGACAATTGTCCTTCTGTTTTGAAGGGTATTAATGTTGAAGTGGTGTTCTTTCTTATAAAGCACTGCCATGAGTAGCAGAGTGTGTGTTCTGTGGGGTGCAGTCCTCTTATCCCGGAGGTGAGGCCTTGAGCGAGTTTTGCTCCCTGTCTGCCGCACATCTGCTAACTGCCCCCACCTTCTCTTAGCAATCACTTTCAATAGCCCTTGGGGCATTTGTGTCAGATTTCTTCTATTTTTTATAGAGTAGTTATTGTTTTATGTCTCTACATATATCTTATACATTTATTTATGCACTTGAGTTTTTTATCAAGTGCAAAGGAACAGGAATGCACAAGGGAATAAAATGGTAATGTGCTTTGTGTGGTACAGCGTTCGATGTGTGGTGGTCTTAACATTAGTGAGCCAATCAGGATCAGAATCTAACTCTTATAGAGCATAACACTACTGAACTTTTTAATTCACGTTCTGTAAAAATAAAGGTCATACGCTGCGGTATCAGGTGCTTTTCCATAAATACAGGAGCTCCTGCTGGAGTAAGTTGTGTTACATGCCTAATCAGTGTTGGTGTCCTTGAACATGCCAGCTCCATTTAGTACTTAGTTTAAATTATTTCACTGTATTGCAGTCATGAGTAGTGAGTCATAGCTTTGTTATTTTGTTGAATTTTGTCACAAAGTTGAATTTGCAGAGCTGCTGCTGAAAAATAGGATTAGCATGTTTACCCCCATGCGCTGAGGGAGCAGTGCATCTCCCGCAGGCCTTCACAGAATGTGTTCCTGGCAGCATTAAAGGTACTACTTGTAATTTATTGATAACGCAACTCTATAAAACATTTGCTTGCATCAGAATTCAAGAGACACGGGGCGCTTGAATATTTATCACTTTAAGAAAAGCTGTTTATCTTCGCTGAAAAAAGCATTCAATTAGGAAAAGCTGCAGATGTAGTCAAATTCGAAGTTATGAAGTCAGAGTTAACATAAATTATGTAAATAAACGCAGGCACGCAAAAATGGCACAGTGAAATCCATATCTACAATGTGTGATTTATAGAGGGCTGTTCGACCTGTGCTTTTAATTTGGACTATTGCTTTGGACATGTGGTAGTTCATAAGTGAGGAGTATTATGATTATTAGTATTTTTAAAAATAACAACAATAATAGTAATGATGATAAGTTATTTACTGTAGCTACCATTTTGTTTACTGCACCTGTTTTAAAGTCTGCTTTAATATAGCTGTAAATGTAAAATCAAGCACAGTGTAACTGCATTTTTTTCCTCTGTGCTGGAAAATTAAATGCTCACATCTTCATTTGGGTGAGTTTTAACCATCAGGAATTGTGAAATTAATAGCTTTGAAATGTGTTTGTATCTCAGGCTCTCAACCAAGGACATTGAAAGCCGGAGCGAAGCCCTGGGCCTCTTCGAGACACTGAAAAGCAACCCAGCTGATTTTTACGATCACATGACCAAGTACGTGTACCCTAGCATCGAAGGCACGGACCTGCTCAGGATGCTCTACTATTTCACCCTTCTGGAGAACTGCGGCTGCTCAGAGTTTGTACAGACTGCCCTCAAACCCGAGAGCCACATCAAACTCCTGAAGAAGCTCAAGGCCGTAGCAACCGGTATGTGTGCATTATTAAACTTTAAGATTGTTATTAATATTATTGGCATTTAGCACTCTTGTCCAGAGCGACTTCCATAGGTTACAGTTTTTACATGTTACCCATTTATACAGCTGGATATTTATTGAGGCAATTGTGGGTTAACTACCTTGCCCAAGAGTACAACAGCAGTGCCCCAGCAGAGAATCGAACTGGCAACCTTTCGGTTACGAGTCCTGCTCCTTACTATGCTACACTGCCGCCCAACTGCCGATACAAAGAAACAAATGTCAACAGCATGGCCAGGAATGTAGGGGGATGTGCACCAGTTTGAGTTCAGCTGAGGTTGAGTTCAGTAGAGCATCAGTGGATACAGAAAAGAGGGGATTTCCCATTGGACATGTAGCATCTGTATTCATACGGATGTAGATGATCTTGTATTTACTCAGTCATCTTTTGAACTGTCTCGTGATCATAGCGCGAGTACCAGGTGTCTGTCATTCAGTTTAACAAATGTGTCAGTCACCAGCCTGTGTACAAACAAGCCCCTGGCAGTCTTCATTTCACATTTGATATTTTCAGTGCTTTTTCAGCCTTATGTTAAGGTCATTATTATGACAGAAACATAACCTTAAAGGCACAGATTGAATATTTCATATCCCAGAAGAGTCTGTCTGTCAGTGTTTTGCGGTTACAAAGTTATGAGTGTCTTAGTCATAGCATAGGATAGCATCATATATATATATATATATATATATATATATATATATATATATATATATATATGATATGGAGAATTTTTGTTTTGTTTTATATTTTGTGTTTTTTTTTTATTGCTGCAGTTGGTACATTTAAGAGGTAGGCAAAATTTAGCTTGCCAAAGGAGCATTTGGTTTCAATGGAATTTATTACTGTTAATGGTGGCTGTGGCAAAGATGCTGGACTGAGGAAATGATTCCAAGCTGAGGATGGTTATTTTAATGGCTGCTTTAGAAGTCAACGTGTTATAAGATCAATTATGAAGATTTATGCCTGGCTTCTGCTCTTTATGATGATCTGCCCGCCTAGTGAGCCTTACCCTTTTAGGCCATGAACATCATGAAGAGCTTTTTCAAGGCTTACTTAAATAACCAAATAGGACAAATTCTGAAAATCATGGTTGTTTCGCACACATTTTCAAACCTGAGGTTCAGACACATTCAAACGTTGTAAATACATGTATTCTTTTTGTTGTGCAAATGCATCGGGAACAGGGAAATGAGATGCACCTCCAGTAATAGATATGGATGCGGGGTAACATAAATTAATAAAACAAAAGCAAAATGAATGTGTCCTCATGTGATTAATTCCAAAAAATAAATAAATAAAATATTTCAGCCTACATGGTTGTCTTCAGGTTCCAAGCATGTTATTGTATCTGTATCTACAGTGTGTGTGTCTCTGTGTTGGACTCACAGGGCTAGACTACCGAAAGCTGACAGATGAAGACAGCAACCCGCTGCAGGCCCTGGAGCCTGTTCTGACCAGCCAGAACGTCCTGTCCATTTCCAAGCTGACCTCCAGGCTGGCCCTGCGCGACGGCCGCGCGCTCTCCTCCAGCGCCGTGCACGCGGCCTGGCTGCGCAAGCTTTTCTGGAAGGGCGACCCCCAGGTCCTGAAGAAGCAGCCCCAAACGGACGCCGAGTTCCTCCACGCCTACGACGCCTGCGCCAAGTACTTCGACAGGCTCTTCCCGGCGGACACGGCGGCCTTCATGGACTCCGTAACGTTCTCCCCCGAAGCTGCCAGCCTGGTCAGTCCCCCTGCATGGCTTACCTGTGCACTGTTACCTCTCAGAGTGGAGGAAACACGATCGCTCTGACCTGCACCTCATGTCCTGTGCTAGTCTGTTCCCAGCACCTTCACCCAGTCAGCATTCTTTAAGCAGAAGGGTTTCACCAACAATTTCCCCCTTTAGAGGCTCGCTGCCAGAGTAAAAACCAACATGTTATTGCGCTCATCATTGTCGGTCTCTCATGCGTGGGGCCGCGGTCTCCGGAATGCATATTGCCGCCGCAAGCATATTCCGTATCCCAGCAGCCAGGCAGGGTGGAGAGACGAGCCACCCGAGCCAGGGCTGGGTCAGGCTGCCTCTTCCGAAACCGCATGGCACTTCCGTAAACCGCAAGCGGCATTAAAGGTGTGAGGATCTGGGAGTGTTCCGCATTCCCGTTTCAAACACGGCGCTGCATGTCGGCCCCAAGTCTACTTTGCCTACTGCAATGGGATTATTCATATCAGTAAACGCTCTCTTCGCCTCATCTCTCACGGCAGACAGCTGAGAGAGGAAGCACAGAGGGAGGTGGCAGGGATAGGTGGCTATTTTTTCCCCCACTTTTTTCTCACAGTTGCTGGCCCCTGTCTTACACAGTGGCTTGCTAGCCAGCTCGCCATTATTCACAATTTCAACCAGCTATCTGGTCTACTCATTGTATATTAGGCATTTTAAAAGGCATATATTCTCTTTTAGACTAAATTGAGAATTTATTATTATCTTAATTTTCTGCCTACAGCACAAAAGGCGATAAACGTTACCGTGTTCCCAGCTTCGTAAGGCCATTTTACCATATTATATGCAAATCATGTGGTCGCTGCAGGCAACATGAACAAGATGAACAAGTGTAACATGAACAAGAGCCGCTACTGTAGATTCTGTCATTTCTAAATGAATCTCTGAATCTTCTGTCATTTCTAAATGAATTTTTCACATTAAGCCAGTCCCAAGCCCTTACTGTTCAAAAGGCTGTAACAGTGTCTACTCTCTGGCTTAGTCATTAACTTCTGTGGGAAAAAGAAAGCCTTCCTTTCACACCCACTGGTGAGTTAAGGTTACACTTTGAAATAGCGTGTGGTGTACTTTATTAATACACCCAGACTTGCCGACAGGCCGCTGACAGCTCATTGGAGGTGTTCATCCATTGCTTGTCCACCAACTGTGTCGCTGTGGATTTTCCACCAACAGACTTTTAAGGATAGCAGAGTGTCGGTCTGAATGGTTCCAGAAAAATGAACAGTGGCAGTAGTTAAAGTGCGGACTGGAGCACAGCCACAGTGTTTGTTCCGTCGACAATGTTGCACAACTTGTGGGTAAAGTTTAGAGCGATGTGCAATGAATTGTTTAGCCCACGGATAATGTGTTCGCGTTTCAGACTGCAGATAGTCTTATCAGAGAGACTCAGAAACCAAAGGCAAGAAAATGCATGTAATAAGGTGGCATGAGCAACAATACATACAGAAAATGACAGACTGCATCACAGGCTCCAGCCTCCAGAGGTATAACTATTTCAGTGTACTTTTACACAACAGCAAACCTCGCCTGCATTTAAAGATGCCTTTATTTGAAGAAGGGCTTCTCTGAGGCCTTGTAACCACCAGCAAATATCTGCAAGGAGCCATCAGAGAGTAAAGGAGATGTGATTGATCCTCCTCCTGTACAGCCCATTAAATTCAGACCCACAACAGTCATTATGTCCCTTTGGCCCGTTTGCCCTGAGATTATTACAATAAACAGCATTCACTGAAGATCCTGATAACCTCCCCCCGTTCAGAGCCAAAATCCATACTAAGTGCTGAAAGTGTTGAAGTCACTGATCCCCCCCTATTTTAGCGTGGGAGTCTGCTGTGCTATTAGCTTCCTTGTTGAATCGATGCGTTCTTTGCGCTAGCTCCGCCTGGCCTCTCCAGGCTCTTATCAGGGCGCCAGGCCAGATTGGCCCTCAAGGGCTGGGCTGTGCAGTGACACCAGTGTCTATGGAAGCAATTGATCACCTGGGTGCGGTGCCACTCAAAGCCAAGGCAGGCTGCGGTCCTGAACATTGTGTGTAATAAAATCGATGCCGATGAAGCTGTTTGCGCCACACGGTGTTGAATCAAGCTGTATAGTTGCAGCGCTTATACTAGATCTCCTGTTTTCAGCTTTAAATAAGGACAGAATTAGAACTGTAGATCCTCTTAAGTTATTGCCCCCTTGGGAAAAATATGGGATGTTTAAAATAGCCTAATCTGATTCAAGTTAAACCTGGTTAAACCCCCAAGAAAAAAAATCCCAGAATACTCATGCCCCCCTCCCCTGGTCCTCCTCACCAATTTGAATCAATTTCACATACTCCTTCAGCCATGGAAAACACATAGTCGTCACAATTTGCATTGATAAAAATGGGTTTCGAATTTAATCCTGAATTGCCTAAAGCAAAAGTCATTTTTGAAAGCATAAAACAGTATTTTCACCAGCATCTCATAACTGAAATGTGTAACTGTAATATGTGAGTGTGTGCATATGCATGTGTATATTTGTGTTTGTTGTGTGTGTTTGTGTGTGCGTACATGCCTGTGTGCACATACGTACTTGTGAGTTTTTGTTGTGTTTGTTTGTTTCTGTTTGCAGTATGCTGTGCTTGTGTGTGCATATGTGTTTATGTCTGTCTTACAGTGTGTACATGTTGTCTGTCTGTGTTGATACGCAGTGTGTGCAGTGTGTATTTGTGATTTTTGTATTTGTCTTTGTGAGCATGTCTGTATACACCTGTGTTTGTTAGAGATTCCCTGTGGATATCAGTGTCCGCTAAGTGAATCAATGCTAATGCAAACACGCATGTGTGTGGCTTCCCCTGTGTGAGGTAGAATCATACCACAGAAGGGCCATGTTTTTTCACCTCTTGTCTACTTTAACCCGCCTCTGGATCTTCTCTGCGCCGTTTTCATTTTCCCCCAGTTGACTGCTGACACCAGGCTGGAGGTTACGAGGAGGGCTCTGAAAACACTCAGACAAATAAGTGAGAAAATGAGGAAAAAGAGCGGCGATGAAAGCTGCCACCTCGCCGAGAATTCCCCCGCCAGCTTTGATGAGGCCCTGAACCACCTCCAGCAATCGCTGGCTCATCTGGAAACACTCAGTCACAGCTTCGTTCTGTCCCTCAAGAACAGTGACCAGGTAATGAGAAATGATGCCGCTTTCTTCTCCCCTTTCTCCCGCGTGCTCTCCTCCTCGGAGGGAGTGAAAGGGGCGCAGATGTTTGCTCTTGTGCAGTGGTGGCCAGAGCTGTGCATTCGCAAAACCTGCGGATGCCGCCGAATTGACTCCCCTCTGTAGCCGCGGTCTGACGTCCCCCGTTTTCAGAGCAGAGCGCAGCCCGCACGTTGTGCGTCGGCATAAAAGAGTCATACTGTTACCCACAGGGACCCAGTACAGGTTGATCCTTTGATTGACGCACACAGCGTTTTGATATTGAGCCAAATATGCCAGCCACATATCTTTTCCTAGGTGTGTGAGCATTGACTGTGCCATGTTAAGAATGCACTGTGTGTAAATAGGAAATGCACAAATATGAAGTGTATGAATATTAGTTGAGGACAGCCTTGAAATTTCATTTGGTTACTTCCATTTAAAGGACATCCAGAGTAGATTCTTCAAAAAATGATAAGAATTTTGAATTTTTATATATGCAGTATTTCTAAGCGGAACTTAAATAATGGATGTAAGTTTTCTTGAGAAAGTCTTTTAAAATGGACCCTCAGAGAAAGTGTTTATCTGGACACGCACACACCAAGCTGATGTCATTACGAGGCTGATTTATAAAAGTTTGCTGCACTTTCAGGATTTTTATTGTCCAAGAGAAATGTCCTTGGTGGCTTTTAACTCTGCTCCAAACAAATGGTGTTTGAGGAGCTATTTTCCTTCTTTGAAACGAAGAAAGTTATTGACCAGAGACTGGAAGAAGCAAAGAGCTACTGTAAACAGCTTTTTTTTCTGTTTTTAAATTACTGTTGGTTGCATTTGTGGAAATAGTTGTAGCCCTGAGAGCACAGAATGTAGGAAGATTCAGTGGATTTTCAGTGTAGGAACACTCAAATTGATTTAATTTCTGATGTTTTTCACTCTTTCAGGAGCTTTTACAGGAGTACAGCAGGTTGTATGACTTGTCCCGGTCAGATAGGGAGAAAATTCACCATTTGGCAGTAAACATGCTGATGGATGGACAGCCACTTGAGTACATCCAGCAGCTGCTAGAGGTTGCCGTCGGCCCCTTGGACATCTCTCCGAAAAACGCAGTACAGGACGCAGTGGAGAGAATAGTCTCAGCTTTAAGGTATATGTACCCCCCCAACCACCACCACCTCCCCTTCTCTCACAGACACACACAGCCCCCCGACAGCTCACTTTCTGATGTGGTGGCCTTTGAGCCTTTCATTAACCTTTTGTCAAGTTAAATCTGGCTTAAGGGTGTCTGAGAAAAAGGCCAGCACAGCCTGTCACTGTATGCATGCCATGCCTGTATCTCTTAATATCATAGTCTTAATATCATTTTATGGGTCAAGGAAGGCTGTCTGTTAACAGAAACATGTATGCTTCATTCCACAGCATCCAGGGGAAGTAAATCATGCATGCCGGCATCGTGTCCTCCGTTTCTCTCATTTTATTTTTTCCTTAAATGCTTTCTCCTTGCAGTACAATTCAGGATGTCCAAAATGGTGTGCTGGGAAATATTCCAAATTTACTCAGCTTACGGAGCCATCAACAGGTTTCAGGATGACAGGCCTGGCACACATACAGTACTACATGACTGATATTAAAGTCTGTGTGTGTGTGTGTGTGTGTGTGTGTGTGTGTGTGTGTGTGTGTGTGTTTGTTCACAGAGCTTTGTTAGCAGTGATCACAGCCTAGTTTTATTTGATATAAATACATAAATAAATAAATAAATAAATAAATAAATAGTTTAATTTGATATTAATTTATTTGATATAAATTTATCTCATATGAATCTCAGTCTCATATGTTGTCAAATGCAGAGTGCTGCGATGTTGGTATTCCAGTGTCAATACAATGCTGTTTGAAAGTTGAAAGTTGTTAGATAGGTAGTGTTTTATGGAAAATGTAATTGAGTTCATTGCAGCAGTGTAAGTGAACCAGAACATTCTAAGGACTTCCTGGAGACTGGGGTATTGTTTGGAGTTTACAGCCAAATGGTGATCAAGATCTACGGCATTCAGTCTAACATCTGTGATACTTGGTCCTTAACTTTGAGTGAGGAATATTGACTATTGTCTGTGTTTTTTGTTGTAGTTTTTTTAGCTTCTTACACTTTTTGCTGTTGCTGTTCATGTCAGTAACAGCCAGACTCACATCTCTGTAAGAAAATCTGAAAGAGCGAATACTTAAATTCTTTGCTGCAATATAAGGACAAAGCATAGTAGCACTTCCATTGGATGCCCTCATATCCTGCAAGGCAGGATGTGCAGTATGCTTTAGGCTGTGGTCTCTGACAAAATTCATGTCATAACATAAAAAGCACTCTCCAGCAAGCAATTTCATTTTTCCTAGCTCTACTCATTTATTTAACAATGGCATGAATTTGAAAAGAACGCCATTACAATTTAACCAGTGGAATCAAAGTACACTTCCTTAAGATAGTCTTTGCGGACGCCTGTTCTGTAGGAGGCCATTGCAAAGATCATTTATTTATTGGTTCTCTTGGCCAGTAAATCAATACCTGGCTACTAGATACTGTGCAATTTTTAATGAGTAGATTGTATTTAGCATTTTACCTGTTCATTTTTTGACATTAACGGGTACTCGCCCATGCATGCTTTCATGTCTGCTGATTGATATTTCTCCATGTGAAATCTCTGTCTATATTCATTGTACTAATATACTGCATCTGGGTCAATACTCATTTTCCTAATATACTGTAGGTTGTATGTTTAACCTCAGAGATTTTATGTCTTTGAGTAGTAATGGTGTCCTCACAAGTCCCCTGCATTTTGTAGCAGAAACATCATAGGCATGTAGGCACATGGTTATCCTTGCTTCGTAACATTTTCTGCATACTGTAGCGTAAGGATTGTGTCACTGTTTGGTTGGTAAATGTGTCTTTAACTGTGACTTTAATTGGCCCAGATTGAGCTGCCTCATGTGGTTTCAGTGAAAATTCCTGTCAGTCCTCAGGCGTCAGGTTCAGGTTGTGCTCTTTCTGCTCACCAGCTGTCATTCGAATACATCCCGATGCTTGAGATTAAGTCACTTTTATTTTACATTATCAAACAGAGTTCATATTGCAAAGGATAGCCATGTAGGAGAGGTACTGTACATACCAGCTACTAAAATAATTGAGATATAGATTTGATTTGTTTATTTTGAATTTAAGTTCTGTTCTGTGCGGTTTGCTTATGGGGCTTCTGTCTGATGGAATTCATGTCCTTTTAGTATGGCTGAGAAGTGATCTCCAGTGATGTATTATCAGTCGAATTGCACAAGGCTTCTTTTGGTTCTTACCTTGAAGCTCCTCGTTAACCTTCATCTGCGATGGGAATAATTGAAGAAGATAAGCATTTTATATGATTCTGAAAACTCTGGCGGGGGCTCAGTAGTGTTCGGCTAATCCTATTAAACAGGTTTAGTTCACATGGCAGAACTTGGGAGCTGGGTAGGATGCTACAGCCTGCACAGTGGAGCTCTGAAGAAAAAGAAAGAAGAAAGACAGGCATTGCTAAATTTATGGCAAAAATCATTTGGCATGTATTTCTTTGATTTTGTAGACCTGTGAAATGTATGCAGATGTACTGCATGAGCTGACACTCAGCCTCTTGGCTTGAAGCAGTCCTCCTCTACAGTATATTAGCTGAAATAAAGACCGTGATATCAGCTGTCTGTTCAATGATGCTTATTTTCAACATCAAATTAAAACAAAGGTTCCACTTGATAGAACCGTCTAAAGACAAGGCGGCAGAGATTTTGAATTATGGAGTCAAAAACTTGATCGTTTTAGAGGTAGCTTTTTGAAAAACATAAAAGCTATGCCTCTGGGAGGAATGCGTAACACACATGCTTTATATCTGACTACAGCATAGCAAGAATCAGTGAGCATGTCAGAGAATGCCGCAGTAAACCCGTTTGGAACAGCACCTCTCGCTCTTGTTGTACACCTGGCCATTTGCGCTGTAATGTACGGAGGCGTTCGGCGTGCGCTCTGCGGGGATGAATGGTGCTTTGCATCTGTCTTCATGAGAAATGATCCCATGTAATAAAGGAACTCACAGCAGTGTCTGCAGACCTGCTGCTGCATGCAGCATCACTGCTGAGCTGGGAATAGTCCCTGCAGCTCTGCAGAGCGGAGCACGCTGTAGAATTGTGCAAGGACAGCCGTACTGTACGACCCCATAGCACTGATCAGCACTGCAGCACTGAAGTACGTGGTGGTACTGTATACGCTCACAAAGCGCAGAGAGAGGCCACAGAAATGTGCACAAAAACATGAATGGACATCTGTACAGTAGTACTGCAGAAATAAGCCAACATACTAGACAGCACTGTTGGACACTGCATCATCTCCCCAGAACCTGGCCGTCTTTGGATGAAAGATCTTTCGAGTCGCCTTCCCGAGTCTCAGGATTGTGATCGTGTTTTGTGTTTCTCTGTTTGTTTCCAGTGGAAATAGCACAGCATTGATAGGTGGCAGAGACCCCCTGAAGGTTCTGGAAGGAATTGTCAAATCTGTGCATGCCAATGTTCAGAATGGGTAAGATTTCCTTTTGGTTACTGAAATTGTAAATATGAATGGTACTGTCTCTATTGCCTCTATTGATTTTCTGTTTGTTCATTCATATGTGCTGTGCGTATGTGTCAATATTTGTTTTTTCTTGTGATGTGTGTGAGAATACTGTGTCTGCATTTGTGTCACGTGTGTGTTGACCTTGCATCCTGCATTTGTGTCACATGTGTGTTGACCTTTTTCATTGTCTCTCACTCACTTGCACACTCTCACTCATCCCTTTGTTCCTTCTCTCACTCGCCTTCTTTCTGTGTCTCTCTCTGACTCGTGCGCTCGCTCCCTCCTTTTCTCGCCCGCTCAGGGGCAGCCTCGTCTCCTCCGACGACCTGCTGGCTTGGCTGAGGCCCTTCTGCGCTGATGGCTCCCTGCCTGTGAAGCCGCGCATCGAGGTGCTTCAGATCCTGGAGCAGGCCTTCCACCTGACTGACCAGGACAGCAGGCTGCTGGTGTTCTTCAGGAGCCAGGCTGTGCTCAAGTCCTGCTGGCCAGACCGACCGGTAGGCAGGGGTCACCCCCTTGTCTGTCACCCCCTCCCTAGTAATGCAGTGCCCCACTCCCCATCTGTCACCCCCTGGTACAAAAACAATAACAAGATTTATTTAATATAGCGCATTTTACACCAGAGCTGTCGCAAAGCACTGTGCAGACAGCTATTGAATAGTAAAGCATCATAAGTCATTGCTGTATGTTCTGTACTAAAAAACTATTACAGAACGTTACATTACAGATCCACCTGTTCACACTACACCTCATTTCCTCTACCATAGTGTGAGCTTATTCCCTGTTTATGTAGTTTTTATGTTGTGGTTTTGTTGTTTGTAGTTTTTATAGTTCTGTAGTTTTTCATTCTCCTAATAATGGAGATACTGGGTTTCACTGGACGTCCTTGATCATGTACATTGTCCTTGTTTTTGTACAGCATTTCATGCAGTTCTGCTAAATGTACTTTGCATTGTACACTGGAAGTCACTGGATAATACTGTCAGCTAAATGACAAAATGTAAATGTGGTAATGGTAATCTCAAGATGGCGGAAAAAGTGAACAAAACGAAAAAAAAAAAAACAGCTGCTGCATGTCCTGTCAAAACTGTCAATGCAGATGGTTAGGTCTTGAATTCAGAAACATCTCTGTGTGTTAGTGCATGTGAATGTGTATGGGGAATAGAGAAGGACTGTGCTCCTGCCTCTCACTTTACTCTGTTTTGCTTGGGGAGGGATTGTTTAAGGTTGTTTGAGTTTCTTTCCTTGTTAGATCTCCATAATGCATTAAAGGGATAGAGTAATGAACAGACATGTTGACCCTTCTGGAAATCCCCCTCCAGGAGAGTTATTCATCCTTCATTGAGCTGAATGCGGCGCGCTTAGCAGCAGACGTATCTCCTGCACGTCCCGATGCTCAGGGCAAAAAATAAGATTAAAAATAAGATTTAACCTTTCATACGTCAATGCAGATCTGCCCACAGACATGTCACTCACAGTAAAATGTAGGGCATTTTGTGCAGCAGACAGCGTGTCTGTTTTCTCACCCCTGTGCACTGCTTTAAAATATTAACCTAAGAACATGGAAAGAGTAGGACAGCATTTACTGTCAAATTTTAAGATATTATTGAACCTAATTTGGGTCATGGTGCTTTTGCGGTGCATTAAAATCCCGTGCTCTCATGACAGCCTGCAAAAACTAGTGCTGCTTTCATGATGAAGTCATCCCAAAGGCCTACCCCTTTGATGCTGGTAGTGCAGTCCCTCTGGTTATAATGGTAGGCACCATTCAGTCAGTTTACTATATGTGTAGTAGTATATAGTATACTACTAGTATATAGTATACTCCATATATTATATGTGTGTGTGTGTGTGTGTACACACACACACACATAAAAGTAAAGAAAGGTTTTCTTTACTTTTACAATAATGGTAAAGACATCAAAACCATGAAATAACACAAATGGAATTATGCAGTGACCAAAAAAGTGTTAAACAAATTTTATTTTAAGATTCTTCGAAAAAATAAAGTAGACATAAAATAAACAGCAATTACTAGAAGCAAGTACTGAAAAGGTGGAACCAAGATGCACTCAGAAGAGGTGGGTCTTCAGTCTGTGGAGGAAGATAGTCATTCCTTCAATATTTCTGTTTGTCTAAGAAATACATTTCAAGTATTTAAGCATAAGTCTTCAGATCAAAATGTCTTTGAATGCATGTTTTCCATTATTTTAATCAGGTGTGTCCAAACTTTTGACTGGTGTATACACACACACACGTACTAGCAACTCTGGCTGGCCTGAGAGTATATCCAGTGAGATACATTCAAGCCCTTGTTTCCCTTTTTAAATACAATCTCCTCTGATCCTATCATTCGTCCTCTGTTGTGATGAAGGGGATTTGCCTTTGAGTACAGTATTTCTCCTCTTCCTTAAACTAATCATCTAAATGAACTCCAAATCATTGTCACCTGGCCCCTAATACCGGAGTAGTTTGTTTCTTTGCAAGATGAAAATGCTTGTGCTTTGATTTGTTTCTAATAGAATTGGTTTTGGTTGAATTTGGAGAGTTTTTTTTTTTTTACTTTCTTTTTTCGTGATTCTGACTGGAAGTCATGACTTCAGATGGTGTAGTTGGAATTACTGTGATCAAAGATGAACACACTTTGCATCATTCCAAGCAGCTATCTTTGAAAAAATTGTGTTCCAAGATAAATACCTAGTTGATAGTTACTTAGATATGAAAAAGTGTTTGATCCAGGAGATGAAATCCACTTTAAAGTGGTTGTTTTTCCCTCACACTGCAACATATTTTAAGTTGACATAAGTAATCCTAAAATAAAGTACTTTGGATTAGCCTACCTCATGAGCACATGTATGGTAAATTTTCTTGCACTGTTTTTTTTCCTAAAGATGGCATAAAGTAAGTTCACCACTGATGTTATTGTTAATAACAAATATTTAGCATGAGCCAATGAAATTAATAGTAAGTTAATGTTTTTATGAAGCAACAACATCACTGTTGAGACCCAGACACTCGTATGAGAGTAATTTTTGCCACAGAAATCCAGATGGTATTTTCCTCTATATGTAGAGCAAAACTCAATTATATTATTACCGTCATAGTCTCACTGATTGATATGATTAGGTCAGATGTTTTTGCACAAGAGCTTTTAAAGTCCTTAGCATATTTAAGCAACTTCTGTTTAATCACATAAAAGTCATATTGGATATTCGGGGGAAGATTTATCAAACACTCTGCAAGTGAAACTAGCAAAGCTCACACTCAGTGATACAAAGTATCTGAGGGTAGTTACTAACCATACAAATAAGTATGTTTGTGAAGCAGGTGGTGACAGTGCTGTCTCCAGCTATATATGACAAAGACCCTCTGGTTCTCATGCAGATGGGACTGGTATGTACTTTGTAAAAGGACCATTCTCAGGTGATGTTAGACCTCAAGACGTTTCAGCCTGGAACCATATTGCCCATTGTTGTTGCTATGTAAATGTTACTTTCAAAGGACAAGTGTACAAAAAAAAAAAAAAAACAAAAACATTTTTTACACTGTTCACTATCATACTGAACTGCCTGGAGAACTGACTAGGGCATTGGTAGAAATCTAAAGATAATCTTGCTTCAGTTTTAATCTAAGCAAAAATGGCTTAATTATTAGGCATTCATTTTCATTTTGGTGGTATTGTCTGGAAACAAAATAGTTGTATAGACTGATTTTACAATTTTAATGCTGGACAAAGGTGAAAAGTTATGTTATAAGCCTATGTAAGTGGAGATAGAGGGCAATTATAGGTGTAAGTCAACTGCAAAGGGAGGCACTGAGTAGATGAACTTCTTTCACATTCAGGCCTTTGTGCACCCTCATGGTAGCCTTAGTTCTAGGAGCAGGAAAATGAGCGTGACCACAGATGTTACTACGCATTTTATGAATAGAATGACATTTGAACATTCCAGTAGCCAGCACAGACCCCCACAAAGAACATCATTGGGCTGAATTGGAATGGAGAATTATGGCAAGTCCAAGACAGCCCTCTTCATTTGTGGGGCTTTCTAATGCCTTAAAGGAGCAGAGAGCACAAGCTTTCTACCATAAATGAGTAAACTGTCTTCTGTGAAGCGGTCAGTGAGGCAAAAGGCTGTCCAGCACACTGTTAATTTCTTTGAATGAATACTTGTTTTATTTATAACTACTGATTTCCCCTGACTTGAATAGTGGGCTTGAATAGTGTTATGCTCACACTCACTGGTCTGGGAGTGTTATTAGCCTGGTCTGACACTGTTGCTCATTCAGCTTGAATGGATCTTCTCTTCTTCTGTGGTGAAAGTCTCTCTGGAGATGAGCATCTGCTAAATGAATGTAATGTGATGTAATGACTTTTGGTAGCATACTGTGTGTTGACAAAACAGATTTGTAAACATAGGATGTGTTCTGATAGATGTTATGCATGGTTGGATATTTTAAGTCTATTTATGGTTCAGAAAATATAGAGGGATTGCTATAGTGCATCATTGACGTGAAAAGGTGGCTATTTAATACAAATTAGATTTAAAATTTAGTTGCAATTCCATAATCACCATGCATCTGTCACTGGATGAAGTCATTAGGATTCACGGAAAGTAACTCGGCGTAAAACTAGATCTAAATAGAACTAATAAACAGGGTTAATATGGTCATTATAACAAGGTCTTTGGTCTCCTGAGAAACCGGATTAATTTGATTGTGGTTACCCATCCAGGTTTAATTTGAGAAACAGATGTTGGATCACAGAAGAATGACATCCTTGCATAGATACAGCTCTCAATTGCTTGCTTTCTTGTGCTTCTCTGTGGCCATGTTCTGTGTGCCTGTTATTTTTCAGCAGCATTGTGTTGGAGGATCACCCACAATAGATGAATTGGTGCTTGATTCTGCGCCATCTGAAACTTAATGAGTTTGCAGTTGTCTTTGAACAAATGGAAATGATGTTTTGTGATAGCTTTCATGAAGAATAAACCCAGCATTCAGTGCTCTTAAGTGTGTCGCACAGATTCACCTCTGAATGCCCCGGATATGTCAACATTCTTCCATGTCTTACAAGACCAGACTCAAAGGACCATTTGATGTACACTACTCTGTTTGACATAGCATTGATCAGTGCAGTTGTTTTTAATAAGGAGATGTTTTTATTTCTTTACTTTCGATCAGGCATTTTTCAATGCAGTGAATCTATCAAAGGTTGAATATGGTGTCAAGGGTTTTAGGGCAGTAGAGATCATTGAGTTCATTGTGGTATATAGTAGAGATGAAGGCAGACTTTGGACTACTTTCTTATCACTTTCATCAGTGATCTCAGTTGAAATGTCTTATGTCTAAGACTTATTCCAAAAGGTTGTCATGAGATGTTATGTTTTTTGTTTTTTTTTTTTTTTTTGCACTTTAACAGCTTAAATCATGCCGAATGGTTTACTTTACCACTTGTCATAAATTTAAACAGTATAATACAGATGTGCCTTTTGATCAAACTGCTTTTGTAGATGTCATAGTTTTTACTTTATTTGTATGGTATGTATGGTATGCTGTATGCAGTCAGCCAGCACTAGGCCATTTGGTAATGGGTAATTGGTAGTGTATTTGAAGTTCCTGTACTTTTTCAGTTTTTGCTCATTCTTAGTTTCACTCACAATAATATTTGGCTGGTTTCATACATATTTTCCCATTGAGGCCAGTGTGTGCAATGATTTAATGATTTGACGGTTTCTTTAATAAACCGCAGGCTATATTAGTCAAGGAGAGAAATGTATAGGTTCAGATATTTGCATAATCTGCACTGGCTGCAAATAGAATTGACCATTATTATTGAGAGATAAAGCCCTGTCTTGCATGTGGCTTCCTTTACACAGTAATCCAATATGTTGCAGGTCCTCAGAGATTCCAATATTGAGTGGAGGAATGTAATCCATAGCCACAGGACCGTGACTGTGACTCACTGGTACCTAATCAGCCTCATGGGTTGATGGGAAACAGAGTGGAGATCTCCCTAGGCAAGACTGGAGGTCGATTGAACTGACCAGAATGCGTGCCACCTGTCAGGTCCATGAAGGAACTCCGTGGTGTCATTGGTGAAGTTGGACATGCAAGATGGGAGCCAGAGCTCTTGTTTTTTTTTCCCTTGATGTCTTTCCTCCACAGTTCCATTACTTGGATTTGTGTTAAAGCTACAGTTGGGGTCTTGAGTAATCTTCTAAGTCAGGCTTTGCATACATCAAAGAGGCCTTAATATTTAATTATGCTCTAGGTGCTATAAGTACTACTCCTACAAATCAATGTGTTGCTGGGAAGAGGGCCAGCCGCTGCAGAATTAACAGGCTGTTACTGTACGTGGAGTCAGTCACCTAGCTCGTCAGTACATCCGCAGCAGTTTCCAGTCCTCTAATTATTATCTGTAAGAATTAAAAATGTAGAAGTCTTCCCCTTTTCAAAAGGTCTCAGAGGCCTTGATTCCGATTTTTGTGCCGAATCTGCTCAGCACTCAAGGGGAAGAACATTTTGTTCTAATACCCCTGACACCCTTTATCTGGAGGCCTCGTGTTCTCTAATTTTCTAGTTAACTGGTGCATAAATAATAGGGGTCAAGATGTTGACATCTTTGCGCAAGAAAAACTTCCAGCCAAGGAAGGCTGTCACATCGACACACAAACCTGTCACATAGACTCCAACCATTGACCACTGTGCTATTCTGCTGACCACAAAGCTTATTTATGCTTGGCAAGAAATGAATATGGGAGGTGGGTGATTGGCCAGAAACAGCCAGGGGGAAAAGCAATATACCTTTAAACTGCTAGCATCAGGGTGTTGTGCTCAGTTTTACAATGGACCAATGCTGTCATTTTAACGATTTTCTCATTTTCTGTTCTGACTTGGCTGATGGTATTCATTTGAAGCTTTGTTGTTGTCTTTGTCTTTTTTTCCCCTTCTACCCAGCTAATAACTAAGTTTGTAGCGTAACATTCTATGTATCAGTGTCTAAGCATTCCTAATAATATTAAAGAGTAGTTACTCACTCCACTGAACCCTGAAGTGAATCAGCTACAGCAAGGACGCATGTTGTTTGCATAAGTGTTTCTTGCCACATGCAGTTCTGCAGGACACTTCTGTACTGCACTGTCTAATGACAGACCTCAGCTGCTACAGCTTACTAGCTTAACCATATACTAGCTTAAGATGTATTCATTTACAAATGTCTGACTTCAAACATAACCTTTTCTGAAAGATTAGATAGCTAATTGACACATCAAATAAGTCAGAATCAGGATTTTTTTTAAATAACAGAAAAATATTGGTTAGTAATTAAGGATTTTGCTTGTACATTCTCTCATTTTGCATAACAAATTATATAATTTCCCAAACTACATTGTGCTATTTTAATAGCTGTTTATAATGGAAATATAGCTTTTGCAACAAAAAAACTGAATTTCCCCTCTGTTTTGTTTTGTGACATTATGACAAAAAGCAATATTGCATTACTTAAAATAATTATCTAGTTAGATGATGTGATGTGATGATTTGTATGAGAGACTGTGGAGCAGTATGTTGGAAAATGCACTCTGACTTATCCATTTACATTTACATTTGCATTTATTCATTTAGCATTCATTCATTTATCCAAGGGGACAAAAACTGTATCCGTAACCATAGAGTCTGAACAATCAAAAAATTCTGAGGTGATAAATACCACAGATATAGCATAAATATTGGTCAGCAGAGGAAATGGAGAGGTATTGCTTAAACGTTATTGTCTTTAGTTATACAAGAGGCAGTAAAGATAATGAGAGAACCATATGTTACTGCACTGTACCGCACTGTTGCTGCTGTTGAGAGAAGAACTGAGATTTACACACGGGAATATAATGAGTTGGATGACAGAATGCCAGCAAACTTGGTCCCAGGGTACAAGAAAGCACACGGGCAGAAACGATAGATTACGGATGGAGGGGCAGGATGGTTAACACAACTGTAAGCAGAAACGGGGCTTTGGAAACAAATGTGAACAGCAGCAGGAAAGCAGTTTGTTAACAACAGTTAACAGTATGTTAAAGGTGACGCAAACAGGGGAGAGAGAAGACAATCCTAGTAGCCAAATTCAGTGATAGTTAAGAAAGATATAGAGTATAGGAAGGAAGGCCAGCAAATGGAGAATTGCAATAGTCAAGGCAAGACATGACCCAAGTCTGGAAGAGAAGTTTTGAAAAAATACTTTATTGGAAGGGATTTGTTGTACCAGTGGTATGTAAGAAAAAGGCCTAAGTAAGTCAAACAGCAGTAGAGAAGGAGGGAGTGAGGGAGAAAGAGAGAGTGAGAGATAACATATAAATGAAGAGGTTAACAGAAGTGTATGAAATAATTGTAAGAAAACCAAAAGTCAGATTTGCAGCAGTTTTGTGTAAGATTGATGGAGTGTACCCTAAAAGACATGTGTCTGTTTGACACATTAAAATCCAAGAGGAAACCGATGAACCAGAGTGAGGTAAAAAGAGGTGGCTGTGCATTATACATTATCTGCACAGAAGCGATAGGGAAAAGTCATGGAAAACAACGAGAGATTGCTGGACGGAATTAAGAGCCGAAAGTTTGTATCCAGTGGGACAAGATCTCAAACATCATAAAGCTGCTGAGGACTCAAGTCAAAGGCTTTAAAGTAAACTGCCTCTACTTAGAAGGGGGTCGTTGCATGGTCAGTCTGAATTGCAAATGACCATTGCAAAAGCAAAGCACTTTACTGCAAAGTGTGTTTCACCCAGTGATGCGGTGGACAGCAGAGAATTTCAGTTTGAGTCGATCCCAAATTTGACAGTACTGCAATAGGGGCTGACAGCCTAATCAAAACTTCAGTGGAATCTTTATCTTTCTTTTTAAGGTTAAAGCACGCAGTGGTCCAAACATCCCTTGTGTGGCTGCAGTTATTTGAATCATAAGTTAAGGTCATTGCAGAAAGAATTCAGAGAGCACCTTTGATTTTCTTAAAGATATGATTTAAATTCCTTTTAGGAGCACTGTTGATGATTTACATTGGAGACACGTCAGGCACCTCTTCAGGAAGTAACTAGAGGTCATCTCTCAGCAAGGGACTCCCCAGAACCTTTGACCCTTGGATAAACTACATAAACACCCTTTGGAAAAGTAATACATTTAACTGAAAGATCCTTATTTTAGAGGTAGGGTTGTCTTCGTTTTTTATACTCCCTCGGAATAAATAATGTAAAATGTGAAAGAAGTCGTTATTTAAATGTCAAAGGTTAGACTATATCCAAACTATTTTAGTGTCCATTGAGTGAACTTGAGAGAACATTTAGTACAATAGTTTTCAGTCAAACCAACTGTAAAATGATGTAGATCGACAAAGTAGATGGATACTGTTACTACAGCACATACAGTGTATAGGTGTAACTTGTTTTATTGTCATTATATACTTTTTTGTCTATGATTAAGCTGCCCAGAAGAATTATCATCCCTCTCTGACTGACTGACTGACTGAAATAAGGACTTCAGCAGTACTTATGTTTTACAACTAAGATTGTTAGTTAAAAAGTAATACAATAGGAACATGCTAAAGTCCTGAACAGTTCCTGTGCTTGTTTTATCACAGTGGAAATGCAATTTAATGTACTATTTTTTCTATTGCTGTGTTCTGCTCCATTGTAAAGAATCAAATTATGAAATGCCTTGTGCTCATTTTTTAAGAGCGCAAGCATCACCTCTTGAAATGAAAATAATAATAATAATAATAATAATGTAATGTGTTATTAGGACCAGATGTTTTACAGTTTAGCTCTAGTACTGTAGTTTATCCTTAGGTAATATTAAGCACTCGGGTCATTAGGAAAGGTACTTAGCCGTTAAGTGCATAACCCTGACACTTGAGTGTTTTCACTGCCCCCCTTCCAGACTGAATATTCATTGAACATTGTATTCCCCTACTCCATTGCTAATTAATGAGCTATATGAAGCAGGCTCAAGTCTCCGTGCAAATGGGTATATATTAAAATATTTAACTGAGTTATGAGCAAGTGTCAAGCAGGTGCGTGTCAAGATTGTTTTAGAGTCAGACACTGCAACTGCTGCTTGTACGTGCACAATATAAATTCAGAGGAGCCAATGAGGTGTCTTGGGGACCTTGAGATGGAATATTAACTACAGTACGCTTTGAAGTGACAATGCATTAAGCCTCACAGTTCCAGACTGGTGCAGAGACTGAATTTGGAAGTTAATGTTTTCAAGCACATTGCAGACAAGCTTAATAATGTGGATCGAAATAGTTTTTTTTTTCTTTTATTCTTTCTTTGTTTTTTTCTTTTTCTATCTCAAACTAATAAACAAAAAATGCAGCATCAGGCCTGAGATTGCACTTTCCCTCTTGAGTATACAACAATTTTCATTACACAATAACATATTATGTGACAAATCATGCAGTACAATCCATTTTGTTTTGTGTTTCCCTGATAGATTGTCTTTGTGTATGCCTCTAGGTGGTCAGAAATTGTCCACACTTGAAGGATTCCTTGTATCACATTTTGGTATTCAAAGCACCCCCCCCCCACTGCTTCCCCCAGAATAGGTGGGGAGGGGGGTCTAGCAACTCTGAAGTAAATGACCTCTGCAACTTCATTGCTGGGTTCACTAGGGATATAGCTGCATACTGGGTAGTAGGTCAATGAATATTAATGGGTTTTTTTTCCAGCTTCTTGGAAAGGCCAAAAATGAAAGATTCTCCCTTTCCTTTGCCCTGCTTTGACACACTTTATTCATGCAACAAGCTTATCGTGCACCAGTTATTTCATAGCCCAAATGACAATGTCACAGCAGGACAGCAGGGGCATCGCACTGTTTTCTCCACAAGAGACAAAGGGTCTTAATGCCATGGTCATGCAGTTTTTTTTTTTTAAACACTGCAGGTGAAATCATTGGGAAAGGTTGTTTTTCTTGAATTCATTTTCCTCACTGTTACTCTTTGTTTTATCTTACAATTTGAGATAAAACAAGCAGCCCATTTAAGGTGAAATTTGGGATTTGGAGTCAGAGTGATTACCAGGAGCTTACATCAGTCTATTTGACCAGTAGTGATTTAAAATTAATGAATATCGTTTTTGAATTAGAAGCAGAAGCCAACTGAAAAAACAGTGCTGTCTTTTATTGAGCTTGATATTTTACATGAAAGTGGGTATGTCTTTGCCCGATATCTGAACCACCTGCCTGGAGAACTTGACTTTACATTTCATGTTTGCCTCAGACAAACCATGTGTCCTCTGTATGCAATTTAATTCCTAATATACCAATTCATGCTGATAAAAATCAAAAGGCACACCTGCCCTTGAAGTCACTTTGGGCTGTTTGAGTTTGGTAGTATTTCTCCTATGTACTGTTAGCAGATGATCTCCCGAGACCATCTGTGTGAAAGAACATTAATTCACAATCACTCAGTATTTCGTGCATTCTTTGGATTGCATTGAAAGTGCTATCAGAACCATGCACTTATTGCCATTAGATTATGTCTGCATATGTCAATATGGATGTATCGGATGTGTGGATGTATTGGCTCCAATGTAAAGGAAACAATCCGGAGATAAAATTAAGGCAGGATAAAAATGCAGGAAGAAATGAGATGCCCTCATTGTGTTTCGTCAAAAAATTAAAAACATGATGGTGGTGGTTTTATCTTGGAGGCATTTGATTTATGCATGAGTTTTGGGTCTATCAATTATAGCTTTAGTCAATTTAGGATGGAAACATTTGTCAGCATGACTATAGTGTACACTAATGAAAAAAGTGAAAGAAGTTGATTTGCACTGATGTACAATTGCATTACAAATGCATTTGCCCATTTTCCAACCTATAATTTTAGGTAGAAGTTATTGTCTAAGCCCCATGAAATCAAGCTGCTCCCGCCCTGTCAGCACATTTAAGATTTCATAATAGTTTTGGTGAATGATCTTTGAGTATCTTTGTGAAAAGTAAAGCCACATTCTGTTGTCGCTGTTTTTTTTTTTTTTTTTACTTGCACGAAATTTAATCGGCTCAGTTAGACTTCTGTGCTACTGCTGCCTGTTGCGAGTTGATTTCTTGAATGTTCGTGCTTTCCTGAGACTTTTCAAAGCTGTCTTGTCTGCCTGATAAGTGGCAGGCCCTTGACTCTCAATCAATTCACCAAGAGCATCATGGGAAGAGAAAGCTTTTTTATCAGGCCCTGTCGTTGTAGTGGTCTTTTTTTAAATTGATGCTGTGCAAATGCCCCAGCTGAATATTGAAATTGAATTTGAAAGCGAACAACTCATTATGTTTGTTTGGACGACTTAAGTGAAGCATTACTGCAAAGTGATGTGATGTCCGAGGTAAAATGAGAAGTACTTGGATGAGCGTCAGTGAAGATCTCTCACATCAAAAGTAGTACATGCTTAATTAGAGACTGACAGTTCACAGATATTGCCAAGTCCAGCACAACTTATATTATATAGTCTTGTTTCATGGTGTCCATGTCGACAATGGGATGTTGGACCATTATCATTAGTTGTACCATTTATCATTACACTTGTAAAAAGGCCTGAAAGCAAATTCCATAACTGTAATTGAGTGCAGACATTGTATATTGTACATGACTGACAGTATTGACAGAGATGCGATTCTGTGTAACTACTGCTAGCTGACTGAATGACTGTGAAGGAGAAAGACTGAATTCACATCAAACCAGGAGTTCTCAACAAAGCCTTCAGTCAAACTGTACTTATTTGTCTATTTAACGCTGCTGTCATATTTCTCAGCCAATTTTGTTCAATGATCTCTTGCATAGCCTACATATATATAAAATAGTCGAAACAAACATAGTGAGATAATATATACACACTTCTTTATTTTTCTTTATCCACATTTTAGAATAATAGTAAAGACATCAAAAGTATCAAATAACACAAATGGAATTATGCAGTGACCAAAAAAGTGTTATAAACAAATCAAAACTACCTTATATTTTACATACTTCAAAATATTTTTTTTGGAAAGAAATTCATGCATAGGCATCAACTTTGAACAAATAAATTTCAAGCATAAATGTTTAGATCAAAATGTCTTTGAATTCATGTTTCCCATTATCTTATCAATTGTGTACAAACCTTGGACTGGTACTGTGTGTGTGTGCGTGTGTGCATGCGTGCGTGCATGTGTGTCTGACTGTGTGTATGGTCATTGGATAAGGATAAGGACAAGGATGTTTTTATTGTTATTCTAGAACATGTTGTACATGTTGACATATATTTGGCACGTCTTTGCAGACTGTGGAATTTGTTGTTTACATGTTGCCATCTGATTGTTGCTTGTACCTTAGAACAGACAACATTCTGTAGGGGGGGGGTAGTACATGTTATCTCCTTTATACCTGTATTTAATGGAAGTATAAAAGCGCAATGGAAGTGACACACAAGTGTCACTAGTGTTATGTGTTGTGGCTAGTGTTGTGTAAGCAAGTGTTTTGAGAGACAAACTGGAAACCAGATCTGCTGCCACAGAAGGTGCAGTACAAGTGGCATCATGACAAAAGCATGCATTTATTTTAAAATGTTTACTGTTGATCTGAACATCACAAAAGTCCCAGTCGTCCTCATCCTCTACGCTGAAACGGAGGCTGGTAGGTGGGTTTCAGGATGAACGATATCCCTGATTGAAATGCACTAGAGAACAACAGACTGATTGTTCTTCCGATGCATTTGCTTGGCCCCTTTCAGCTCTCACCGTTTTACTTATTCCATATAAAATAGCGTAGCCTCTGGCTCATGCTTGCAATCCTCCCTGGTCACAGGACCCACCCACCATAATTGGTTTGGCAGGAGAACAGCATCCATGCCTGCAGCAGCTCTGTGGCGGCCTCTCAGTCCCATCGTTGGTCCTTGAGGACACTGTGGAGGCTTCGTTTTCGAGAAGAAAAAAAAAAGAACTTGAGGAGATTATGCTGTTGGCACGGGGCTGGCCGCTGATCCACTTCAGACCTTGTGTTTCTTCGGGCTGAGTATGGGCCCGGAGAATTCCGTTTCCCCGGCAAAGAGTGAGTGTGGGTGACGAGAGCACAGCCATCTGCAAACAGAAGCTCACCCAGCTGTGCTCCCCTGCAGCTGTTTGAAGCTGAAAATGTTTCCATCTGTCTGTGAGGGACAGAGAGGCATCCTTGGTGAGGTTTATGCTAGCATGCTTTGAGCATCATACTTATCAAAATGGTGAATAAGTGAAGTTCCATCCTGTCTTGTTGTTAATAATTGAAAGACAGATTTTTCTAGGTTGCAGTTAGATGGGCAGCAGTGATTGGCTGCACTGAATCAAGTGTTAAATTGTCAATCATGCATATAAACCTCCACTTAATAGACTTTGGTTTTGATGAAGGTCATGAGTTTGCAAGAGGGTTGCCATGAAGGGTGAGTTGTTTTAAAATGGTAATCATGGAAACCCATTTCTATTCCTTTTTTTTTTTTTTTTTTTTTTTGCTTGATGATCTAAATCATCATGCACAAAGATTTGGCAATCTAGGTTATTGTTGTTAGAGAGTCCATGTTCATGAACTTTTTAGATTTTTTCTCCTTTCAATGTTGATTTACATAATAGAGCACAAAGAACCGATGGCCTTAAACAAAAAGCATGGCTACCTCACAACAGAGGGAGAACGGAGAGCACAGGGTGCAGTAAGGATGCAGTTGCTCAGTGCTTCATGCCCTGTTGAAGCAACAATATTAGGCATTACCTTGAGAGTGCACAGCAGAATGATGATCACTGACACCTGGACCTGCATTCTGTTACATTAAGGAAAGCTAACGGCTCATTTGCTGAAATGTTTATCTAGCTAAAGATGCAGTCTGCAGACCAGTTAGAAGTCCTTTATAAGCCATCAAAAATGTAACCATACAGCAGAACTAGAACCAATAGCATAACCAATGTTATGCTAGCTAGCCAGGAAATTACAACTGTAAGTCTGATCAGAATTATGTTTATGATTATGATTAAGTGACAGATTAATGACTATCAGGCAAAGAGCCGACAATTAGTTTTATGAAGACAGCCCCATCTTTATTTTAATGACATACAAAGCCGGGACCTACACTGTAGTGCTAAACAGCAGTGTCTGTGTCTTCCCAGGTTTATTATCACTGTAAACTTTTTTGCAGACGAAAGAGCAGATGGGGATTCATTCCTGCCTCACTTTAATGCTCTGAGACCTAGGCCTGAACCCGGCTTTGCTACTGTCAGGGACAGGATGTTGTAATATTTAGCCCTCCACACTACTAGCTTGGTAGCTAGCTAGCAAAGTGGTGGGAGATGCTTTCTGACTGTTCTGACTGTGCCAGCTATTTCACTCTCCATGGAAACACTTAAGCTGGATTTATGTGCACGTGTCTCAAGTCTGAATCAGTATGTAAATTTTTTATATGATTTTAATTAAATAATGCAATTTAATACTAAGTTCCCTGCTGGGCTTAGTAGGCTAGTCATACTGTATACCCTGAGCATCACAGAAATAAAGCTGAAGTTTTTTTTTTTTCTTTTTCTGTGCAGTGTGTTGCTTTAGTTGTTGCAGTTGTAGAAGTAATACTTTGGTCCTGTAATATTTTGTTTGTTGTTCCCTGTAGGTCCTACCTCACCTGCTCTGTTGGTCATGGCCTGTGTCAAAAGCTAATTCCCTGTTGGTCAGATACATATCAAATTTAGTGTTGTGTTCTAACGTGGTACGGCGGAAAAATAAAGAGACTAGACCAGAGAAGAATATATATTTGGCTTACTCTGACAAAGTTTACAAAAACTTTGTGACTTTTTTTTTTTATTTATTTCAGTATGTAACACAGAAATTCTTGAAACTTGTATTTTTTCTGAGATGAATGTTGCCAGGGGATTATGTGGCTGCCCAGCTTTTAATCAGCTTAACTGCCATGCTGTATAGGTCATGAGGTGTCAGCTCTCCATCCAGATGACATTACAGCATGATGAGTGTCCCTGAAAATATGGTGCTCAAGTATCAAGTGCTATTTTAATTGGTCATAAGCTTAAAATATCGCTCATAGGTGCTTGCGGTGTCTCATAAATGGTATATGTTGCATATCATAAATACTATATGTTATAAATATAATAATGTTTTGTGGTCTAAGGAACCAATGTAAGTCATTTTGCCGTCTAAGAAATCTTTTAATCTTTGCAGTTACTCATATATTGTCTCAAAGTGTATCTGTGATGGAAAAACATTGCAAGTTGTTCTCATTTGTTGCATTGCATGACCCCAGAAAGGTTGGTTTTAATTACAACACTGCTGTGCATGCTTGTTATACATGTTCTTTAGCTCTGTCATGGAGACGCTTGTTGTCATCTGTATAATAAGGTCATTTCTACACTGATTTGACCAGACAGTGTGTTTGGTAAAGTCAGTTTGGAAATGCTCATGGTATTAACAAGCTGTGAAACAAAGCACTAAGTTACAGTGGTAAATCTCCACAGCCAATTTTTTGTGTTTCTTTGTGTTATTATTTTCTTTATTTAATTATGTGTACTTATTTTTATTTAGGCCTATCAGGGAGATACTGCATGTTTTCACTATGTTCATTAAACCTGGTTTCATACACATTTCTCCACAGAGGTTATTTTGATATGTGCAGGGCCTATGACTGAAAGTGCCTCTGACACAGATGGCAGTTTTAGTTTTCCCATCAGAAATCAACCGTTTTCTGAACTGTTAAATTGCAGTGCAGTGCCGGGGAAATTAATTAAATTTTGGAGGTGAAATAGCTTGCTGCAGGGACCATTTTGACATCTTATATTGAAATTTAGAGTCATCCAACATTATCCAAATTACTTTCAATAATATCCCCAGAAGGAAGTACGTAGACCTGAAATAATAGTGAAACAATAATTCTTGGTGATTTATGTATTATTTCAAAAACAATGTTGCAGTAGCCTCATTCCTGAGATCTCCTGGTGACCTGCAAATTCCCATCATGCAACCTAATAGATGTACATTGAATTTCTTCTGACCCTTTACCCAGAAGCTGAAGAAGAAATTTTTTATCATTAATTGATCTCACATTTCCAGTGGTTTTATTTGTGGGTTTTTTCCGATTGGCCATTGACAGTGTTTTGTCTCCTCTATGTGTATCTGTGCAGTGTAAAGCATCACCAGCCAATTTAATAATAAACCTTAAGGCAGGGCTAAACCTGCTTGAAATGTAAAAACAGAATTAACAGAAATGCACCTTGCCAGCATGTGTTCTACCAGAAATTATCTAGGATGGGTGAGATTTACTACAGTGTTCTGAGTCGTGATGCCATTTATCCACTACATGTGGTCTCATGCTCTTCTTTTGTTATTATTTAGTCTTTTTTTACGACTCAAGTAATGCAAAATGTGTACGTGCAATGTTGGGAAAACATTGTTAAACTTTTTTCTCAGGTTGCACTCTTGCTGTCATAACTGTGTGTCATTTCCCCTGTGCCCCTTTCTCCTTTCAGCTGGAAATCGGTGATATCGAGACTGAAGAGAAGCGATGCCAGCTCTTTTTGGAGCTGCTGAACTCCAGCAGTAAATGGGAAGAGATGCAACACTTGATGTTACTTCTGCAGGCCTGGCCTCCTTTAGCAAACCAAGCCATGTAAGTCATGTTTTATTACTCCTTTTTTTTATTTTATTTGCCTTTCCTCAGATGCACAGATAAGTCCTTTCTGCTTTTAAGAAGGCTGAAAACTAGCTTATTTTCGGTAGTGCTGGGGAATGCAGTGCTGGTTCATTGCTTTACAGACATCCTCGTGCAAATGTACAATTCCAAGTGTACACAGAAGTGTATGCTACAGTGTGTATGACAATTGAAACAATATGCAGTCTAATTTCTGAAAGAGAGTTGGAGGTGTCATTAATTAAAATAGTTGGAAACTGTTTATCAACCTGAGTGTTGCTGTAAGAATTGGCAAGTGTGCATTGGAATATGATTACATGAAAATACCACAAACTTTGGTGCACCTGCCACCAGAGCTGACCAGCTGATGTTTGTAGCTCTTGTAGTATTTTGTGAATCATGTTAACGACATTCAGAGGGTGATAAGGGCAGGTTGTGATGTACTTTAAATAATGTCCCCTCTGTTACTTTTGAATGGGCACCAGAATATCAAGGGGTACTTATATAGACAGAGCACTGTTGTTGCAAAAAAAAAGGTTTTTGAATCACAGCCAGTGTTACTACAGTGCAGTCTTGTAGAAAGATGAGACAGATGAGCATTGTTGTCTCAGCAAAAAAGGTTGACACTTTGTTCAAATTTGGTTAAGTAAAATAATGCATTTGTCTCCTTTATTTATCCATTTGTGTACACTATGCTGTTCAAATGCAGTAGCTGTATGCCTTTCTGCTGAACACTTAAATACTTTATGGATGTTTTCCTTTGACTCAAGATAGCTAAATGTTATTATTGTATGATTTTACTTGGTGGCTAAAGAGCTATCCTTACTCAATAAAGTAGTGTTTCTTAATTTAATAACCTACTGATGGACAACAACCTTTGGAAAACCTGAACATTCTTCACTTCATCTGCATTATTTTTTCCCCAAGTTGATTTGGTCATTAACTATAGTCTGTCCCTGGAATTGCATTTATATTAGTTATATTGTTAACATACCTATACAGTTTGATGAAAAACATACTTTCAAAAAATATTCCATCAGTGAAATAAGAAAGAAAGAAAGAAAAAATAAAAGTGAAAGTATAGTTTTAGTTGGGAATGTTACCTGAGAGACACTGTGCCCTGAGATGACTTTCAGATATGAGATATACATGGGCTCCCGAGTGGCTCCCAACAGTAAAGGCACTAACTTCAATTACAGTTGCAGCCCTATAGCCCATATTGTCAAAAGCTTTCCTGCTGACCCAGGAAGTGAAATATGTAACCAGTGAGGTTATAGGTGGATTGGGCCTGGGCTGTTAACCAAAGGAGCCATCTCTGGTCCATTATGGTCCATCTGAAATACAGCATGCCTGCCCATATCAGCAACACAACAGAGAGACATCTGGAGACCAGACAGTTGGATGAATCCCATTTTGTGTCTGTTCATACACTGTGCAGTTTGGTCCTTAGTGACCAGACTGCCTTCCCTAATGCCAGTCCATTGGTTTTATTACATGGTTATTCAGCTATTTAGAAGTCTAATGAAATTTCTGCTGAGTGTATTTCAAATAAATTATATAACACAGAGGTAGAGGAATGTTTTCAAATGAAAAATCTTCCTCTTGGTAATTTACTGTCATGGTGGACATGGTAGGTTGGATCTTAAAAAATGAGATTTATTGCATTGCGGTCTTAGGAATCCAAAACACACAGTGCTGGAGTACATGAGAAAATGGGAGCTCATTTTTACTTGGGTATTCAAGCAACTGGAGATGAAATAAGACAATCCTGGGAAAGTGGAGAAGTAGCAGAGGTTAGAGGTGGAATTAGATATTGTATGTACTGCAGGCTTGTATCCGCTACATCAAGATTCCTATAAATGCATGGTGACGTAGAACATGCTTTTATATTGTGCTGCTCTTTCCTCCTCTGTGCATTATTCCAGTCAGAATGCACTGTCCAATTTTGGGTGTTGTGACTGTTGCATTTCTTACAAATGCAATGCATGTATTTTCAAGAAAATACTGTACATTATTTTTGAGTAGCATCATTATTTTGGTGTCAGTTTATTTTTTAAGAAGTTCTACAAACAGATATTTACATGTACCCTTGGATGCTAAACTACACATTAACATTTCACATGTAAAATATGTTCAGTCTGCTCTAATCCTCCAGATTTTTTGTGGGGTTTGCATATAAATATGTACATTTACACAGTATCCATTCCGTTCCTCAGAATATCCAGGATAAAGCTTAAATACAGTTCTGTTTGCAGCACTGTGTAAGATAAGATTCATTGTATGCAGTGCTGTTTTTGATCTGATGTTAGCTGCTCCAGGCAACTGTCAGTCCTTGTTCCAGTCACTGCATAACACCATAAGATCAGGAATTAAAAAGAGACTGTTATTTTTGAAAAATTAAGAATGCATGAGTTATTATTTTTATTTTTTTCTTCCCTGCTTAACAGCCCAACAGAGCTTTCTTTTCCTCAACTGCTTTTTTTCTGTGCAATTTCCCTCTTAGAGGGAAAACCAGCTAAAGTAAACATAGGCTGTATCACATGAATAGGCTTTCCATCTGATGAACCAAGGGAATTGAATCACTTCTGCGTTGTGTGGACCTTTGTCATCAGACGCGATCGTGCAACATTCCAGATCTCAGATTGTGTTGTGGTTGTTGTTCCTGTTCATGTAATCATAAAGATTTTTTTAGCTTGTACATCACAAGTAGTTTGAATATCTCATTCAGTTCCTGCTGTCTCATACCACCTGCTTCTCCTGTGATGTGGTATTCCTCTGTGAGTCTGGCAGTGCTGCTTGGGGCATGTGTTCAGTGGAGACACGTTGTGCACTTGATCTTGAGTGCAGTGGACTGTGGGGTCAGTTCTGGTGTGGGGTTTGACGTTTGCTGTGATTTGATGTAGTCTACTTGACTGAAAAATGGTCAGAATGTTAGAGACACAGGATTTGCGTCATGCTTGGGATCTGTGGGGAGTTGACTACACATTAAAGAGCAAAAGGTCTGTTATTACGCTAAACAAGAATTATGTTGAAGTGCATGCCTTTGTTTTCCACTGCTTGCACACACGTTGAGAAGATCAATGGGTTTAGTTTGTTAACAGGACTCAGACCCATACAAAAATATTCTCAGCACACAGCCTTAAAAAAGTATGTTTTTGGTTTTAGGCAAACTTCCCAGATATTCATATTTGCCGTACTGAAAATGACTCCTTGGACATTAGCATTCAGAGACTGATTGCTCTGTGGTCTACGAGAGTTGATTTAATTTGAGGTCTGTGGGGAATATGTTTCACTCTTGGTTGGTTCAGCTCAATATGTTCAAGCAAAATATACTGTGGTGCATTCTTTATCTAAAACATATCTTGGCTAACACCAGTCAAGATGTTCAGCCAAATTAATCGACTGAACACTTAGACTACATGTTGGATTTGGCTGATATGCCCCCAGTGAAGTTTAACACATACTCCTCTAATTTTATTTTGGTAAATGCTAATGTCTTTAAGGTGTGAATGAAAAATGTGTGATGTTGAAAATTAAAATTTCTCCATCCAGAAACCATTAATTTATTCATTTAATTTTACTGTAACCAGTATATGGGCTGGGACTGGTTTCAATTATATGTATTTGGTGTGTATCATTTTTAAAACTTTTAACTTCCTACCTGTCAATTCCCTTTCCTTGTCATAAATAAGTATGCTGAGTCCCAAGCAGTAAAAATGACAGATGCATTCACAATGCGTAACCCAAAGCCCTAACGTACTGTATCCCAGGCAGCTTTTCTGTATTTATAATCTAATCATGCACACAGAGGATCAAAGTCTATCTTAACATATTCACAGCATGTGCATACACAGTCTGGCTGAACTGGATTTGCCGTTGCATGCTGTCTGGTCTCGATAACCCGTGTCTGTTTTTGTAGCGCGGGCTCGGCGGAGAACCCCTGGGTGAAGCTGACTTCTGCCATAATGTCACACTGCGCCTCAGGGACGCGGGGCGACGTGGGCAGCGAAGTGCTTAGCATGTGCCGCTCCCTCTACCCCACCAGGCACAAGCTGCCGGGCGAGGTAGGTGCAGCGCCGCAAATGAACTGAAACGGGCAGGCGACTCAGAGACCTCTCTCCTCCCAGTGCACCGTATAAACCCCGAGCAGTCACAACGGGGTGTTTATACCCATGTGTATTTATACATAACCACCCGCGGACTGTGTGCAGCAGGGTCCAATCAGTAAATGAACACGTTTTAATGACTCAAGTGCAAGTAGTCCTGTTTTTTGGGGGATGGAAGCACGGGACTGTGCTGTTAATCAGAGTTGCCCGGTATACTTGGGTTGAATTGCCACTAATTCATTTTGGCGAGATAAAAACATGGTGAAGCATGTCACCCACTGCAGTGTCCGCTTGTAACACCAGACCACTATCTCCTCTGTTTTCTGCCTCTGCAATGTGATTTTTTACCTTTTACTGTTGTTTAACACGCCTTTTCAGCCCCTTGCCTGGCTTACACGCTGTGGCATAAACAAGACTGGGCTGGTACGATTAGTCCCCTCACAGCGAGAGGGAAGCACCATCCGTGTGGCGAAATGTGAAAATTAAACTGGCTGGGTAGCCTTCTGATCCTCCCACACTGTTTCTGCCCCAGCAGATGGGCACATTATCTGCCTGACCAATCCTGAATCCAATAATCGATTCCAAAGCAAAACAGATCAAATTTTTGTTTACACATTTTTACTCCCCATTCAAGGGCTGCTGTAGCTATTTCTGGCAAGTGTCAAATCCTGTCAAACTCTGATTCGAACTACACTCAGATACACTTTGAGGAAGCCCCATGCTATAAAATGAAAAGAAGCGCGCTGGAATTGATGCTTTTTGATGTTTGCTGCACGACGGCGACAGCATTGCATGAAAGTGCAGTACATACAAAGGAGTCGCTGATCTGCACTCTCCCTGGGGAGTTCAGCAGTTATAGCCAGCAGTATAGCATAGTGGTAAGGAGCAGGACTCATAACCGAAAGGTTGCTAGTTCAGTTCCCCACTGGGGCACTGGCATTGTATCCTTGGGCAAGGTGCTTAACCCAGAATCGCCTCAGTAAATATCCAGCAGTATAAATGCTTAACATGTAAAAATTGTAACCTATGTAAGTCGCTCTGGATAAGGGCGTCTCCTAAATGCCAATAATTTAATGTAATAAGATGTAGCCCCTCCCAAACATTACAGCCTGTTAGATTGTGGGCATGATCCCTTTTCTTTCAGGCTCTTGTTGTTTGTCAGGGTTGTTTTTTTTTTTGTTTTGTTTTGTTTTTTCTTTCTCCCTCTCTAATGTGTCTTGTGTCTCTTTTGCACCACAGTGTATCCGACTCATATCGGGCCTGCTCCTGGATCAGCCGGGGCTCCAGCTCCCAGCTCTGAAGCTGATGACGGAGAGCGGGGACGAGCAACTGCTGACGCTGACTCTGGGTCAGATAAGCGGCATCAATAAAGTAGGTTCCTCTTAAATTAAGTTCATCTCTTATCACCACACCAAAGTGACATGTGCTTTTTATCTGGAGAGCAGCAAAGGGGAAAATCCTCTGCTGACTATCTTATCTGTGGGAGTATTTGAAGAATACGCTTTGCACTTGTGTGAACAAGACTCGGGTATAATGATGCCCATATTCGCCATTAAAAGGTATCTTGTGGAGGGGCGGGGGGGGAGACAATACAATGAAATCATGCTGTTGCCAACCTTCGATTAAATGTGCATTTGTTATTCAGTAGCAAATAGCCACAGAGGGAGTATTTTCCAACAGCAATACTGTTGGCCTCCCATCAGCATGGGGACTTATAAATAACAACAGAGATGAGCCATTTCCTCTGCAGGTCTTACATACCCCTTTAATAAGCCCACTGTTGAGCTGGCTGCACGGCACACGCTGGGCCTTGGCCTGCGCTCTCACAGGCCTCCCACACCAGCGGGCTATTTTTGCTGGGTCCTTCCGCACTGCCACCTCAGGACTTTCTTCCCCACACGATTTACCCTGAAGGATTTCTGTCTTGTCTCTTGGTGATGTATACCCTACCAGGGCAGGAATCCATTCGGTAACCTCACGGACAAAGCCCGCTGACCGTGTTAGGTTAGCGTGTGTAGCGTAACTGTGTGATTCTGCCACGGAAAGCACAATGGACCAGTGAACGTTGCCGTAAATTCATTGTCATTTCAGTTCAAGAACGCTTTGGTTCAGGAGCCATATCAGCTCTCTGAGATTCAGTTAAAGTGTAATTTAACTTACACTTAATTTTATAAGTGTAAATGTTGCCTCACACCACTGTAGGAATTCAGACTGAAGAGCATTTATTATTTATTTACGCATAAAGCAAGTTAATTTGAAATTGTTTCATGACCAGCTGTACAGTAATAGAAGCCACATGCAAAGAGTGCATTTTCCATTCTGTTTGAGAGAAGAGGCTTAAACTAGCTCGATGCCTCTGCTGGGGACCAGAGGCAGAGAAGAATGATGTTGTGCGGATCGCTGTTTGTTTTAGCTGAAAGCCATACCCATAGTGGTCCGTGAAGATATACACATGGGTTGCTCGGTCCAAGACAGCCACCTAAACATCTTTTGAGGGCTCATGTTCAGATTTTGAAGAATACTTGTTGCAGGCAATTGGAACTCACGAACAGCACTCACTCACTTTATGGAATAAAGAATTGTAGCAGGCTGTGTTTTTGCTGGGAAAAACTGAAAAGCTAATGGTAGAGTTCTGTGCTCCTGAGGTAATTTAGTACACTTCATTTGCATGCAAAATAAAGTGTAAGGTAAGGAAGCCCATGAAAATGGAGTAGTTTTGAGGTTTAGTATGCCTTTCAGATGACAAAATTCCTGTCATTGAGCATAGTAATCATCATATGATGTCCTCTTGTCACACAAGAGTTTCTGTAAGCAATTTGTCATGAATGACAGCTTTAATTAAAGGGTATTTAAAAACCACCAAGATTTTAAAGAAGTTCTGAATTCCATAGTATTCTTAAGAATATATCCAGGCTAGGTAAATGGTTTTTGTAGTAATATGTTGTCGTCGTTATTTATTTAACATGAAATTAACAAAAGATATGGGGGGAAAGTGGTCCATATTTCCATTTTGTATGTGGGGAAAAAAATCTATTATGATCCATTTTGCTCTGTTATACTGTAGGAGTAGTAGTGTCAAGAAAACAAAGGGACACCTTGCCAAACACAGTGAATGTCCTTTCAGGTGGCATTAACTACATTCATTCTGAACGAATTAAAAGCTGTCTAAATAAAGAAAAGTTGCAGTTTAGTTTGAAAGCATGATCATATCATTAGACCAGGTAATCAACATTATAAAATGATTTAAGATGACCAAATCTTTTTCAGTATCGGTGCAGCATATACAGTAAAATAATTTTCCATATAAATATTACATAATGTGACAGGCATCAACACACATTTTCTTCTCAAGACAATTGACAACTGTAACAATTGAGTATATTTCCAGCAATGATTGTTTGCAGTATAAAAACCTCATTTGTGTCTGAAATTGAAAGGTATGATTCCTGTATTTCATTGAGTACATGACTGTTGAATTTGAACAGAGATCACATCCTTTTTCTTTCAACTCTTTTCTTTGACTAAATTCAGAGATTGATTCTCAGTAGGCATTCAGTTTTACTACTCCTTTTACTACTGTGTCCCAGATTGTAAAAAAATAGATTATTGTTCAGTGATGTACTGTACATTTCTATAAGATCTTAATCAAGACAGGTAATATGGAAGCCCTCAGAACGTGGAAAGCACAAAGTATTTCCTCCCTACAAATGAGCCATGGTGTGTTTACATTTCACACGTATTCTGTGCATAAGTAGAATGAGTTCATAATTTATCCACACAATGCTCCATTAAAAGACTAAGTTTGAAAGAAAAATCCTTTCCTGCTTACCGCAGGCACTGCCACCCAGTTATGGCCATAGCGGGATCTCGGAGAAAGTCAATATGAGATGAAGAAGAAATCATAGAAGCAGTAAAAGATCAATATGTCAAAGCTATCAGCAGATGAAGACAGAATAGCAAGCAGAGTAAAAGTGACATGGCAGCCATCGATACGGTTGAATCAGTGGAGAGGCTGAAACTAAAGCATTCAGTCTAGCCAAAGGAAATGCTCTTTAATCAGATCTCTATGGTGAAATTGAGCAGTTTTTGTCATCTTATAAAATATGCAACTTAACTCATTGTTTATGGTGTGGTATGATGTATTTTTGTGTTATCTATGATGTTCAATCTCAGGCCAATGCTATGAACAAAAATGAAACAGAACCGCACTGTAAGTGACCTGAGATTATTTGGACTTTACTCATGTTGAATGGCATAGCATGTGCGATACAGGTATTAACAAAGACACATGATTTCACAGTATAATGTGATACTGTACAAATCTATGCATTATTTTAAAATAGACCTGTAGGCAGGTCTTATGAATGTTTGGTGTTACTTGACTATGCAAGTGAAAGTCCCTTGATCTGTTAATCAGACATCAGTGAAATAATGGGAAAACACTAAATTGTCTGCTTGTGCACAAGAAATACTGCAGTCATCTACATTTTGTGTAAATTATGGTCACCTCGCTAAATGATTCAGCTATCATTTGGCATTAGGAAGATGTTAACAATTCTGATATATGGTGCCCTGTACATTTGCACTCTCCTTTGGGCCCAATTATTGCTCCATTTGTATTTAAGCTCCTCTGGCCTGCTGTCACTTTGCTGTTGAAGATAAGTGAGTTAGCCATATTGCATGCATTTCTTTTGATGATGTCTGTTATTTACTAGACTTGTTGCATAAAACATGAGCTAGGTAACTTCACTTGATAACTAGCTAATCTTTTTATTATTTATTTATTTTTTTAGCCAGGTAGCATGAGGTGGACATTAGTATCTCTTGAAGAAGTAGAACAGTGTGTACTCTCTACAGCGTCTGTCTTCAAAAAACATGGAAACAGTAGCTGGCTTTGTAAATTTATCTGTACCCCTTGTGCATACTGCAGCAACTGAATTATGATCCTTCTGTATCACTCTTTCCATCCTGCTCTGCATTTGTAGAGATGATTGGCTGCTTGCAGAGAGGGCTACCAGATGAATTCTGGGGTTTATAGGCAAGATACTATGCTGAATATGCCAAAGAAGTCAGATGACAGTGTCATGCAAAAGCGGGACTTGTCAACCCTCATATCAGCAATGCACTTATCATGACATTTCAGTGTTGTGCTGAAGAAATGAGAATACAACCACTACTGATTTCAGACTTATAGGATAAATAAGCTCATTTTTTATTTTTCTTTTGAAGGCCAATCTTGTGCACCCAGCTCTGCTTGCATTTATGAAAAGTAAACATGGCAAACTGTTTACTTTGATGCAAGTTATCCATAAATTAGTCCCATTAGGCAGTACAGTACCAGGGACAATTTGGCTGGTCTGGCTGAAAAAGACAAATTTGGCAACCTTGATTGTCCCCATTTTAGAATTGTGGTGCAGTGATCAATATATATTGATTGTTATGACATCATATATGTTTTCATCAAGCTCTGATTATTTTGGCAATATCCTTGGAACGTGTCCTTCTCAATACTGTGTGTATATATTTTGTCTTTAGACCGAACATTGCTTCCTGCATTAAACCTGATTTGTATTATTTGCAAGCCAGAGAATACAGTAATTATTTTTGATGAGCAGTTATCAGTAGGTATTTATTCACAGGAGCGTGTCATCCACGTAACATTAGAGGTGTTTTATTCTTTCATTCATGTCATTCCTATGATTAATGTGTTGTAGTAGTCTCCTTACAAACCGGATTTAAACTTGAAATAATATTGATGATATTTGAACTGACGTTTTGGTTTCCTTGTCAGGCTCATCTGTTTTATTTAGGAAGATGCGGCCACGCTTAATGTAGACACCCACAGAAGTGGGCAAGGTTCTGGTTTGAACATTCCATACATCTTTCCATAAAATTAATTTATAGCATAGCTGAGGAAAAAAAGAGTTCTGGAGTGAATTGTGAGGTGAGGGGGTGCAAAATTAACATGAATAATGGATACCAAGATGGCACAGATAAGGGGTTGTTGAACAAAATTAATGGGCTGTCAGCTTATCACATCCACATGCTTAAGGGCATACCTGATACATAACAGTGATTTTTCTCTTGCATATTGATGAGTTGGTCTGGATGCAGCTCTCCCCACTACAGTATATCACATCTCTCAGTAGAATGCATTCAGCGGGATGTTTTCCAAACACTCAGGCATTTAGAAATGGCTGGTGGTTGGTTTGGTCTATAATGGGTTTTGCACAATACACATGTTGCTTTTGAGAAGTCAGTTGTAATTACCAAGTGCACTGTTATGTTTGTTGACAGCAGTGCTAACGTTCCAAGCCATTCACAGCAGTTTGCATGGGTGAAGAATCCATGCTTAATCTTTTATTTTTAGTAGTTCATTTGCATGTAGGCAGCATTGGCTTCAGTCTTTTTCTAACTTGACAGTTAGAGGATAAAACACACCAAAGTAATGGAAAAAATACTATTATTTGGCTTGTTTGAAGACCTTCTGGTCAAAATGCATTGACAGTAACTGCGTCACAACAAAAAGAACTGACCATTTTTCTCCCATTATTCCTTTGTTCTTTACTGTGAGTGCAGTGATAAGCTTTGGTCCAAGACAAATGGTCCAAGTAATCACTGCTTGTACCGTGAGCCGCACACCTTTCATGATTAAGTCATTGTCATTTCTTGTTCATTTAAGTCTGCTTCCTTGAGTATTAATTCTGTTGCCATTCTGAATATGGCAGTTCTGAGTACCATGATATTCCTAATTGACACTCTATTTTGGGAATTAGACAATTTAAGAGTATAATGGGAGATTATTCTCACCTGGACAGGACAGCAGTCAAAACAGTGGGTTCTCATACCCCTCTCTGTCAAGTATTAGTTTCATAATACTTCATTATTATAAGTATTAAGTATTAGTTTCATAATATTTAATACTTCATAATTCATTTTATATGCAAATAATAAGACAAATCATGTGTTTTCTAACCAGTACAGCATATTGTGCCTCTGCACAGTTAAAAAATTTACAGCTGAAAAAGGGCAGCATCTTACAGTGTTTATAACAGGGTTATCACAGTTTATAAGAATCATAGATGGAAACAGAGATAGAGGATATAGACAGAGACAGGATATGAGGATTCCATATTATTTAGTACCAAAACAGTGGTGAAGCACTGAGTGTAGCAAGTGAAAGATTGGGTCTTGCTGTTGTAAAAACAGACTGTGTGCCTGCAGAAGAGAAACATTCTTGCTTTGGAAAAACTGCTATAAGCTGGTTTGTTCAGCACTGTGCTCGTTCAGATAAGAAAATGGAAAGAGTCATTAGTCTCCCCCGCCTGTCTTGGAGCTTTTTTTTTTTTTTTTTTATTTTGAATCTTGAAATGATGGTTTGAGGATGGTCAGAGAAAAAAAAACTGCCTGCACTCTTGGAAAGGTATTTAAAGTGCAGACCCTATGAAAGTATTCATCACACCCCACACACATTTCACGGATCTGCAATGTACCTTTTCTGGTGACACACAGCGCCATTCACCTTACACCTCAGAGACAAGTACAGCCTTATATGCTATGCATTACAGTAAGTCAGGTGTGTACTGTAAGCACAAAAAACGATGTTGCCTTGGATTCCCTTGATGTTGTAGTTGTCTTTTGTTGCTGTGGTAGCTGTTTTTTCCCCTCTTTTCCACACTGTGGTTTCAGTAAAGTCACTTTGCATTCTGATGAAGGGCGTTTTGGTGTTGTGACAATAAAAATACAAAAGCAGAAGGCAGCCACATTTTATATTCCAGGGAGCTTTATGATTTAAATGATGAAGGAAAGCAGCCAATAAATAATTTATGACCTACTGTACGCACTCAGTAATTCCAATTATGTGTGTTCTTGAATTTGCTGAAAGGCTTGATCGTGAATTACAGTGTCCCTGCTTATACCCTACATCCCAGCAATATCACAGAGCTTGGAGTAGACTAAATAATAAATACTTTCAGTCGTCAAACACCTGTGTTCTTCTCTCATGTTTGGGTAACCTAAAATGCCTAGAAGGTAAATGTAGCATTTTCCACTCTATAAAGATAATGTACCTTTAACCTTCTCTTCCTCAGTGTTTGTTCATTGTTGGTACACAACGCAGTTTAGATATACTCTGTGAAATCGAACAATCCCAAATCACAAAGGACTGTCCTGATGTTTTTTCAAGAGGGCGATCCTTCTACCTCACCCGAAAGGTTTTTACTCCATTACACAGTACTTTAAAAATCAATGGATCAAAAGGCCACCTGTTTCTTGGGAAGATGCAGTCAGATGGATGATTTTCATCTCTCCTCCCTTGTGTATGCCCTGGTCTTTTGGCCAGTGCTTTAGCAGAGAAGTGTCTGATTACCCTCAATGCGTTTTTTTTTTGTCACCCAGATGGAAGAAACACAGTTAACAACATCAGTTAATGATGCTGGACTAAATTAAAATTATGCCATGAAGTTCGCTTCCCATTAACTTAAATTTGCACTTGAAATGAGCTGCTGCCGGCAATGGCGAAACAAACACCTCCGTTACATCCGTATCACATATTTGCAGATGCCTCCTGATACAAATCCTCGAGATGAGTGCTCATCTTTGCTCTCCCAGGGCACAGTCTTTTTCAAATCTGTTTTCATTGTGGGCTGGCCATTACTTTGAGCTTGGATTCAAATCAGAGCATTCTTTCGCGCAGTCAAACAGTAATTCTTATGCTAAATAGAATGTATTAGCCATCAAACCATCCTTCCATAATGCATTTAGTCTCAGTCAGTTTTGTTCAGAGGCATGAATGTGCACTTAGTAACAAAATCTAATGAAATTTTGTACGTTCCCATATACCTCTTTTTGTATCGTCGGGAGCAGAAATCAAATAGAGTCCTCGATAGAGCACTCAAAAGAATGATGTGCAATCACCCATGATGGTCACTTTTTCTTCAGTGCATATTGCTCAACTAGGAGGATTCACTGAAAATGAAATGCTGTGAAAATGAAATGGGCCAAATGCTCTCTTTTGATAAGGGGTGAAACGCATGGAATATTTTATACGTCTCATAGAGCAAAAAAATCTATTTATTCAAGCAAGACACATTTTTGTTCATACACACTCTCACATACCCCATCCCCTCCCCTGTTTTACGCGGTAGATGTCACCTGTCCCATTTCAGGTTACGGTTGTCTGGGCAACCTGACTCAGGCTGCTCTGTTGTTAATGCTGTTGTTGATAACCCCTTGGGTATACAGTAACAAAAAAAAAAACAAGTAAAAGCATTGAGAATGATAAAAAGGAGAAATTTCCAATACAATGTAGCAATCTTTCCATCTCACAGTTAAAGTGAACCTGGAATTGGTGTATATGTGTATACACACGTACACACGCACATCCAGATCCACCACCATGTTTATGAGTTTCAAATGGACAATGGGGTTTGAAGGCTTCCTTTGGCTTTTCCAAAATTTGCAGTTTCTGTGACTGACACGCCTGCAGTTGGCCACCAACTATGACCTTTGTCCTCTTTAAACACCTGTCAGATCTATATATTCTCTGCATATACTCTTGGGCCATTTGTGTATACATTCTCCCCTGCCAACCATGCACTGGTGCACAGTGCAATCATACTGCAACATTTTTACTACAATATATTTTCCATATATTTATGTATTTTTGTATTTTAAGGGAGCTTTTGTAAAGCCAAATTACGTTTAGTGATACATAAGCCAGGGACTACCTGTGTTCTAGTCATGTGCCATTAGACACATGACTAGAAAATAACATTGTGCCCTCATGCTCTTTTAGGGTCTTTTAAAGGTAATGTAACAAGCATCCTGACTGGCCAGTTTAGAGACAGACCTTTGCAAAACCCTTTTTTTCATTAAAGAGTCATTCCAGCTAATGTGCACTAATGTGTACGATTAAATATCAGAATTGACTTAAACACAGCAGTTTGATAACATGTCAGGGATTTGCGACTGCATGTGAAAGCAGTATTTCCATCAATTAAACAGGTCTCTCGGTCTTCAAGAATTCAAAATCAAAAGGGTGTTCTGTATGTGAAAAATAATTCATAATTATGCTTTTTTTTCCCCTTTGAGATGAAATGCCATGACAGATAATGCCTATTCATTTATTGTTAAAGAACAGTGAGAAATTGGCTCTGATGAGGGAAGGGTGTAAACATTTATTTCCATGCATGTCGTGCCTTGTGCCTCATGCACATTTCACCAAAGACAAAGGGTGCAGGCTCTATTCTGTCTGCTTTCAAGTTTTGTTTGTGCATGTAGAATTGATAATCTAACCAATTCAAACAAGAGCTCTTAAAATATTCATTTTAACCAAATGACTGCAACATAAGTATTGTCTGGGAAAATAATTTAGTCTTTTCAAATGTTCTTGATGTTTTAGCCTCATTTAACATGGTGTACCTTGTTTTAGCCATTTTGCATTCATCGCAAATTGCATTATACAGTCTTACAAACTGGTATATTTACGGCCCTGCCTAGTTCAGTGTGAATCCATACCAGGCAAATAATTATGTATACCAAATGCCTCAAATATTGATGTACAGTCTTCCTAATGAGCGACATTTGAAACCTCTGTAGTTTAAATGCTCCTTTCAGTCTGGGCACGGTGGCTTAATTTATTATTAATCCCTCTCTGTCTAGTGTCGTGACAACATGTCTGTCATAAAGGTAATAGACGATGCGGGGTGAAGTAGCAGAAAACCCAATGATTCTTCCTGCATCCTTACAGCAGCCACCAGGAGGAAACCCTGTAAAAACCGTAGAGCTGGCATGTTTTATGATGCTGGCCTCACCATGCGCTTGTTTAGCATAGAAATAGTGGCCAGCAAACTCCAGGCATTGTTTATTGCCCATTTCTGAATGCCTCCCCATAATCACAGTCTCACCCTCCGTAAAGGTTTCTGGACTTTGCTTTATGCTTTTTCTTAAGGCCTCGATAGTTTCCTGAAGGTGCGCCATTAGTCTAAGCAGGGCCAATGTGTGGTAATTTGCATTAGTAGAAATGCGTACGCAGAGATGATGTACTTAGCTGTCTCCCCGCGGAATGAGCCGGCCGAGCAGTACGGCACAAATTATGCGCAGCAGATGTCAACATTTGTGTGTGGCTGGAGCAGAACACTGAGTGAGGGATGGAAACTCTGCCTTGGTTCATGGTACAGCATTTTCCAGTGGCAGGTTTGAGAGTTACTTTGGAATTAAACTGGACTCCAGTTACAGAAGGTGTCAGTGATGCCCTGAAAATGCCAGTATTTTGTCTTTTCCGGAGTCTTAATTATATGACTGGATGTTTACAATGAAACATGCACATCATGCGTTAATGCATTTCAGAAAATCAACCTCAGATGACAGGTGAATTATTGTTCTCTCATCAGTGGTACTTTTTTGCCATGCCTGTTTTGTAAGTGCCAAAACATTTTTACCCGTGTTTTATACAGCACGCGTGATTCATTTTCATTACTTTGCCAGTATTTTCCAGGAGGTTCAAGTTCCAAACTTAATTTCAAGCTGTTAATTGTAGTCAGCCTCAATTCCTCACCCTGTGACATGTAATATCCCATCAATAATTATGATTAGCTTAGCTGAAGTTATTTGGGAGTGATTAATGCTAATCTGTGTTTGCACTGCAACCCCAGGAAATGCTATATTTATTTGATCGATTGGTGTTGTATTTGAAAACCAAACCTTAATTCAGAATGTAGCCACAGTGCTGATTAAAGTTTTGGTTTTTCGAATGCAACACCCTCTGAGATACAGATTTCTCTTGCTTGCATTTAACTTGAGCGAACAGAAAATGCATGGATAAAATAACATTTTAAATTCATATTTGGATGACTGCTCAATGAAGATACCCTTTGTCATGATGGGCTGAAATTTTATTGTAAGCTACAAGAAGTGCTATCTTTGGAAAACTAAACCTGGCAGGTACACCACAGCAGGTGTGCCCTGCACAATTAAAAACGACTCGCCTTCAAATGGCAGCTTTTAAATTCCATAATTGAATATGTTCTTGATAAAGCATTCTGTTCAATTAGCAGAAAAAGTTACGTCTTTAGTATAAGTTGTCATAGTAGCAATAGTAGCAAGTAAATAGAAAAAATCTCAGAATAAATCTTAGATTGTTCGCTGAAGAATTTAGTAGAAGATGCAGTAATAACAGCTTAGTTTATTATAGGAGAAGAAACCCTTTCAATAGTTGTCATAGGCTAAGCTGCAGTTCATTTCAGCTGTATTGTGTTTGTTTCACTGGCTGTTTGCTCATTTTTTCCATTAATTTTACTTCCCATCTCTAGAGTAATGGGATGTTGCTGAAAACAAGGATTATAATGTGAAATCCATGAGTCATACAGAAATGGCCTGTTTGGGTTTAACAGGCATGGTGCTATTCTTGTAACTGTGCTTTATTGTAACATCACCCTATATAACAGTACATACATTTGCTGTTGGCAATTCTTGCTGCACCATAGCTATGTTCCAGCTGTTCCGCTTCCAACTTGCAGTGTTGTCAAAGCATGCTGCTTCTGAACTGTTTCTAAACTGGTTTTAAAACAAAAAGTCTTCAGCTCGTCTCCCAAGTGGCTCGTCAGTTAAGGCACTTAACCGCAAGCACCGGCTGAGCCGTACAGCCTGGGTTCGAAACTGTCATCTGCCAGCAACCGCCGTGAGCCCCCAGCAGTGAAACAAATTGGCTTCATTATGCTGGGGTGTGGGTGGGTGTGGCAGCCAGGGTTCACTCATCCCACTGCTCTTAGCACCCTGCTACTCATCTGGGCACCTATGAGTTTCTCAGATGATGGGACTCAAAGTGTGAAAATATTTGTGATTGGTGTGCGTGTGTATTGGAGATTGCATTCACCACCCCCTGTGCTCCCATATAAGTGCAGAGGTGAGACAAGCCTAGTGTAAAAATGCAAAAAAAGACTTCAGTCACGTTCTGAGGCACATGGCTAAGATACTGGATGTTATCACATTGTCTCAGTCATGTGAAGCAGGAGATTTTCAAGCCTCAGCTTTGATTACTTTCATCCCATTTTCCACGCTTATTTGTGATCCCAAGACACAAGGCTCTTGATGCATCCTGTTCATTTTGATGAAGATTTGGGAATTGTAAACATGGGCGGCTCCTTTTAATCCTACCCACGTCACGTCTTCCAAAAGTGATTTTCAGTAATGCTCATTTAGGTCTTCATTTTATCACTTGACTGTGTGCAATTTCTTTGAATTATTTATGTCTAAAAAGAGAAGAGCTCCTCAAAGCAAGGGAATCCTTAGGGGTGTGCTTATTCCCTTCAGTGCTGTGCAGGTCAGCGCAGAACTTGTCCCACATCACAGCTGAATTTGTGTTGTGCAAACCCCATTGGAAATGAAAATGCATCTCCTTCCTTGAGGTTCTGCCCTCCTGCAAGCAGAGAGAGAGGAGACTGACAGTGAGAGGCATCGACAGCCCTGCCACATCTAACATCTGGCAGGATATACTCATGTCATCTGGCTTACTGGTGTGCACACAACACACTGATATGGCGGTTTGCAATTATTGGGGGAAAAAACAAGAATAATACAGCATGAAATGTATCATATGGGTTGACATATTTTATGATTTTATTTATTTCATTTCAATAAATATTTGAGTAGTCTGCATAAGATCCCTATCCAGGGTGATCTAAAGCATATTGTGTACACAACATTGTTTAAATAACTGCAGAGTGCAGTGCTAAATACCTATTGTAAACTGCAAGTACAGCAATAGTGATATTCCTTATTACATTAACATTATTGATTTGACTAGCAAATGCCCTTATCCTGAAAATCTTGCATAGCTCACATTTTGCATATGCATTTATACAGCTGGATGTTTTACCAAGCAGTTCTGATAAGTCTAGTTCTTGCCCTGGGGAGCAGTGCTACCCCAGTGTATATATTCATGATTGATCACAGCACCAGATCTGAGTTGGTTTAAAAAAAAAAAAAAAGGAAATGCGTCATAGACCTGTTTTATGATGTGATTAAGATGAGCCAGTGATCAGTGTCCTACAGTTGTTATTAAGTGCTGGTTGAACTTACTCTGTCCTTATATTTCTAGTTGTATTTTTGGGTCACCTCTAGATAGTCATTTTTGTGGAATCCATGCATACTGTAGCTTGAAGATATGATATTTTGTGTTGTGTTTTAAAATGGTATTAACTCTGAATTGTATAAAAATACTTTGATAGGACGCTGGATGTGAATATTGCATGCATCTGTAAACTTGGTCCATGCAATGGGGAAATATGCCACATACGCACAAAACATACTGTATACAGGCAGCATAAAAAGAAATGAGCATGAATTGCTCTTGCAGAAATAGTTTATTTATTGCTGTTTCTTGTGGATGCCAGTGAAATGAATGGGAGTGTAAAGGAGTTATGACCCCATCGAGATTTGTAATTGCCGTCATCTCTTTCAGGTGGATGAGTCAAACTGTGATGCTGAGCTCTTGGCTCTGCTCCTGGATGCCGGGCTCCTAATTAGATGCATGGAGACTGTTTTCTACCCAGAGCTGGTCAACCACCTCCTGGCGAACCACCAGGAGAGGGGCTGGGATGTGGAGGAGATGGCCCGGGAGATGCAGCAAGCTGGCCGCGTTGCCGAGGCCGGGTCCCTGCTGCTGGCCCACAGAGGGACTCACCCGGGACAGTTCACCTTTAACACTGCCCTGGCCGTTATCAGAAAGTGGCTGTGACCGGGCACTGTGTGTGTTCTGAACAGGTCCCATTACCACAGGTATCCTATGTATTTACCAGATCAGTCAGTTTGGTGTGTTTGAAAGCTCTGTCAGGCCGTAAGTGTCTTGATTGTCTGCCTGGCTAAAAACATTCTAGAAGAGGAAATGAAATGGAACATCCACGGCTACCATGGTGACACAGACACCAGGATCTCCTGGTATCAGTATGGAGGACAGAAAGAATGCAGTGGCTGAATTTCTGACCACTGTCACATATCTGTGGCGTTATGCTGTGGATCAGAAGTTAAGTGTATGATGTTTAAAGCAGCAGTAAAATTTATCATTTCTACACTGATTTTCCCCTCCCCTCCCCTCCCCTCCTCAACCATTCAAAGAAGAAGAATCACAGTTATACTGGCATTTAGTCATTGTGTAAGTCAATAAGTGTTTGCATTTGTCCGGTATTTGTTATGGTAATGTGTCACAGTTACTAATCATTAAAGCCTAACCACAATCGGAAGTCAAGAAAATCAGTGAGTTCATATATTTGTTGCTGTCCTATTGTTGTACAGTAGATCAATTAAAAAATGAATAATAAATCCATTAAACAAATATGCCATTGAAGTTCCCTAATGCAGAGTGGTTATACATAAACATAACTTAATTGGGTCATAATGTTGGCACAGAGGCATGATGACACATCGGTTTACAGCGCATGGGTTAAATTGACTTTAGTACATTCTAATCATATGGAGCTGAAGACTAGCAGCATTTTTCTATGATCTGAAATAATAAAGATGCACTTGTTCGGAAAGAAAGAAATAATTCTTTGGAGCTCCTCTTGTTCATCCAGATACTTGAATCTGTGGCAAAGCATACATGATTTTATATTAGGATACAATTTTGTGTTAAAGTTTTATTTTTTTCCTCTATGGACAGTAGTTACACTTCCATTTAAAATATGCATGAATGTTTTGTTTGTAAATGGAAAGTTAAGAGTTGCCAAAACACACTTGATACGCTCAAATTTATTCAGTGTTCAGGATTTCAGCACCTCTTTGTCTCTACCAGGCTGCTAGTGTATGAGTTCAGTGTGGGAATCTGTCAGGGAGGAAGACAATGCTGTTGTTGGGACACACAAAATTACAAGAGTATGACAGAATGACAATAACAGCTTCCATTCTCAAAATACAAAGACAACCCTGTTGTTGGATAGTGCAGACTTAGTAGAGAATGAGAGAATGATATCAAAGTCTGTGGTTTTAAGAAAAAAAATCACAAATAAACAAGCAGCTGCTAGCTATGCAAAGTGTAGGCATAAGAGAAAAGCTCTACAATATGCTACTGTGTGTGCAGAATGACCAGAAGCTACAGAATTGCAGTGAGGTGAATTCCAGTATTTCTAAAAAGTAATTCAGTTATATTACATTAATTATATTTTACATAAAATTACTGAATCAAAAACAACAGGACTCTAACTTTCAGTAATTTTGATCTGATTTGATTTGATGGTAAAATATAAGTAACAGGTATTTATTTCTACATTGTATTTTCTTTTATCATTTTGCTTTTTTCATTGGAAAAATTATCTGTCATGAAAAATATTACCTCTATGTTTCAGTTGTGTTTCTGCATTTGAGACTGCATCCTCCTCCACTGCGGGAAATGGTCTTTGTTTTAATTGCAAGTAGAATACAGGTAGTTTGTGACCGCAAAATGTTTCAGACCGTCCTGTACACCTGCTGGGAAATATTTTTGACTCACAGCCAGTTGGCATATATCAGGTATGTTATTTATGCCCACGCCATTAATGAAGAGGTCTTCTGCTGTGACCAAAACAGCCTCATAATTCAGTAAGTATGACTACACTCCTGCTCACTTCACTAATATATTTGACCTACATGAAACCATAGAGAGAGGAGTCATCCTTAGAGGTGTGTTAATCAGGTATTCTCAGATGAGCTGTGGCCCAGTTGGCCATGCTTTCAGAGCGTGCAGAGAAAGAATGGCTGGAATTACGCTCAGATTGCATTTGTTAGTCTGTTATTTTCTCTTCTACAGGTGCTCAGCCACCTAGTCATTATCTGC